>JAWUZG010000050.1:2945000-3362500 GCA_036785705.1 Acanthornis magna
GGGCCACATAGGACATCGCCCCCCGTGTCACTGCCCACGATGGCACACGGGCACAGCCACCATAACTCGGTGCCTCCATCCCTGCGTGCCCAGGGCACAGGGCTCTCAATGGGCTGCGAGCACGGCCGGATACAGCCCCGGGATGCCCCCAAACCCCTCTGGGATGGACCCAACCCCCCCGGCATCGCTGGGCACTGAGACCCTCGGGGACAGCGGGGACAGAGTCGCGGGAGGACGAGCCCCGGCTGCCCCTCGGGAGGGACGGGACAGCCGCTCCCCGCCGTCCCCTCCCCGGAAGGCGCTCGGCAGTCGCTTTCTCGGGGCCGCCGCCCGCACCGCTCCCCGGGGCCTCGGTGCCGGTCCCGGTGCCGGTTCCAGTCCCTCCCCGGGGTCCCCGGTCCCTCCGCAGCGCCCCAGCCCCGACCCCGCCGCGCCCGCACCTACCCGCGCCCCTCGGAGCCAGCGCGGCGGCGGCGGGGCGGGACGGGGAAGGGCTGGGAGGGACCAGCAAGGGCTGGGAGGGACCGACAGGGGCTGGGAGGGACCGACAGGGGCTGGGAGGGAGCGGGGCGGCACCGGGGAGGTGCAGGTGCGGCCCCGGGGCCGGGCCGGGCTGGCGGTGCCGCTCGGAGCCCGGAGCCGCTGTCCCGCACATCCCCGCTCCGAGCAACGCTCTGCTCCCCGTCCCGGGGCCGTCCCTGCTTCCCACGAGTGAAAGATTAATTAAGGGTCACTAGGAACACTGTTTCGCTGCTTCGTGATGAGTCTTAAGCAGGTGTTGGCGCGGAGCGTCGCTGGAATCTCGGCATTCCCGTCCCCTCATGCCGCCTCTCCAAAGTCGCTTAAGCTGACGGGGTGATTCGGTGTCGTTCTCGTGTCACATCAAAGGGTGACAAACGACTGTGCCCCGGCTGTCCTCGGGGTCTGGCCAGCACACGCTCCGTATTTCAGCAGCCCAGGGGCTGTCCCTCACTAAAGGCGCATCTGATTCTTGCTTTGGTTGAGTCTGCAGTGGTCAAAGGTAACCTCAGGCGGTCCCTCCAGATGCACAAAACATCAGTTTCTGACGCTCTTGGACGCTGCAGCTACTGGGAAAGAGGATCTGAGGGTCAGGCTGCTGACAGCTGCCCAGTGAGGCTCAACAGTGCTCTGTGTCTTTACTGGGAACAGACTTTTCCTTGACCTTCTCTTTTGCCCCCCTGTTCTGCTCCTCCCCATCCCCCAAACGGGGCCTTTTTCTCACTTGTTTGTGGTGAATCTCAAGCACTTTGTGCATGACAAAGTCCACTTGTCAGCAATATTCTTTTAAATGCCGCAGTTCTCTCCACTCCGGGGCCTGCCTGACAATCGCCCCATTATCACAGCTTTCTTATCCCATAGATTTTTCATCCTTTCCCTCCGGGGCTAATAAGGAGAAAGTCTCCGGCGAGAGGAGGGCTCCTACTCAAGGGTTCAGCTCCGACTGAAACCTTCCCGATCTCCGGGGAAGGGCCATTATCCCGTATGTGGGACACCATCATTTGATCACCATGAATGACTTTTTGAAGCGAGGCCATTCATCAGTTGTGTAATGGGGTTTTTAGCTCAAAGACCCGGCTTTCAAGTAATTTCTGCTCCCAGGGTCCCCTGGAGCTGAACCATCTGACTGCCGTCGCTGGGTAGTTCACTCACTCTGCTCTCTGGTTGCGAATGGAAATGCGCTCGACATTTTCCATCAGCTCACCGATGCCTCATCCCAACACATTCTCCCACCCTGGAATCCTCTCACTCTTCCCTGTGCGAGCATCCCATCCCTCCAGTGGGATGTGGCACAGCACAGCAGCACCGCCTGCACCTGCTTTTCACTGGGGACACCTCGAGTGCTCTGTCCAGCTCTGGGCCCCTCACAAGAGAGACCCTGAGGGGCTGAAGCATTTCCAGAGATGGGGAAGGGCCTGGAGGAGTCCTATGAGGAGAGGCTGAGGGAGCTGCTGGGGCTCAGTGTGGAGAGAAGGAGGCTCAGGGGGGACCTTCTGGCTCTGCACAACTCCTGACAGGAGGACAAGGGACAGGAGAAGAGGAAATGGCCTCAAGCCGTGCCAGGTTGGACATGAGGAGGAATTTCTTAATGGAAAAGGTGGCCAGGCATTGGCAGGGGCTGCCCAGGGAGGTTTGGAGTGTCCATCCCTGGAGGTGTCCAAGGAAGGCCTGGAGGTGGCACTCAGTGCTCTGGGCTGGGGACAAGGTGGGGATGGGTCACAGCTTGGACTCGATGGCCTTGGAGGGATTTTCCATCCTCAATGATTCTGTCATTCTGTGATTCTGACCTCAACAGCAGTGGGGTGGCCATAATTCAAATTTTTGCAGCTCTTTTGTATAATACAAACCACGCACACACAAGATCAGACCCCGCAGGTACCGCAGAGCAGCAAAGCCAGACAGTGACACACACAATGTCCCATTCCTGGGGACATTCTCCATGGTTATTCCATGAAAAGAAGCTCACAGGACCACTGCTTATAAAAGCACACAGGTTTATTGCATATCAATCTCATGTATAAATTCATTGTAGCATTGGAAAGATTACATTTGGTATACATTCCTATTCTACAGCATTAACCTCAAAATCAGCTTTTTCTATTCATTATTTTAAAGGAATTTCTCTACACAAGTACATTTGTCTTTTATCACAAGCATCAAAATGAAATTTGCAAAATTGCCTTTTTTTTTTAATTATTTTCTACACTTCATATCTTTTATTTCATTATGCTCCCAACAAAGCGATTCCATATTAATTAATAACTGCCAACACTTTTTTCTTTCTTCCTTGGCAGTTCGAGGCTTCGAGCCTCGGACGCAAAATCTAATCACATATACAATAAGTGCATCTACGGAATTTTTTTCTTTTTAATAAAAATTTCACAAACGGACACAATAATGACTGCTAAACACAAGTCATGCACAGTTTACTTATAAACATAACAGAAGCAATATACAATCAAGAATGATATGGAACAAGCACCATCCTCTTTCTCAATGTTTTTTAAACATTATATGAAAACCAGACATTTACAATTGATTTAAAAAAACACTATACAGGTCTAAAGGAAAAAAAAATCCAACCTAAATCATATCTGTATTGTAACAATGGGAAAAGGAATGACATAGGATGCACAGATTTATGATTCTTGCAAGCACAATATATATATGTTTTAAATTACATCTTCTGCAGGCTGGAAATGACATCAGGGCAAAACATCTCTTGCTTTGAAGAGAGCAACGAGAATGTAAAATACACTGAGAATTACTTTCAGAATTACTTTGTTCACATGTGAATTGCACATTTGGAAAAATCAAAAGCTGCCTTTTTTTTCTTTTTAATTCTTTTTTTTTTTTTTTTTTTTTTTTTTTTTTTTTTGTTAAACCTTAATTTCTTCTTCCAAAGTGGTAATAAGAATTAACGACAGAAGAAAGAGGAAAAAAAAAGAACCTCGGAATCATTCAAGAACGTTTTAGTCACAGTTTCACTCAACACTACGGAGAAGTTTCATGGCTTTGTGAGAACACTACTGACCACCGGCGAGGAGCAGAGGGTTTTGCCCTTATGTTGCCAGCACTGACCCGAGTGACGCTCCTGCCCTCGGGGACCTTCCTGGGTCCCCCAGCGCTGCCCCCCGTCCCCCGCCACACACACACACACACAATACAGCACGTAAAAACCGAGTGTAGAGTCAGCAGATTGACCTGGGCGGAGGGGACGGGGGGCTCACGATCCAGTGCTTTGATGCTTAGAGTCAAACGCGTTCACCTCATTGTGCAAGTGCTTCCGAAAGGCTCCGTGCTGCCCCCGAGAGCGGCCACCGAGCTCTAAGTGCTGATTGGGGAGAGGGCAAAAGCTGCCTGGACACCGTCTGGAGGAGGACAGGACCCCAGCAGGGCGTTTGTCCCGGAATGCAGCTGAGCAAACTCGGCTGGTGTTTGCTGGCCAGCCCCGTTCGGCTTTGGGCTCTCCGGGGCACCCGGCGAGGCAGGGCCTGGTGGCGTGGGACACCTTGGAAAGGCACCCAGAGCAGCCTGTGCACCAAAGGGCATGGCCCGGGGAAGAACCCAGCACCCCAGAAGGAGAATTGGGTGCCTCGACACATCCTGCAGGGCCTGGCGCCTCAGCACATCCATGGGAGAACCTCAGCACATCCATGGGAGAACCTCAGCACATCCATGGGAGAACCTCAGCACATCCATGGGAGAACCTCAGCACATCCCACTGGAGAACCTCAGCACATCCATGGGAGAACCTCAGCATATCCATGGGAGAACCTCAGCACATCCATGGGAGAACCTCAGCACATCCCACTGGAGAACCTCAGCACATCCATGGGAGAACCTCAGCACATCCATGGGAGAACCTCAGCATATCCCATGGGAGAACCTCAGCACATCCATGGGAGAACCTCAGCACATCCATGGGAGAACCTCAGCACATCCCACTGGAGAACCTCAGCACATCCATGGGAGAACCTCAGCACATCCATGGGAGAACCTCAGCTCATCCCACTGGAGAACCTCAGCACATCCATGGGAGAACCTCAGCACATCCATGGGAGAACCTCAGCATATCCCATGGGAGAACCTCAGCATATCCCATGGGAGAACCTCAGCATATCCATGGGAGAACCTCAGCACATCCGTGGGAGAACCTCAGCATATCCCATGGGAGAACCTCAGCACATCCATGGGAGAACCTCAGCATCCATGGGAGAACCTCAGCACATCCATGGGAGACCCTTAGGACATCCCACTGAAGAACCTCAGGACATCCCACCGGAGAGCTCCTGGCTGTCTACAAGAGCCACAGCGAGCACAGCAGGACCAGCCACCAGCTCTGAGCCGGTGGGAAGCAGGGAATGCACAGACCCCACACCCACATCCTTTTCCCTGACCAGCTCAGGCAGGAAGATCCAGCTCTGGCCGAAATGAGGGCCCTTCACGGGGCACCGACACTTTCCACCCCAGCCCCACCTGACCACTCCAAAAATCCCCAGGGCTTCTCCTTCCCTCTTCTGTGCTGTTGTGGCAAAGCGGCCGTGGGATGTGAAAATACTTGAAATAAATAGATCCTACACAAAGCTCTGGGTTTAAACCATGCCTGGAGCTACCGAACAAACCACAACCACGTCCCATCCCTGCCGCCCTCCCCTGCCCTGGATCCCCAGCACAGCGTGTCCATGGGGTCGGACACCACAGCTCCACGTCCCACCAGAGGTTCCCTAGCACTGGGGAGCCAGCAGGGCTCTGATGGCACAACGTCCTCGACACAAACCTCTCAGGAAACAGCCTTGAAAACTCAAGGTTCTCTGCTAACGCAGCAAAACGGAACCTCCACACCTGCTGGGAGCTGCAGCACGTTTCAAGTGCAATCCAATGAAAGGTAGAGATTAACGGAGGTTCAGAGAGGCTTCCTGTTTCTTTATCTTAACTGGGAAAATCGAAACTTGTAATTAGTGCTAAATTAGAGGAGTCAGGAGAGCCTACAATACGAGCTAGAGAAAATGGGGAGAAAACTGGATTAGGAAATATGAAAAGAAAAAAAAGATCATTTCATGATTTTAAACCCTATATTTTTAATGTCCTCAATCCCTGACTGGATAATACCTCCCATCCCTGGCCAGAAGCAGGGAAGATCCATGGAGAGCCAGGATGAGCCCAGGGAGGGGGACAGTGACAGCACGAGCTCAGCCAGAGCAAGGCTGACCAACTGCTTCTGGAGAAATGACACAAATGGCAGCAGGGCCGAGAGAGGGACGGGGACACCATGAATACCCCAAATAAATCCCCACAGTAACACTTGCATTCCTTAATATTGGCCCACGTTTTGGTGCCCAGCTCACTGCCACTCCCTCGGCTGCTCTGTCACCTCCCAGTGCTGCGGGAAGCGATGCTGACCTGCCCAAAGGTTTCTCTAGGGATGAGCAAACCATGGCCCAGAGCACACAAATGCTCACGGCTGCCCACAGATCTTGTTCCAGCACAGCAGGCAGTGCCACAGCCTGACCAGAGAGATGCTCAGACTCGTGGTTTGCTCCAAGCAGCTTTGGGAGCTGGAGCAGGAACGGGACAGGATGGATCTGTCCCTATGGTTAAGGCTGTTTCAGGTTGTCCTGGAACAGGGATATCGAGGCAGAACATCTCCACTGGCCTCCTCTCCTCCCCCTGTGCTGCTCCCAATCTCTGGAACCTTCCTCCAATGCCCTGGGCACCTCAATGCAAAGGGAAGCCAAGGGATGATTGTCTGGAGAATCGGCAGCACCACTGGCAGCACTGCCTGGGGTCATTTGGCACATGGACAAAACCTTCCTGCTCCCTGCTGATCCAACATCCAACCTCAACAACACCATTTTGGTCCTTCACTACATACTTATATTAACAGGATTTCTTCACAAGAATGGTATCTAATGCAAAAAAAAATACTGTTAAGGAAGAAATAAAATAAGAAAGGAATTAGCCCAAAATTACAAGTTATATACAGATTAAAATAAATTCCATCAGGAAAAGAAACAGTTCTTTTATTATTTTCAGTTGGCCCCTGTGGGAATAATTTAAAGGCCAAGCGCTTGGGCAGGGCTGTGCTGCAGCCACTGGAGTGAGGATGGGATGGGATGGGATGGGATGGGATGGGATGGGATGGGATGGGATGGGATGGGACAGGAGGGGACAGGGCTGTCCCTCTCCTCCACAGAGCCGGGATTCCTCCGGCAGTGTCGGCTCTCAGGCTTTACCTGCCCAAGAGCTTTGTGCAAATACGTGAAGCAGTTCGGTCACACTGCCTGGTGCTCTCAGAGCCTTGGGCACTTTCACAGGATGTTGTGGAAAACCAAAAAGGGGAAGGGTAAAGTTTCTCGGAAAACACACTGACGCTGCTAATTTACCTTTTGTTCCCTCTGTACCAAAGCCACCCTGGATGCTTTCCTGTGTGGGCACTCTGAGGCTCCCCAAAAACAGCCTCACCTCTGCTCTTGGGGGCAAAGCTGACTTGGAAATGTATCACACCCAACTCCAGCTCTGCTTTGCTCAGGGAGCTGGTTTTGTTGTTTTGGCCTGCTGGATTGAGGCTTCCCAAGCTGGGCTGGCTTAGAACCCTCCATATGCCATTTTCCATGGCTTTCCTAACCATTCCATAAAGGAATGTCATCTCCAAATTCCCTGCTCCAACAGCAGATGGGAATTTTAATGGAGAACGGCACAAAGCCCACAGGATTTCTGGAGGCTGCTGTGTACCAGTAAGAACAGATGAGGCTTTGAAGTGATTTGAAACCACTCATGAAATCTCCGCGAGCAATTTTAGAGTTGGAGAGACAACTGGATCCTTATCCCTGTGCTCAGGCAGAGCTCTGCACCCCTCAGACAGCTGCAGCACAGAAACGTTCCTCTTTCTTCTTAACTTACAGACCAAGCAGCAGCAGAGCAGAGCAGTGCAGAGGGAAAACCAGGCCAAAACAACAGTGTGAACCAGAGATCTCTGCCCCAGACACCATCAGCACAGGGTGATGTCACCCTGAAACCCTAGGAGATGACACACAAGAGGTGTCTGAGCTGCCCTGGGTGAGGTGAGACTCGCCCAGCACACATTTCCTTCTGCACTGCTGGGAAAGGCCTTACCCCTGACCTCTGTTTGGGGAAATCCAAGCACTTCCAGGAGCTGCACCACCCTGGCTGAGCAGGGCTCTGTCCCACACACTCCCAGGTTCCAGCAGGGACCGGGAGCTCTCCCAGCCCCGCGGTGTTGGCACAGGAGGAAGGCACAGCTCGGGGCACAGCTGACAATCCGTGTGACACATCTGTCACTCCAACCCCAGCGCTGTTCCAGGCTGCAGATGTCTCAGCTGGGAGCTGCATGTGGTATGTGATGATCGCAGGCGACGTGGCCTCACCTTGGAGGAGCTCTGCACTGTGCCAGTGTTTTGTTGGGAACAGAGGACAGGACGGGATTTCAGTGGGAGTGCAGAATTCCAAATCCTTCTGGGGGTCAGTCAAATGGGTCGAATTTGCCCTTCCCTGGTATAACTCCAGTGGCTGTGTCAGAATGGCACCGGGGACAGGTCACACCTGGCTCTCTTCCCCTGGTGCTTCTCCATTCCTGGGTGGGAAGGAAATGCTGCCGTGTGGTTCCAAGCTGCCGCTCCTGCTCAGGCTCTGCTGGCTCAGTGACTCTGGTTTGGAAGGTTGGAAGGGCCAATCTTTGATTGCACTCTTGCAATTCGTGTCTTGCTCATGCTATTCCTACAGACTGTGAAATCCTGGGGCTGCTTCAGGGTTATCCAGTTTGGGAGAGGTTCGTTCTGATAAATTAGAAAGGAAAACTCTGGAGAGATAAAAATGCAGGACGTGTAGGTCGGATGCGACAGGTTTCCTTCTCAGCCCAAAGTCCAGACGACTCCCTGAGGCCCTCTCATCCGTCTTCTGCTCGCTGGGATTTTGCTGGGATGGCTGCAGCACCACGGCCGCCTCGCCTGGGCTCCGGCCAGTGCCGTGTGGACCTCTCAGAGGTGGTTGATGGGGTTAAAGGTCCCCGACTCTGAAGCTGCTCCTGCCATGTCCAACCAAGCCCCCAGAGAGTTCTGGGAGGACGTGTGGAGGGGAGCGTTCTCAGACAGGGACAGCATCATTGCATAAGCCTGGGGGAGAGAGAGGCAGAGGACACGAGTGAGAGCACGCACAGGATGGGGGAACACTCAGTGTCAAACACAGCACCTCGAGCCCTGCCCACCTGGGCCAGCAGCACCCTCTGGGCTGGGCTAAAGCCACAGCCGTGCTTTAGGATGGCACCTGCCACTCCAGACACTCAGATTTGTCACGGTTTGTAGGGACACTCAGGACACACCATCATTCCCACAGGATGGAGCCCATCCCGCACTGCCCTGCGCTCGGTCACAAACCTCCACACGGAATTCCAGGCTCTGCTCCCGGGAAAGCTGCAGTTACTGAGGGTTGATCTTAAAAAAAGCACCTCCCCAGGCAAGCCAGTGGCTCTGTGAGGCTGGGCTGGGGCAGCAGTGCCCAGCGGGAAGCGGTGAGCAGCTGCTCATCCCAGCTCTGTGCCTGGCATGGGCCCACCGGTGGTGCCAGGTGGGTATTTAGGAATAGGAATTCTCACTGGCATGACCAGTGTGGCCAGGGTGGATTTATTGTGCACCTGCTGAGCGAAATGCAGTGAGGCTCGTTTGCCCTCTAACCTCTGCTGTTCCTGGTGACCTGGCTGCTCTCCCTCTGCAGCACACAAGATTTGTGTCACACACCTCTGTGGCCTTTCACAGCCCACACGAGAGAGGTGAGGGCTCAGAGAGGTGATAACCTCATAGAGAGGAGGGGAAAGCCAATGTCATTGTCACCCACGGCCTGAAAAGGAGGAGGACACCATCCCCACCCTCCCTGGCCCAGGGAAGAGGCACAGTTTCATGGTCTGGTGGACACACACACTTCCAAAATTGCTTAAAATTAAGCCAAAGGAGTGCTGTGCTGCCCACACGAATGTTTCCTATTGATGGCTTACATTATTTAAGTTGCTTATTGTGATTCAAGTGTAAATCTGAGTCAAAACCCAAAAATACCCTCCCCGTTCCAAGGCTGGACCCACCAGTGTGGTACATATTGGGAAAGAGCAAGCTGCTCCCAGGGTTAGTGCATTTGGGATGTTAGTGACAGGACACAGGCAAGGCTCAGGCAAGTGGCTTGTGTTTAAATGTGTCACCCCAAAAAACCTCTGAGCTCTCTCTTCCAGCAGCCCCTCCCCAGCCTCACTACTGGCACCCACTATGGAGGAGGACAAGAATTTCACAAGTTTTGGGTGATGCTAAATCAAAAATCACGTTCTGCGTGGTGGCTGCACTAAGCTACTGCTCTGCAGGATAGATTTTGGGATAAATTCTGTTGCTTGAGGGTCAGAAAGGGACTCTGAAGCAAGAGCTGTGCTCATACCCCACCAGGGGCTGAGGGTGCTCTCTCCAGCCCAGCCTGCTGAGGTCCCTTCATTGAACAGTTCTTTTGAGAGAATCCTCATGGAGGGATCAAGAGATCCACTCCATAAACCAAGAGTGAGTATTTTGGCTATCAAAAAGAAGAAAGCACACACAGACTGGCCCCAAACCTCCGGATTTCTCTCAGAACTCCAGTAATTCTGAGATGCCATTTTGAGGTTTTTTGGCAGGCCTGAACTGGTCTGGCTTACAGGGTTGATTTTTTTTTGTTTGTTTGTTTTTTGTTTTGTTTTGGGTTTGGTTTTTTTTTTGGTGGGTTTTTTTTGTTTTTTTTTTTTTTTTTTTTTTTTTTTGTTTTGGTTTTTTTTGTTTGTTTGTTTTTTTCCCCATTTTATGGTTTACTTTTAGAAATCAAGGAGATAAACAAGGAGACCCTCTAGACATACTAGGTTGCAAGTCCTGGAAATATTGTTGTCTGTGACACCTATTTTAACCAAACCCAAGGGCCCTTAGTTGCTGTTCCTGCAGACCAAACCCCAGTGGTTACCGACAGAAGAGCCACCCCAAAGTATAAATACATAAGGAGTAATAAAAACATTTATACAGACAGATAAAAACAGACAGATGCCTCTCTCTTCCTCTATTACCCCGTTCTCACTGCACAGGCTGAGATAAATCCATCTAAAGGTCATGCCCACTCCCTTCCTCCTTTACTTCAGTTTCATTGCAATGAGACACACTCATGGGTGTGTCAGAATTCCTGCCGGAAAGAGGAATTAACCCACTGCAAGGGGAAAATCACCCACTGGAAAGGGAAAATAACCCTTGGCTAGAGGAGGCCAGCTGCTCTCTAATCCTGCTGTACACGCTGGTGGCAAGCTAGGAAAACTGGAGATACCCACCTGGTTTTTAGCCTGCCTGTACAGAGTCTGTTTTATTGTCTCAGAGTCTAAGGTGGAATTAAACACATCTTTAACTTCAAATGCTTCCTCGGCTGCTTTGCGGAGATCCAGCCCCTTCCCAAAATTCGGCATCTGCTCCAAATCTAACAGGCCGGCTTCGTCCTCCTCAATACACCTGTACCAATGACCAGGGAAGGGGTGACCTGTGTTAGCTCGTCTGGCCCAGAGCCTGCATGCACCACCCACGGGGGCTGATGAGCCACATGCGTGAAGGGACGGACAGACGGACACGGAGACGACACGGGATGGGAGAGCGAGGAGGAAGTGGAGAGCAACAAGCTGCAGGTGGCTGAGATCCTGCCTGAGGTTCTGGGTAAGGTGTCACTCAGTGAATAACGCCAGGAACTGGGGCAGGCTGCAGCAGAAAGAGAGCTGAGCCTGTGCTGTGTGAAGCAATCTTTGGTTTTGAAGGTGATCAGACATGGCTTGGCCTTGGGGGAAAAAGCCTTCACTTTTTAGAGAATCACAGAATGTGGTTTGGGTTGGAAGGGACCTTAGAGATTGTCCCTTTCCACCCTGCCATGAGCAGGGACACCTCCCACTGCCCCAGGCTGCCCTGTCCAGCCTGGCCTTGAGCAATTCCAGGGATCCAGGGGCAGCCACAGCTTCTCTGGGCACCTGTGCCAGGGCCTCACCTCCCTCACAGGGAAGGATTTTTTCCCAATATTCAACCTAAACCTCCCCTCTTTCAGTCTGAACCCATTGCCCCTTGTCTTGTCACTCCAGGCCCTTGGAAATAGTCTCTCTTTAAAAAGAGATTGTAAAAAAGAGATGTAAAATATAACATCTATGGAACAAGCAGCCTTCCTCCTTCTCTGGCCTCTGTCTTCAAACAATCTCCCTTCAATCTTTCTTGTTGGCTCCTCCAGGCACTGGAAGGACACAATTAGGTCACCCTGGAGCCTTTCTCCTCCAGGCTGAACATTCCCAAATCTCTCAGCCTTCCCTCCCAGCAGAGCTGCTCCATCTCTCTGCTCATCCTGGAGCCTCCTCTGGACTCTCTCCAGCAGCTCCATGGCCTTCCTGTGCTGGGCCCAGGGCTGGGGCAGCTCTGCAGGTGGGGTCTCACCTGGGCAGGGCAGAGGGGCACAATCCCCTTTTTGCCAGAGCTCTGAGAACTCCACTTGAAGCCAAGAATATTTTGCTGCAACTCAAAGGGCCAGAGCAGCACCAAAGGCACTACACAGATGTCTCTTCCCTTGCCCTGACCAGAGTTTTGGAGAGAAAAACAATCTCTGCTGAGCCGTGGTACCCTGAAAACTCTGTTTTTTGTGTCAGACTGACTGTTCTGATCCAGACCCCTCAGGCCTGGCACATCACCCCAGACTCTCCTTGCAGTCCACTTGTCTCGTGTCCCCCGGCATGGTGAAATGGAATCTGGAGTGAAGGTTTGAATCGAGCTGGAGTCATGGCATGGCTTGGCAAACAAACCCACAGCACTCACGATCCACCACGGACACGATCCTCCCCTGGAGGGAAGATGGATCCCCCACCATCCTCACCTTCGGCTGTGGTCAAAGCTCATGGTGAGAGACGTGGGCTCCTCGTCCTCCTCATCCTCGAATGCTCCTCGGGGCTCTGCCGTGGGCGATGCTGTCTCGTCCTGGGACTTCCCCGTCAGGCTGTCGTCGTCCTCCTCTTCCAGTTCTTCGTCCTCATCGTCCACATCTTCTGTTTTCTCGTTCGCTAATCCGTGGCACTGGGAATTGCCATCGATGTCCTGGATTTCTGGCCTGGAATGTTTGGTCGAGGTGGGAGGGAGGAGGAGAAGAAAGGAAAGGAAAAAACAGATGGGAAATGTTTAAGTCATGTATTCCCACTGGAATGCCAAATTTCAATAGTGTTATACATATATATGAATACAGAGACATATATATATATATCTATTACTTAAATTTTTTATTAAATTTAAAATGTAACAAAGAAGAAACCCAATGTGCTTCAGGCATTTAAAAATCACCCTTCACTGTTTTTAAGGGCCAATAAGCATGTCAAGAATACCCCAACCCCGAGACTTTCTGAACTACAACTTTGTGTAGTCTGGATTTAAATGTTGTTTTTCCATCTCTTAAAATATAACATCTATGGAACAAGCAGCCTTCCTCCTTCTCTGGGCTCTGTCCTCAATCAATCTCCCTTCAAACAATCAGGAGGAGGAAGCTCTCCTGAATTCTACCAGCCAGCCTGAATTCTCTCTGCCAGCAGATAATTCCATTTTCACGTCTACCTTTTATCTGCTAAAGCCGACGCTTGGTTCATCTCGCTATTTGCAATAAAATTTCTGATTTCCGAGAAGTAGGAATCCTCTTTTTCATCTAAAAGTGCATGGTTGTCTGATTCCGAGTTGGGGGAGGAGGCGCTGGTCCCGAGGTGGTTGGTGATGACTCCGGAGTGCTGGCTCACTGCGGGGCAGGAAAAAGGACAGAGAGCAGGAGAGAGAGCAGGAGAGAGAACAGGAGACTCCATCAGGCGTTGGCAAGGCCACGATTAAGAAGAAACATAAAGGAAGAATGTTCTCAACAGCCCTCTCACTTTGTATTAATGATTTAATACTCAAGAGGAAACTCATGGAGCCCAAAGATCTCCAAAGATCCCAAAGGATCTCAAACTCAAAGATCCCAAAGGAAGACTGTGTTTTCCAGACCTGAGCTACAGGGAGAAATACAGGTCATGTTTAGCATTTATGGACAACACACACCATTTAAGAACCACTGCAGAGCTGTTTGCCTATAACTCTTCCATAATATATTTTTGTTTTACCTATGCTGGCAAATCACTTACTTGGCTTCATCACATCCTTCCTTTAGTGTTTTTAATGTTAAGACATTAGTATTATATTACAAGACATCATCATCATCATCATCATCATCATCGTCATTATTATTATTATTATTATTATTATTATTATTGTATTATCTTCTCAAGCTTCCAAAAAACCCCTACAAACAACCCTACAAACTCATCCTTGGGGAACAGAAAGGTTCAGAAAGCTCAGAGCAGGGCGTCTCCTCACTCCAGCAGATCCAGGGAGTGTTTCCCCACCTGGAACGTTCTCGTGCTCGTGCTTCTTGAGGTGCCTGTCGAGGTTGGTCTGCTGCCCGAAGCACCTGTTGCACAGGTGGCACTTGAATGGCTTCTCCTTGTTGTGGATGTTCCGGACGTGCCGCTGCAGGTTGGAGGAAATGCTGAATGACCTGTCACAGTATTTACACCTGAAAAACAGCAGCAAATGGCAAAGAGTGAAACGTGAGGGGGAAAAAAAAAAAAAACAGCGACAAAAAAAGAGAAAAATCTGACTATCAGAAATGCAGAAAATGGTGGTCTATAAATCTTGGCTCAGCTGAGGGAAGCACATAGCATTAATCATCCCAGACAAATCTGATGTTGTTGTTACTCAAGGAGCACAAAGAAAAGATTAGGATTAATTAGGAAGCGAGTCGTCCAAACAAATAAGAGCTTGAAACAAAATAATTACTTTTCCATGCATGGATGTACGAATGAGAGAGGTGGATTTATTCCTTCCACTTTTTGTGGGGAATCAGGTGAAATATGGTTGTGGAGGGAGGACAAGGAAAAGAGAAGAAGAAAGAAGGGAGGTGAAATGTATAAAATAGTTATTAACTGGCAAATCCCTGCATGACAGTTAGTTGGACACACAGAAAATTCCGGTTTTATTTGTGAAATTCCTTGTGGTACTGGAGATGCAGGGACCACAGCATGGCTTTAAGGGTAATTATGGCTATTCTTATAGCAAAATAGCTCCCAAGAAATCCACCATGCTTTCCAAACAGGATAAGATTTACTCCTATGAGTGAATATCTGGTTTATGATGAAAAGCTGGAATGCAAGGAGCCAAGCCAGGATGCTCAGGGAAGCTGCTGAGTGAAGAAATATTCCTTCTTTAACCTAAATCTCTGCAGAACACACGGTGGAAGGGCTGGGGGCTTGTTCAAAGCCATCACCCCCCTTTTTTGGGTTTCGATTCCCTGCAGATAAACCCCAGGAATTGCTGAGGTGGTGCTGGGTGGGCTCAGCCCAGCGCAGAGCGGGAGCTGCCGATGGACTGAAGGTGGCAGCTCCGAGCTGCGCTGGAGACTTTGGGTCTAAAACTCCTGAAAACCTCATTTCTCCCTCATTTCTCCCTCTCTCTCTCTCTCTCATTTCTCAAATCTGCCGAATCCCTCATTACATCTCCCTTTAAACACGTCACTTGTGCCTCAACAGAGCTGTCCCCACTCCATGGCTCTGTTTCCAAAACCCACAAGCAGCAGAATCTTCCTCTGCTACAGAGCTCCACAAATCCTGGGCACTCATGAGACAAAATTCAAACTGTTCCCAAGCCCTTGTAATTCCAGAAAAAAATCCACTCTGCTCCAGCAGGGCTGCTCTGAGCTCCTCTAACCCGGAGCAACATCTGCCCCACTCAGCTGAGCTGCCCCTCCATGAGAACCCTGAAATTCCAGAATTGGGTTGGAAGGGATCTCAAGGATCATCTCATTCCAACCCTGTGCCATGGCAGGGACACCTCCCTCTATTCCAGGGTGTGCCAAACCCTGTCCAGCCTGGCCTGGGACACTTCCAGGGTGTGCCAAACCCTGTCCAGCCTGGCCTGGGACACTTCCAGGGTGTGCCAGGGCCTCCTTCACTTCAAGACATGGAGATGGAGAGGCATCCACACAGCTTTTGGGAACACCCACAGCTCCTGATGTGCGCAGACTCAGCCCATGCCTCACTCGAGGATGGAATTGGCTTTCCCTGGACACAGAGGACATGGGATTCTCCCCGACAGACACAACAGGTTCAACCACGAGTGTAAAAAAATCCCCGCTGTGAAACACACGCACCCCATTTCCAGATGTGCTCCAGCTGTGGTTTTTATTTGGTCTCTAAAAATAAATCGATATTATTTTTGGAAATAGCAGGGATACATTTATGAAACACTCTCTCTCGCTGAATGTTTATGGATTCCATGTCCACCTCCGAATTTCCTACTGCTAAATCTCCAGAAAGAATAAAGACATTTCAAATAATGAACCCTTATTAGGATTAACCGAGGGAGAGAGCAAAATCTCTTTTTAAACCACAGCTTTTCCAGACTTCTGAAGCCTTTGCTTTTAGTTTGGTTTTTTTTTTTTTTTAAATCCCAAATAACTCCAGAAAACAAGAACAAGCACAGTTTCTATACAGAGAGATAATCACAGATTTCCAGCAACAAGGAATTTGCTCTCAGGAGCTGCAACTCTTGGGCTACTCCTGTTCAGCACTCCAGCAAACTGCACTGTCCAAACCTGCCAAAATCCCAATATTCCTGCTGCTCCATGGGATTTTCATGAGTGCTTTTGTCCAGCTTAGACCAGGAGCCCTCTCCTCACCCCTGCTGATGCCAGTGGTTTTCTCTCCCTGCCTGTCCTCACCAGCTCCTAAAAAACACCTTTTTTGTGTGTCCTGGTGCCTGGCACAGGGAATACCTGGCACAGGGCGTACCTGGCACAGGGAATACCTGGCACAGGGAATATCTGGCACGGGGAACACCTGGCACAGGGCATACCTGGCACTGTGGGCACCAGGATGACCCGGGCTGCCAGCCCTGCCATCATTCCAAGAGCAGCTCCAGCAGCTGTCACATTTGAAGGCAGGAACAACCCAACCTCCTCCGTGCCCATTTATTTGGATGTTCCGGAAACCTTTGAAAAGTTCCCTGTGACAGGTCCTGGCCCTTAGCATGAGCTATGTGGATCCAGGGCCGGGAATGGGGAGGGGAGAAAGAGCTTGTTAAAAAAATAGGAAGCAGAGGGGCTCTGGGAAGGAGCAGCTCCTGTCTGGGAGCAAAGGGATGAGGGAGATGCTCGGTGTTATTTGTGGTCCCAGAGGGGTCGGTGCCGGGAGCTCTGCTGGTTTTCATCTTAATAAACGGCCCAGGCAGGGGAACTTAAATTAGGGAAAGGGGTGAACACAGAGGGAGGAGAATAAACCTCAAAGGCAGCAGTGTTTGTTTTGCAACCACCCCGACAAAGCCTCTCCCTTATCAGCTCAAGGAGCACACCGAGGGGCTGGAAACATCCGCAGGGAGTGAGGGACAGCAGGGAAGGAGCCAGGGCTGGAGCTGGGGAGCTCTGAGCACTTCTGGGAGCTGGAGGAGCTCTGGTGCCCGGGACAGCACGGGAGAAAGGGGAAAGCAAACCCCAGGAATGTAGGGAGGAGTCCCCAAATCCCTCTCCCGAAGTTTTGCACCGATCAGTGTGAGCTGGAGAGGCAGAATTGCAGTGCCAAAGCACAGAACCCACGGGCAGCAACTCCCCCTCCGAGTGACTACACAGCCTTGAGTGCATTTACACCTCAGGCTGATTGTGAAAATCAGAAAATGAGAAATATCTCCAATATTTATTGAGCTATGAGCAATCTTGGTAGGTGACAGCTGTAGTTGTGAGTTCCAGCTTAATGTAGATATCAGGACACGAGGCCTCCAAGGGCCTTTTTGTCACTGAATTCTGAAATATGCAGCCCTGAATTTCAGATTTGGTGCAGAAAAAATAAGGAGTGGAAAGAAGCACATTGAATTTCACCATATATTGGGTCTTGGAGTGTTTTTAAATCACATGATTTTTAGGAGGTGCAGTAGCAGGTATCTCTCTCTTCAGAAAACATGCTGCACTTTCCCCTTATAAAAAGAATCTGCCTCCTTATTGCTCACGTGCTGTTAATTCCTACTTTATACATAATGAAATAGTCACTTGAGAAGTTTGAGTTTGAACCATCTCCAAAAAACTCCAAAAAATCCATCACTTTTCAATGATAATCGGGAATCAAACCCAAAAGACCTTATTTGCTGGCCTGTTGTCTTTAAGAACATTTTAATTAACATTTGGATTAATATTTGAATTATTATATATAAAAGTACTTATATATAGTGAGGGGGTAAAAAAAAAATTAAACAATTGAAAGCAAAGTTGCAAAGGAGGCAACAGTAAATCACTGAGAAATCAGCAACCTCCTTTTACCTGCCTGAAGTCAGCACTTAAAAACCAAGCTTTCAAAACAAGTCTGGCTGCCAAAGCTGCAAATCTCAGTTCTCTGAGAGGAAAAGCAAATCAATGATAATTAAAGCTCGTCTGTAAACGCAGCCCCGGCTCTCCGGAGTGCTGTTAGAATGCAACATTGTCCAGGAGTCAGACCTCTAAAAAAACCCTCACAGGCTATTTTCTGGGAGAAGACCAGATCAAATAAATCTTTATTTTCCTAACCTTTGTTAAGTTGCAAGTCTCCTTTTTTGGAAGAAAACCGAACTAACGATCTCGGAATAATCGGGGGTTTCAGTGGACAGGGAACACACAGGGCCCGTTCAGGCATATCAAATAACACAACCCCAAACATCACAGCAGGGAATGGGTCCAAAATATATGTCTGCTTTGGGGGGGGTTGGTATATTTTTAATTTACCTAATGTCTACACTAAAAATTCTGCATGGAAAATAAATGTGATTCTCAGTGTAGCAGGGATTACAATGTGGGAGAGTCAATTCTTAGGTTAAACTGAGCATAAAAATGTGATGTATTTGACCACATGGCCTTTTGCTGCTCATAAATTCGTGTTTCTCTTTATTTAATAACTGCTCCATTTGCTTTGTTGTGAACTTATGGCTGTGTATGAAATGCTGCAATATCAGCTACCCAAAACGAGACTGAATTGTTACCATTGTTTGACAACCTGCAAAACACTCCCTCACATCACGCCAAACACAATGCTTGATTTGCAGAGAGCTCTCAATTCATCATTCCTTCATTTATGGACCTCGTTCTAACAAAAAAAGTGCATTTTTTGCTCAAGTTTTTTAAAACTGTTTGTAACGCACTGGGAGAAAATGCTGGGGGGAAAGATTCCTGCTTGGTGTTCCATGAGAAACAGTTATTTATATACCTAGGCACACATATTATGTATATTTTCTTGTGAGTTTTATTCAGATTTAAAGCCCTGACTTGGAGAGGAGCCACAGAACCCAGTGAGGATGGGATGCTGTCCCTGTGCTCACTGAGGCATCAAAATCACATCACCTTGTCCACACCTACCAGAAAATAGTTCAGCCTTCCACCTTAAACACCCATGGATGTGTGAGGCTGGGGGGGAATCCTCCTCTCCCCGCTCTCCTTTTAAACTCGCTGATTTGAGCTCATACACAACCAAAATTCAGTTTTAATTCAGCTAACTCGACAGGGTTTTTCTCCTCCTCTGTGTTTTTTGATCCACTACTCCAGGCACCTCTGATGTGCATTAAGAAAAGAAAAAAAACCAAACCCAGCTAGCCCCAGCAGTGAAGGTCCTGGCAAGCCCTTCAAACCAGCCCGAATTTCAGAGCCATTCAGCACCTTCAGCTGTCCTTGAGATGAATGGTTAACGTGAGTGTGAAACAACACTGCAAATCAGAGCCCTCATTTGCCAGCATACATCTAAATATAAGTTAAGTGTCTATCTTCGAGCTGCCAAGCCTGATTATTTTTGGCTGGCACACATAATATACAACCCTATGAATCACTCTGTGTAATGCTCCAGGCCTGTGGTATTCTGCTGGCACAGCTTTATGGAGAGAGGGGGGGAAAATACCGGAGTGGTGAGTGAGGAGTGCTTGGGAAAAGGTTTTTTATGGGGACAGCATCACCTGTAAGGCTGCTCTCCAGTGTGTGTCCGCAGATGCCTCGTCAGGTTGGCCGAGCGTGGGAAGATCTTGCCACAGTACCTGGAAGAGGGAAAGGAAAACATCAGGAGAGCCTGGGGATGGCACAGAACAAACTGCACCCCTCGTTCTGACGGCGCTGACAAAATCTGTGCACTCGGAACTGAGGGGGACAATGGGGAGGACAAAACGCCCACCCCGGGGGTCACTGTGGGGATGTGGGAGCACCAGGAGAGGCTGGGGGAGCTGGGAGGGCTCAGCTGTAGATGCACCGTTTTAAAGTTTTTCTCTTCTTTCTCATTGAGAATAGAGAAAAGTTGCATTCTTTCTATTCTCTTTGTTTTGGTACTGGATGCTGTAGGGCTGTAGCCAATCCTCTTGGGGGGTGGAAAACTGTTGACCAATAATTGCTAGTCTATTAATGCATATAAAAAGAAAGTATTGTAAATAAATTTCGCTCTTTTGTCATCTTGCCGTGTTCCTGCCTGACTTGCCTGCGAGCTTCCGCCAATCTCCGCAAATATCAGCAAAATCGCTGCAACACTCAGCCTGGAGAAAAGGAGGCTCAGGAAGGACCTTTTCCCCCCACAGCTCCCTGGCAGGAAGGTGCAGCCAGGCGGTGTCAGGCTCTGCTCCCAGGGAACGAGGGACAGAACAATAGGAAACAGCCTCAAGTTGCACCAGAGGAGGTTTAGATTGGCTATTAGGGAATTTTTTTCCTCATAAAGGGTTCTCAGACGTTTGGAATGGGATGCCCAGGGAGGTGGCGCAGTCACTATCCCTGGAAGTGTTCAAAAAAAGTGCGGACATGGCACTTGAGGACATGGTTTAGCTACAGCATTCCTGCACCAGGGTACAGAGGGTTTAATCACTGCCCGGGCAGATCGGCACTTGAGATGTTTCTGCATCTCCTTTCTAGCCCTGTTGACGTGCTCATCATACACAATCTGCTCTTTCATCCTTGGAATTCACAGAATTTTCTCTGGATAAAGGCTGCAGCGCCGTGCTATGGGTTGGGAGGCTGACAGGCTGCTTGGAGCAAGGAAGTGCAGCCGTAGAAAATTAATAAAGGAACTGTGCTCCACAATAAATCCAGTTCGCAGTAAAATCAAAGAGGTATAAATAAAAACACTAATTGGGAAATGCCAAGGATAAGGGGCTGCACTCTGTGACTATGAAGCCAATTGTAGGAGGAAGCTATGACAGATTTTTTTAACTTCAGAGACCTTCAGCTGTCCTGAAGACGAACAGTTAATGTGAGTGTTCCTCAGCAACAGAACCTCAAATGTTAACTTGTGAGTGTGCATCTAAAATTTAAGTTTAGTCCCTCAAATTTCTAAATACTCAATTGAAATCTGAGCCTGCAGCGTTTGTGGCAAAGTTGAACATGAAAGACACATCAACCAAAGTCTGTACCCATTTTCTGCACCCAAAAAATTCCTCGGCAGGAGCCACCACAAGAACCTCGAGGTAAAACTGCGACAGCAGACAGAGGCTTATTATTAAATACCCGTGATCTGTTCCAATTTGGAGCTGGATGGGTACGTGAGGACTTCTGTGGACAGAACTGGATTTGAAAAAGTTGTTTCCTGCATGCCATTTTAAAAAATTCAATCATTTTTCCATAGCTGAGGTTGGATATAGCTGGGACTGGCGTTGAGAACAGCGGCGTTCACTGCTGCACAGCAGAGATTTGGCCTGGGGAGTTGGGTTTGCTTGAGAATCTCCAGATCCGCTCCCAAGGTTATTAAAAATTACAAAGCAAACAGAAGATGCTGATTTCCTACCAGACAAAACAAGTTATTTCAGAGGGAATTAGTCATCCCAGCTCTGCTCTAATTCGGCCTCTCCTTGTTTTCCCTGCGGGCGGAGATGTCGGTGTGGAGCTGCTCCGCTCTGTCCTGGTGCCCGGGGCAGCTCCCCAGCTGGGGTGGCACATCCTGGGTTGTTTCCACATCCCGGGGTGTTTGTTTCCACATCCCGAGGTGTTTGTTTCCACGTCCCAGGGTATTTTTTTCCACATCCCGGGGTGTTTCCACCCCCTGGGGCTTGATCTGGATGCCGTGGGATGCCCGGCTCACCTGCAGGTGTAGCGCTCCTTGCCCTTGCGCAGGATGGGGTCGGAGAGCGTGGGTGGCGGCGATCGGAAGTTGAAGGGGTGGTGGGGAAGGGGCTGCAGGGATGAGCCAGAGTCGGCCTTCATGGCTGCAAAGCTCTCCAGCTTCTCCGTCATGGTCTCGATGGCCGACATCTGCAAGGACAAGGAGAGAGCTCCCGTCAGAAAAATCCCTGGGCAGGGCAGGATGTGATGCATGAAACAGCAGTTTGGTTGGTCAAAGCCTCTTGCTGGTGTCTGCTCTCCTGGAAGGTGGAGGGAGTGGGAAATGGAGCCCCTGGATCCAGCCAGGAAAGGCAGGAATTGTGCATTGGTCATGGAGAAAGCAGGAAAGGCACAAATGGCAAAACCAAGCATTCAGGTCCCAGAAATTCGCCCTTGTTCACTTCCTGCAATGTGCCTGTGCTTACTTCCAGCACTTTGGATTAAAAATTATCGCCAAATACACCAGAGACATCCATTTTTCCGGGGATAACACAAACTAAACACCATGGTCAGATGCCTGAGGTGGAGCTCAGTACCCAGGCCCACACCAAAGCCCTGGGGAGGAGGTCTGAGCTCTCCTGGAGCATCCCGGGGGCTCGGAGGGATGGGACAGGCAGGGACACAACCCCAGCACAGGGGGGACAGAGAAGTTTTGGGCCCAAAGCAGAAGAATCGTGGCCAGAGAGGGCTGTGAGGGATGTGTGATGGCTGCTCAGGGAGCTGAGAGAGGAGAGGCTGAGGCTGAAGGGGTGAAGAGGGAGCAGCTGGGAAGGGAGGAGCTGGGATCAGGCTCAGGATGGAGGGGCTCCACAGGGAGTTTGCCTGGTGAAGAGGCCAACGCTTTAATTACGGCTAGGAAAGGTTCGGCAGCCCCTAAAGGTGATGGAAGGATGGGTGGGAGACGGCTGAGCTTCCTGGGGGGAAAGGGAGCTCCAGCCAAAGCCCTGGCTGTGAGCTGAGGCTGGGTGAGTTACGGTCAGGAGGAGCAACACCGACACATCCCGTTGGGATGGGAGCAGCTGGCAGGCAGGCCTGGGGATGGGACACCGAGCAAAATGTCCCCGGATGCCTTTATCAGATCTGGTTTGTAGGATTTTGCTACAGCCATGTTCTCAAAGACATGGGATTAACCACCACACCACAAAGAGGGAGAAAGGGAAAAAGCCTGGAGATACAGGAGAAGGGGAAGTCAAAATAAAAGGGAAAGAACGAAGTTGGACTATGTGCAAAAAAATTTAAAACCGGATCTGCCTAAAAATCCCACCTAGAGGACAGCACTTTTACTTTCATTACAGCACAAGAGGAAATCCAAGTCCAAGAGAGCGACGCAGCTCGGAGGATGCCGCGACATCTCCGACATCCAACCCCGTGCACTCCTGAGAGCACTTTGGAGATAGCAGGGGCAGAAAAGAGGGACAAAGCAAACAAGGCAGCAATAAAGCTGCCTCCTGGCTGCGCTGACATCACCGGGAGCTGCGGAGGCAGCCGGGGCGGCAGCGAGGAGCGGAAGGCAGTAGGAAGCCATACATCACCCCGAGATGCTCGATTGTACAGGAAGGGCTGACCTTTTGCACGTTTACACTTTATTAAACTGGGCTTTAGAAGGGGGGGAGGGCAGAGGGGGAAGAGAGCCAAGATGTTGTTTAAAAATATACGGCTATGAAGTAAAATTGTCTTCATCGCCGCGGAAGACATTGTGGAGGGCTGACAACCATTCATAAGCTGTAAAAAAGAGGAGTAGTAACCCCCATTTCCCGATAATAGATCCACAGCCCCTTAGCTGGAGGCTCCCAGCCCATGATAAATAGTAAGTAATACTTAGCACCAGCCACTTGAAAAGGTTACTTGATCATTTACAGCACCAGCTCTGCCCCAGCTGCCAGTCATGCAACAAAACCATCACGTTAAAAAGCTCTCCGGACCTTTCAGAGCCGTGCTCTCAGCCCTTCACAGAGGTACCTGGAGCTCTCCTTTGTTGTGCCCTGTTCTTTAGGCACTTAGTCAGAGATATTTGCTGGCTTGAGAGCCGTAGGCTGGTTTTAAAATTCTAAACACTGGCCACGGCCTCTCCGGTGGCAAAGGCACTTTGCTATTTAGGGAACAACTGCCTGGTTATAATAAAACAGAAAAGAAACTTAACAGGTGAGGAAAGGCTTTCCATTAAGTTATCAAAAAGTTACACCGGTTATTTATGTTGTCCAGAGTTTCATTTGGAATAGACAATGTAGGAAAACTCCCAAAGAGCAAAGGAACTTCTGCCAGCGACTGGCTAAGAAATAAGAGCTGCCTGAAATTCATTTTGAGAGAGGAAACATCTCCTGAATGCTTTTATCACATCTTCTGGCTTCATCCCATCCCAGTGAGGGCACTCCAAGAGAGCTGGGGATTAGTCACAGAGGAAAAGGCTGAGACCAGACTCGTGTTTAGAGTGAGACAAGCCCGGGTAGAACGTGACTGTGACTGACCCGGCACGGGAACCTTGGTCCTAATGAAGAAAGCAGAAGCAGGAACCCTGAAAATGTGATTTCTTAGGAAAATATGCAGGATCCAGAATTCTTAAGAATGCTGGATCGGGGGAATGGTCATGGCCCCAAGGCTTCCAGAGGGTGGGATTCTTGGGGTGTCCAGTTCAGGGCCAAGAGTTGGACTGGACGGTCCTTGTGGGTCCCTTCCAGCTCAGGGTATTCTGCGATTCTATGATAATATTGGAGGGGGGTGTGGTGGTACAAATCTCCCACATTCTGGAACAAATGCCTGTGTTCCTTCAGTGTGTCTGAAATACCTGATGGACTGCAGCCTGGGAACGGCGCCTCTCCAGATCAAGTGATCTGAACACATCGCCTGCTTTATTAAAAGTCACTTACCAGGAAGCTTTGGGCTGCAGTGATTGTACATTTGAGGCTATTCTGCGTGATAAGCTGCTAGAGATAACCAGACCTTCCAGATCTTTTCACTGCCATGGGAAGAGGACGTGGTCAGGATTTCGGGAACAATGTTAACAACCTTCCACCCAGAGCTTGCTCCTGCTCGGGGTCTGAACATTTCTCATCGTCTCCTTGGGTTGCTTTGCCACGCTGGCTCCTCCCTGCTATCAGATTCTTTACAGGCAGATATCCCCACTATTCTAACTCACACAAACACAGGATGTTCCTGGCCAGCCTGTCACCATTATCCAGCCTGGATGAAGGAAAAATCAGGGGAAGTTATTAACCAAACTCTGAGGCTGGTGCGAAACAATGAGGGAACTAAGTTTAGCTGTGAAAGCAACCAGGACCCAGCTTTCACAAACCTGCCAGTTATTTATCTAAGGTGGGAAACATTATCAGGGGAGAACAATGCTTGTGAATATAAAGGAGAGCACAATGAGGACCCCGGAGCTGGGATCCCAGCCTGGTCCCAGCCGGAGGGACAGGGAGAGCTGGGGACTGTCCATGCCTTTGGAGCAGCACAGCTGAACCCACAGCCCGGCACTTCCACACGCTCCCCGTGAGGGAAGAGAGCTTCAGGAAATGTAGAAAATGCTGCTGCCTGGGGGCTGGGCAGTCCTTCTGCACTTTGTACCACTGCAAATGACCCCACCAGGTGTTCCCAAAGGGAAAACCACACAGGCATTCTGGGCTGTGGAAGGGAGTTTGGCAGATCCCATGAGCTGCCCAGACCTCATCCCTGTTTTTCTGGTAATGCAAAAGAAACAGCAAGGCACAAATGCCATCATCCTCAAACCGTGTGAGGATTCCAAGTGACTGAAAGGTGGAAAACAGTGGAGGAGTCTGATCCCAGTGATCCCAGGGGCCTGAGTGTACCTCAAACCCCTCGGCATTCCATCAGCACGGTGAGGCAGTGTCACTGCGATTACCTGGGGGTGAAATAGCAGCGGGGAGGGTCGCAGGTACTTCTCCTTGAGGGCACCCACGGGGTCTGTCACCTTCCGCTTCTCCACCCTGCTGGACAACAACACAGAGGGTTACATACCTCACAGGCAGCCCCGCACAGCCCTGCTGCCTGCTGAGGGCTTAAATCACACACAAAGTCATTCTCCTACTCCCACAAATATCTTCCTCCCCCTTCTCCTGGACACTACAAATTCTGACGCACAATTACCCTGCAGAAAGCACGGGAAAAAACATGAACGTGAATCCCCTCCTTTGGCCAGTGTTTTTTTAGCCATCAGGCTGATGGCTGAGAAAACATTTTGCTCTTACTCTGCTGCAGTGGTTTATAAGCCTCTGCTGTTGGGAAATGTCATGGAAAACCCTGAGTTTAGAGCAAAAGTGTCTGAGCAGGAGAAGCTCTAGAGTCCACAGCAGGCAGCCCCCGCATGGAAAGAAAATTGTTTTTGAGAGTTGCATTTATCGGAAGAGTTAACACAGGGCCAGACTTTGCAGCCCCAAGCGTGCTGAAATCATTAGGTGTTTCATATTTGTTTCCTCCCTTGCAGCTGAGACATAATTTGCATTGAGTTCCTTTGGCAAGCCCATGTGGACAACGATTTAAAAAGTGAGGAACTGGTGGGAGAATTCTGAAGCGACTCAGAAACTTGAGTTCTTCTGATATCACCTTGATCTATTCCAATATTTGATGTTTAAGCACCTGAGGTGCAGAAATGACCCTAAAGTGAGGCTCCTATTTTTGAAAATATTGGTTTTGCTTTCACTAAATATTCTACTTGCAGGGAAAGTGAGGTGTGGAGTCCCCAAAAAGGCAAACTGAAATGTCCTCTGAGGGAAAAAAGCTTTGTGGAAGTTACTCCAACAAACACAGCTGCATCTTTAAATGGCTGGAATCGAGTCCATCCAGCTAAAGCAGCAGAAATCCAAGAGTAAGAGTAATTTTAACTACATTAGTCCAGCATAAATTGAGAGCAAATTATTTTAGCTGCATTTCAGCTGATTGGTGTGTGGATCAAATTACCAAAAAGTTTAAAGAAGAGCCCTGCCGGGTGCAGTCAGCGAACTGTGCTTAATCTGCATTTAATTCTTCTTGGGTAGAGGGAAAGAGAAGAACTGGATTGGAAACACGGTCAGAATTAGGGGGCTTTGGAAGGTACGTGCTTTCATGGGTCTGAGTTGTCAGAAAAACCGAAGAAGAAGTAAAAAGTTGCTCCCTGAGCCCCCCTGAAACACCCAAGGGAACATCCCTGATCCCAGCAGAGTCACCTGGGGAGAGCCCTGCCTGCTCCACATGCGTAAAATGTGGGGAACTGACAGCATTTCCCCAAATCTGCCATCTCCCGGCGTCGGGAATGGAAACACAAGGCCCAAACGTCCCCGTCAGAGCCGAATTCCGCAGCGCCCGGAGGATTAAGCCGATCGTTTCAGTCCAGTGCCTGAGAACGTCACCCTCACAGGCCGAGCTAAAAACTGCCCCCATTTCAGGCTGTCTGGCTGCATTAAATTATATCACCAGGAGAAAATGTCAAGGATTTAAGTGGCCTTTGGGAGAAAAAAACGAAGGAGCCAAATGATGTGAGAGAGTCTGATAAAGGGAAGTTTAGAAACAAAATATTTCCATATTTTTCAAGCTGGGACTTGGAAGCTGGGCTGTTTAGCTCATTACATCAGGAGTCTGATTCGCAAGCAACCCCACCGCTGACTTTCTATTTTAACACATGACGAAAACGATGTGCATCCCATGGAACGCAACGAACGATGGCCCCATCCTTCACTTCCATCTGTCTTCTGGGCCTTTACGGTTTTCCCGAGGCCGCTGTTTTAATTGGCAGTGGCTTTTCCAAGCCGTGTTATTTCAGCATTCCTGCTGAGAGTGCCCAGAAGTGGCAGGACCCTATGTGGATTCTTTTGCCTTTCTATCCCA
Source organism: Acanthornis magna (assembly GCA_036785705.1). Classification (NCBI taxonomy): domain Eukaryota; kingdom Metazoa; phylum Chordata; class Aves; order Passeriformes; family Acanthizidae; genus Acanthornis; species Acanthornis magna. Next base: position 2,972,493 of record JAWUZG010000050.1, read on the forward strand.
TTTATTGATATTTTTCCCCCCAGGAGTACTTTTTACGATCACTGTTCGCACCAGGCCTGATTTCTCCTGGAGGAGATGGCCACGGTGGGTGCCAGGCAGGACTCAGCACCTCCTGGGCTGGGAGGTGTCCCCATCACAGATGGCATCGTGTGGGCACGCAGTGCCACATCACCCCCGCGAGCTGGCAAAGCGAGAGACGCTCGTTTCGTAGCCAGCACTGAGGGCTCACTAATCCTCATCCCAGCCGACAGCTCCTTGGCCTGGCCAGACACTGACATCACTTTTTCCCACAGTTATCAGCCCTGCGACAGTGGCTGGCGGTGACATCGGAGCTGTCGTGGTGCTCACAGCCCTTTGAGCGCCCATCCCGGCGCTGGCTCCGTCACACCGCGGTGGCTCTGAGGCTTTCCAGGGACACAGCAGATCCTGCAGGGGACAGCCATTCACCTCCCAGCAGGCTGGGTACTGCAAGGATCACCACGAGGAATGCAAGGACAAAGCGTTCACCTCCACGAGCTGAATCCAGGAGCCCTCCTGGCCAAGCACACAGATCCAAATGGATGCTGTGGAGCATTTAGACATGGTAGAGTCTAATTTAGAGGTGTTGCTTTCTAAATCAAAGTAGTTCAGGACACATCTTTTCACCGGGCTTTGCTAAAACCAAACTTGCCACATCCACCTCATCCATGGCAGGAGGAAACCAAAGGTAACGGGTAACACACAAATTTACTGTTACCCTCACCACAAAGTTTTAATAGTTTTCCTTTGGAAACGGGTTTTATAAAAAGCTCTCAAGCAACAAAAGGCCCAAGTCTTCCCTTTGCACCTCCTCCTGAATTGATTCCTCCTGGAAGTTTAGCTGGCATTTGGATAACTTCACCCAGCCTGCTCTACACACGCCTTCCACGTTCAGCTCATTCTGACGTAACCCATCAGGCCCTCCTCAGAACCATCTGTTCAAGTGACACCAGAAAGGCCTTGTTATCTCCCAAGAAAGATAAATCTGTGAGAAATATAGCTGGGAGAGATCTGGGTAGTAACATGCTACCATGTGTTTACACAGTACTTGTTACTCCAAGAGTAACACGTTTTGGCAGGTTGGGTCTGCAGCAGCAGCTCCTCCGAACTGAAAAACTCCAAGAAAAGGCATTAGAAGGAAAAAGGGAGGGTGGGAGGAAGAAAGGTGAAGTGGCTCACAAAAGGCCCTCAAGTCAGGCAGTGGGAGAGTTGCATTTCCAGGCTCCCAGGGCTCCTGACTCATTCCCAAGCCATGAGAGCCCGGGGCTCCAAGGCATCTGAACTCTGCATTCTTATGGAATCAAACCTCTGGAATTTCCCCAGCAGAAGTGCCATCTTAGCGATGGCTCGTGGGAGAGTCCTTAAATAGGTCAAGTTTCTTCTTTATCAAAATAAGGATGTGCTCCTTACACATTGATTACGAGGGCTCCTCGCAATTACTCAGCCCTTTCCATTCAGGAAATTCAATGTGTTGAGAGGAACAAACAGCTACAGGAGATGTTCACTGTTCTTCCCAACCAACCTGCACTCTCCCCGGCCTCAGGGTGTGGAGTCAGCTGGAAAAGGAGCTGGTTAGGGAAAGGCTTAAGGCAGGGTATGTCAATACCTGTAGATGGGGTCCATGAAAAAGGGCGATGGCTTAGCGTAGTGCAGGGAAGGCTGCTGAGGCAGCTGGGACTGGGAAATCTTAGGTAAGACCTCACTTGCCATCAGCTTCCTCTCCCCATAGATGTGGTTTTTCCGTGGCTCTCTCCCTCCGTTCTGGCTGGCTCGGATGCGGTTGCCAATGCTCAGATCCAGTGGCTGCTCCTCCCCTGAGGAGGGGGCTGGGAGGACCTTGGGGGGCGGCAGGATTGGCTTAATCTCTTTTGGCTTCGTGGTGAGATCGAAGGGGGACTCCGAGCTGGTGCCGCCGACTTTGTGGAGGTCCCTGGGTGACTTTGGTTCTGCCTTGACCAGCAAGTTGTGATTGAGGGTCCGCTCCGTGAAAGGGTAGAGGGAATGGGGGAAATTGGGGAGGAACTGGAAAGGGAACATGGAATGATACGGGAGCGAACCCATCTTTTTCTCCTGCATCCCCATAAAGCCAGGCCCAAAATACTTCTCTGCGATGGAGGCGATAGCTTTAATAGAGTCATTGGCTGCCCCCGTGGTGGGCAGCAGGTGCTCCTCGGGGGGAGGAAAGAAGGAATGCTGAGAATAGAAGAGAGGGATCTCGCTCGTGGTGTTGGTGGAACTCGCGGACACCGAGCTGCTGATGAAATCTGGCTTGGTCTCCATTTGTTTGCTCTTATCTTTCGTTTTGTCCCTGTCGCTCTCTGCGTCACTGTCCAGGTCAGAGCCAGTGCCGGTCGTGGTGTCCAGATCCGTGCCCGTGGTTGTATTGACATCCTCAAAGTCACTGCCATCGGACATGTCACTGTTCCTGGATTTTAGCTTCTCCAGGTAGGAGTTTTCCAGGCTGCTTTCACATTTCTCCTCCCCTGAAGGGGCCTGGTTGCTGTTGCTCACTGTGGAGATCAGCGGCAGGGCCGGGTTCCCGAGGGGGCTGGGGAGCTTTGCGTCCGGAGTGTGGTTGAGGGGACTTTTGAGCAGTTGCGTGGGTGGTAACAAGGGCGGCCTGGGGTACAGAGAGGGCGGAAAAATCCCCGGGAATCCCGGGGTGAGGGCGGGGAAGGCTGGGGGAGCCGGCGAGAACGGGAGCCCGCCCGGGTGCGGGCGGGATGGGAAATACTCATTAAACCCCAGGCTGGCGTGGTTGAGGTTGGGCGAGGGCTTGGATTTGTCCATCATGGAGGTGGGCGTGAGGGGGAGGCCAGGGGCGAAGATTCCGGCGGGGCTGTAATGGTTCTTGCCCTCGCAGAAGCGCCGGTGCTTGTTGAGGGAGGAGGTAGTGCTGAACATCTGCCCGCAGTCCTTGCACTTGATCTGCGTGCGGCAGTCCGCGTGCATCCGCTTGTGGCGGCACAGGTTGGAGAACTGCGTGTAGGATTTGTGACAGACCTCACCTAAAGCGTCAACAGGAACCAACAACAAAAGCGATATGAAATTAACAGGAAAATAGCAGGGATTCGACACAGGATTCACCAGCCTCCCCTACCCCTGCTGCCCTGTCTGATCCGTCCCTGGGATCTCCCTTCCCCGGAGATGGAAGAGCCACCACCTTTCCTGCTGGATGGAGCCCATCCTGGAGAATCCCTCAGGAAATCGGAGGGGATGTTCTAGTCCTGCTCAAACTTTTGAGGAATTCTTAGTAACGATATCATAGAATCATAGAATGGTTTGGTTGGGAGGGACATAAAGCCCATCTCATCCCACTCCCTGCCATGGGCAGGGACACCTCCCACTGTCCCAGGTTGTTCCAAGCCCTGTCCAACCTGACCTGGGACACTTCCAGGGATCCAGGGGCAGCCACAGCTTCTCTGGGCACCTGTGCCAGGGCCTGCCCAGCCTCACACGGAAGAATTTCTTTAGTATATCCAACCTAAATTCCCCCTCTTTCAGCTTGAATGCATTCCCTTGTATCCTGTCTCTCCAAAGTCCCTTTCTGGCTTCCCTGCAGCCCCTTGAGGTCCTGGAAGGTGCTGCGAGGTTTCCACACAACCTTCCCTTCTCCAGGCTGAGCATTCCCATCCCTCCCAGCCCAAAGGGAAGATGCTCCAGTCCCCTCAGAACTTCATCGCCCTAATCCCACATTTTCGTGATAAAGTCTGTTTATCCCAGCTCGTCTGCTTCCCATTAGCCCTGGCATGGCAGGAAGCACTGAGGGCTGGAGGGGGAAGAACTTTGCCTCATTTAATCAAACCTGCCCTTCCTTAATACCCTCAGTGGCACAGAACCCCTCCAGGGGGATGCTCTATAAATCCCCTGCCAGCCAGGCCTGGCTTCTGCCAGGGCTGGGATCTCTTTTTTTAATCCATTAAATCAGTCCAACACCCCTTCCCTGCTAAGTGAGGCCACATCAGCGTTTTCTTTAACGACCTGTAAATACCAAGCTTTCAAAACATGGATTTTTATGACCCTTTCACCTCCAGACTTTGCTGATGTCGAAGGAACAGGGCAAAGCGAGACAGAAATCCCACCCCAAACTTTTCTACACATCAAAACGCCGGGACTTTTTATTATCTGGTGCCTCTTTCAACATGGGAATAAATGTGGTGGTGAATTAACACACTCCTTCCCCCGGGGAACTGCTGTTATCACCCTTTTGTGAGCAGGGAAGCTGAAACAAAGCAGGGGAAGGACATTGTTTGGAGTTGGACAGGCAAGGACACGATTCCAAGTTCTGACACCCAATCTTCCAGCTCAGGGACACTCAGTGCTCCTTTCTTCCTCCCAGCTTTACTGATAGGTGCACGTGAGCATGATTTTCCCTGTATTTTCACCTAAATCTTTCCTAAATCTTTAGGATTTACTTCAGTGCTTGAATATCAAACGACTGGCGGGAGAGTACTTCACTAGCAGCTCTGAAAATATAATAATATAATAAATTCCAATCGAAATTCAACACAGAGGTGGATAAAACGGAATGAATTTGACATTTCAGTTCAGATGAGCACCCCAAAATCCAAAGGACTGCCACAGAAGGCTTTGGTTTCTGGCTGCACTGGAAATTTAGGCTGCACTGTCTGTCCCCAGAGTGTTTCAGCCTCTCTGCCTCAGGCTCTGACCCAACCCAGAGCTGCAGAGAAGCACAAACAGAATCAGAATGTCATCACAAGAGTTTGGGTGTTTGAGCCAATCCTAATTTTTGGCAATCACACTTTAAAATCCTGGGTCGGGTCTCCTGAGCTGCCCTTAGCGCACACACAGAGTTTTGTGGCTGTTGTAAGTATTATTTCAGCTACCTTAGACTTGCAAAGAAAGGGTTTATTTGGCCTTTAAACTTCATTTTAAAGTGTTTTCTTAAACAATATCAAAACAGAGTTCTTAGAGGAACCACTGCTGGATTTATTTTCCATAAAAATTCAGCACTACTGAATTTTATTTCCATGATAGTCTCTTAAATACAACAATCCCTATTTTTTTTTCCAAGGGAATCAGGCAATCACCAGCACTGGAATTGCTCAAAAAACCTGTGGAGGTGGCACTTGGGGACAAGGTTTAGTGGTGAACACAGCAGCGCTGGTTTAAAGGTTGGAGCTGATGATCTCAGAGGGCTTTTCCAACTGCAACCATTCTATGATTCCAGGATTCTTCCCTTTTTCGCCCCAGGAATTGTTGCTAGATATATAAATACTGCACACAAAATTCCCTAAAGAGAAGTGCTGTAGCTCCAAGAACTCCCATCATCCTTCTGAAATAAAGAAAACTGGAAAATTTCTGTCAAATCTCCAGTTATCCAATGATTTAGCCATTCTGCATGGAATGTCCTCTCTTGCCCTTCTGATTTCTGCAGCTATAAAGTTACAGGTCTGGGGTCTTTCGAAAGCCAAATATAATATCGTAAAAAATTAAACACACACGGAAAACCTTTCCTTCCATTGAACAAGGGAAAAAAAAATCATCCTGGTGAATCCTGCCCCACGGATTTGAAGCTGCTGATGGATTCCACATCGATGGACAAAACAACCTGACACGTCTGACCAGGCAGGATCCCTCTGCAGTCGCTCCTCGTGGCTGATTTGGTCTGACAAGTCCCTAATTCTGATGAGGTGAGAGTGAGGGGATTATGAGGAGAAATCCCTCATCTCCCCGCAGCGATCCTGGGACTCAAATTATCCCTTTCATGTGCCCAGTGAAAGATCGAGGCAAAATGAGCGAGAGGAGCGTTTCTTCTTCCTCCGCTGACACCCAGCTGATTATCTCAGGGCACTGATTATCTCGGGACATTAATGAAATGAGTCTCCCAGGATAGTCCTGCATGCTGTTCCCATTAAACCATCAGGGGAAAAAAAGGCAGGAGTGGCTTCATTGGTTCCCTAGCGCAACATCAAAGCCCAGAATCAAACCCAGATCCCGGCCCGTGCCTGAAGGACGCGTTCTGAAGTGTCAGGAAGTGATCCCTAAAGTTCCTGGAGCTTTGTTGTGACACCATCCACCTCTCTGCACAGTTATCCAAACCCAATGGGTGCTGTGTCAATTAAAAAAATATACGGCCCTGGGAATGACAAGGAATGAGATGGGTGGCTCTCCAGGGAAAATGCCCTGGAAATATCCCACCAAGGAGAGCACTGAGGACAGAGTTAATCTGCTGTTTGTTTGGCTCCCAGCATTATCTAGATGAAACACGCAGTAAATAAAGAAGGAAAAAAACCCTCTTTTTAAAAAACACCTTCTCATCTCTGTGATTATTCCAAGTTCTTTACAATGGCTCCAGGATTTGAGGCACCCCTGCAAAACATTTCGATCAGGCTGTGCCAGCTATTTATTTATGTCACCAACAGGAACATTCAAAAACGATTAAGGCAAAAAAAGACGAGAGAAAGAAAAGATATGAGAAAATGGCATCGCTGTGACCGCTGAGAGACTCAGCTTTTAACTTGTCAAGAAAGTCAAAAACTGCCACGAATGTTTACTGAAAAAACAGGGAGCATGCAAAAAAAAAAAAAAAAAAAAAAAAAAAAAAGAGAGAGAGAGAGAGAAAGAAAAAAAAAAAAAGAAAAAAAAAAATTCATCTTGTGCTCTGAGCTATAAAATTACAGCGGCTGGGGATGGGAGGGCTGGGGGGCCCCTGCAGGATCCCTGCAATTACAGCCAGCCTGGGCTGGTGATGGCCGTGACAACTTACATATGAAAGGTTTGACAGTGCTGTGGATGTGCTTGTGCTGCTTGAGGCCCGAGGAGGTGGCGAAGGTCTTGCCGCAGTCGGGGCAGGCGTGGGCCCTTGCCCCCACGTGCTGCGAGCGGATGTGCCGCTGGAGGTTGCTGGGGTCCGTAAACACCTGCGGGGCAGAAATGCCTTCAGGAGGGGGAAAAGGCACGAGGAGAAGAGCCTACATGTGAAAAACTCAGCTGTTTTGTTAGGTTTTCTTCCACCACAGCTCATGGGATGGGGAGTGCGGGGTGGACAGGTGAGAACAGGTAATGCAGGAGCTCTGCTTGTGCCCTGCCAGGCTGTGGCACCTCCCTGAGTGTGTGGTGCTGGGGCTGAACAGATCTGGGGCACTTCCCTGTGTGGTGATCGGGGTGGAAAAGGTCTGTGGCATCTCCCTGTGTGGTGCTCAGGTAGGTCTGTGGCTCTTCCCCGAGTGTGTGGTGCTGGGGCTGAACAGAACTGTGGCGCTGAACAGATCTGTGGCACTTCCCTGTGTGTGCTCGGGGCTGAACAGGTCTCTGCTCTGCCACATCTGCCCAGCACAGCCCTCAGCACCACCCCAGTAGCCAGGAAATGGCCAAAGGGGAGTGGGTCAGGAGAGGGCTGAGATCCACACCCCAGTGGGATGCCCAGGACAGCAAAAACACCTCTTTTCCCTGGGACAAGGACAGTGGGGTCAGCTCTCCCTGTACCACCCTGCTCTGGGCCCGCATGGGTCATCCATCCCCTGCAGCCCTTCCCCAAATCCCAGTGTCCTCTCCCAGGTGAAGCCCCCCATGGAAACTGTCCTGCACCCCTTCCCAAGGTCCCAGCACCCTCTCAGATGTGAAGCCACCCACGGACACTGTCACCTCCAGCCCTTCCCCAAATCCCAGTGTCCCCTCCCAGGTGAAGCTCCCCATGGACATTGTCACCTCCAGCCCTTCCCCAAATCCCAGTGTCCTCTCCCAGGTGAAACCCCCAGGGACAATGTGTCCTACACCGCAAATCCCAGTGTCCCCCCCCAGGTGAAGCCCCCACGGTGGCCATGTCCTCGCTGTACCTTAACACAGTTTTCACATTCGAACCGTTTCCCACTGTCGTGAGACATTTGGTGACGAATCAGGTTGGATTTCCAGTTGAAAGCCTTGGGACACTGGTCACACTTGTACTCCCTCTCCTCGGTGTGGATCACCATGTGCTGCTCCAGGCTGGCAAAGAGAGACAGGCTGACCTCTGGGGAACCCAAACCAGGCACTGGGGCAGGTCTGAGACCCAGAGAGGTGACAGAGATGGTGACACAGAAGCAGCTGTGGGTCTTGGGGGGGTTCCATTTACCTGGTGCCTCAGAGCAGGAAGGGAGCAGCTCATCGCTGTGAGAAGGGCAGGTACACCCAAACAACATTTGAATTTTTTGACATTTATTTCCCTGATTGAAGATGCCCTGTTCTGCCTCAAAATGACACTGTGTTTTATGCTATTTCTTATTAATACCTGAGTCCGTTCTCAAGGGGGGAAAGGAAAGTAAAACCAGCCCTGACCCTGAAGGTTCCTGAGGGGAAAAAAGGGCACTGTGTGACCAAAACTCCTCTGGCATCCCCCTGGGGGAGAAAAGGTATTTGCTGCTGCTGAGACTCTCACGTGTCCATTTTCACAGGCACCTGGCCCACGGCTTCCCAGAACACAGGGATTCAGCGTTGGGAAGAAACCTGATAAGGCGCAAACACGTTTCACTTCTGAATGTCAGACATCTTTGATTACTTCACTCAGCAATTTCACCTTCTGCCAACTGGCAGTGTCTCCAGACCAGGGGGATGGTGGCAATCCCGAGTGGCTGCTGGCACAGGGCCACGGCAGGGGTGGCACACGATGCTCCAGTGCCACGGGAAACCTGCACCTCCCTGGCCAGGAATCCAATCCTGCACCTCTCAGCCATTAAATCCTGCACATCTCAGACCCTTAAATCCTGCATCTCTGAGGCCAGAAATCCTGCATCTCTCTGGCCAGGAATCCTGCACCGCTCAGCCATTAAATCTTGCATCTCTGAGGCCAAGAATCTTGCACATCCCAGGCAGGGAATCCTGATCCTCTTAGGCTGGGAATCCTGTATCTCTCTGGCCAGGAATCCTGCATCTCTCAGACCCTTAAGTCCTGTATCTCTCAGGCCAGGAATCCTGTACATCTCAGCCAGAAATCCTTCACCTCTCAGCCAGAAATCCTGCACATCTCAGGCCAGGAATCCTGATCCTCTCAGGCTGGGAATCCTGCTCCTCTCTGGCCAGGAATCCTACACATCCCAGGCCAGGAATCCTGCACCTCTCAGCCATTAAATCCTGTGTCTCTCTGGCTAGGAATCCTGCACCTCTCAGACCCCTAAATCCTGCACATCCCATGCCAGGAATCCTGATTATCTCAGGCTGGGAATCCTGCATCTCTCCAGCCAGGAATTCTGCATCTCTCAGGCCTTGTTCCTCTCAGCCCTTAAATCCTGCATTTCTGAGGCCAGGAATCCTGCACATCTCATGCTGGGAATCCTGCATCTCTCAGCCCTTAAATCCTGCACATCTCAGACAGAAATCCTTCACCTCTCGGCCAGAAATCCTGCACATCTCAGGCTGGGAATCCTGCATCTCTCTAGCCAGGAGTCCTGCTCCTCTCAGGCCAGGAATTCTGCACCTCTCTGAGCAGAAATCCTGCACTTCTCAGGGCAGGAATCCTGAACATCTCAGGCCAGCAATCCAGTTCCTCTTAGGATGGGAATCCTGTATCTCTCAGCCCTTAAATCCTGCACCTCTCAGCCAGAAATCCTTCACATCTCAGGCCAGGAATCCTGGACGTCTCAGGCTGGGAATCCTGCTCCTCTCAGACCTTAAATCCTGCACCTCTCAGCCAGAAATCCTGTACATCTCAGACCAGGAATCCCACATCTCTCCTGCTGGGAATCTTGAATCTCTCAGACCTTAAATCTTGCACCTCTCAGACCAGAAATCCTGTACATCTCAGACCAGGAATCCTGCACCTCTCAGCCAGAAATCCTGCCCATCTCGGGCCAGCCCTGAGAAACAAGGAAAGAAAATCTGCATCCTTTGCTTCCTTTGGGGTGGTTTGAGGGAGTTACAACTCCTCTCTCTCACCGTGAATTGCAAGGAAGAGCAGCTCACACGGAATCTGCTCCTGCCCGACATCCCTCCAGGTGGATATAAACCCATTCCTGCAGAACTTTAGAGCACGGCTGTATTTTTATAGAAACATTAAAGCTGAACTCTGCTGGCAAATCCTGCCAGTCTTCATTAAATGCCACAGGGAAGAGACTCTCCGGGAATTTCCAGAGAGCCTGAGGGGCTCAGGATCTCAGGAATCATCTCAGCCTTGGCCACCAAACACCCAAAACTCCTCAGCCCTGCCTTGGAGCTGCTCCCTGGGAGCACCAGCCCTGCTTCCAGCCAGATAATTCATATTCACGGACATGCCCCTCATAAACTGCCAACCCACTCGTTTTAAAGCAGCAATATTCATTTTGCTCAAGAAACGGTGCTCTTAAAACGACCAGATTTTTTACACACGCAAAGTAACACAAACCTTTCATATGCACATCCAAAAATACGCTCCTGTTAACTGTGATTTATGAGTTTATTTGGAGCAAATATGGACAAACTAATATGCTGTTTAGAGGCAAGTACCTACTGGGATTAGCAAAACATTTATTTATTTAGTCAGCTGCTAAATGCTCAATTTCAGGTCCCCAGTGGCACCGTTGATTTCATCTGTATTAACTTTGAAAAATTCTAAAACCATCCAGGCACTCTGAGTGGGTTTATTTTGCGTTTTAGTGATTTTAAACTTGGCAGATTGATGGGGGAGAGGTAGATGAGGACATTTCCTCCCCACCCCCAGCGTGTCAGAGGCTGAACAGAGATGCTGCCGACTCTCTTTTCCCTTGCCCAAAAAAATGAACTTTATATTATCCAAAATTTTGGGTCTAAAAGGCAAAAAACCAAGGCCACAGTGGCAATCAAGATCCCCAGGGAGCCAGGAATACCCAGAGGTTACAAATAGGATACAACACACACATTTCAAAAGGGTATTTTATAATAAACAAAAATTAGAGAGTGCTAGGAGCTAAAGAGAGCTCCTGACACCAACAGGCAAAAGAATTGGAATTTTTACCAAAATATTGAAAACACTTGTCTTGTCAGGTAAAAAACATGAAGAAAATTGCAGCCTCTTATTCCTAATGGAGAGTAGCCAAAGCAGAGACACAGGTGAGGGTAAAGATGCCACACTGGGCTGAGGATCCCACAAATAAATCCCAATATCCATCCCAACTTCAACAACTTCCAAAACACAGCCAAGCTCCTTTCCATGCAGACACAGGGAATGCTCTTTAGGTTTCACCTTTCTCTACATTTTTTTAGATAGATTTCTTTTTCCCCTCACTTCCTCACCCAGATCAAAGAGCTGAAAGTATCAATGCAATTAAGTTCAAAGTGACAAATGCAGGTTTTTAAATGTTAACCTGAAGTGAAACAGACCTTACATTGGCTTTAACCTCGAGGTTTTTGCTCTGCTCAGGCAGAGCCTGACAGGGGATTGCCAATTCTCACTGTTTTATAACAAATCTTGTGGTGCGCGAGGTTTGTTCACCCAAAAAAGCAAAAGAAATGAGTATGTGAGAACTTCAGCCTCCGGTAAACAGAGCAAACTCTGCTTTTATAGAATTTTATAAAGGCTTTTATCAAGGCTTAGGATGCAAATAAACACAATCTTAAAGTGATTAAAAAAAACCCCTCAACTTTTAAAGCTGGCTCCTAATATTTAACTATTTGAGTCTCACTTTGCCAATGAATTAGAGCTCAAAGATCTCTGCATTAAAGCTGCATTTCATTACTACCACATTCTGCTTAAAAAATGCAGATTTTCAGTTAAAACTTATTGGGCCAAAATATTTATCCTGTTAAAGAGAAGTTTAATTCTCATTTAGAGTCGCCTTATAATGATAATAATAACTGAATAATTGTTGCAAATTTAAAAATGAGCTGGAGAATATCCAATCTTCTTTTTTTCCTTTTCACATTTCTGTTACAAGAACATTTGGTGGACACAAAGAAAACAAAAAATTTGATTGGAATAGAACTTTTTAATTGTTCCTGCCAGATGAAATAGGAGCTGGTGACCATATTATGAGTTCTTAGGGCATCGACACCTCTTTAAACCCACAGATCTCAAATGACCAAGAATTAAATTTAAAAGAAGTTTTCAAGCACATTTTGACTGAACTAATATTGGTGTTTTTCCCCTTAGAACTAAAGCACAGGAGAGCACAAGATCCCATCCAGGTCTCTCAGCAAACAACCACTTAAACTTCCCATCCACAACTCTTGGGTGCTTCTACCAACGAGCAATGAAAAGCACCAGATTGTGAAATCAAGGTGAAATAAACACTGCCCGACAGCTAGAAAGGACCCAAAGTGAACATTCCCTAACCCTGGGGAGAAAGAGAGGCTTCTGTGGAAAAAAGAAAGGTTTATCCCAGAAAGAACACTCCTAAAACCTATGGAGGAAGGAAAGGTTTCTATGGAGAAAGGAAAGGTTTATCCCAAAAAGAACATTCCTAAAGGGTATGGGGAAAGGAAAAGTTTCTATGGAGAAAGGAGAGGTTTCTATGGAAAAAGGAAAGGTTCATCCCAAAAAGAACATCCCTAAAGCCTGTGGGAAAAGGAAATGTTTCTGTGGGGAAAGGAAAGATTTTTCCCAAAAAGAACATTCCTAAGCCCTGTGAGGAAAGGAAAGGTTTCTATGGAGAAAGGAGAGGTTTCTATGGAAAAAGGAAAGGTTTCTATGGAGAAAGGAAAGGTTCATCCCAAAAAGAACATCCCTAAAGCCTGTGGGGAAAGGAAAAGTTTCTATGGAGAAAGGAGAGGTTTCTATGGAAAAAGGAAAGGTTTATTCCAGGAAGAACATTCCTAAAGACTATGGGGAAAGGAAAGGTTTCTGTGGAGAAAGGAAAGGTTTATCTCAAAAAGAACATTCCTAAAGTGTATGGGGAAAGGAAAGGTTTCTATGGGGAAAGGAAAGGTTTCTATGGAGAACAGAAATGTTTCTATGGGGAAAGGAAAGGTTTATCCCAAAAAGAACATTCCTAAAGTGTATGGGGAAAGGAAAGGTTTCTATGGAGAATGGAAAGGTTTCTATGGGGAAAGGAAAGGTTTCTGTGGAGAAAGGAAAGGTTTCTATGGGGAAAGGAAAGGTTTCTGTGGAGAAAGGAAAGGTTTCTGTGGGGAAAGGAAAGGTTTCTGTGGGGAAAGGAAAGGTTTATCCCTTCAGTCTCCCCCAGCTGCCCACCCTGCCCCTTTGGCAGGCCCCAGGAGGGTCTGGCCCCATGTATTTATTTGTGGGTACCTGTATTTATTGGGGAACATCCTCTCACAGTCCTTGCACTCGTAGACCTGTCCATCCCCGAGGCCTTCCTGCTTGATGTCGTCGCTGAGGCTCTCGTAGAGAGCCCCCACGGCGCCGCAGCCGTACTTCTTGTGGCGCCGCAGGTCCAGCTTGGACTGGAAGAGCTCATCGCAGTCCTCGCAGCGGAACGAGGGCTCCTCTGCAACACACAGAGCAGCCCATGGTCAGCCCTGCCCCGAAAAACCCAACCTGCCTGGGTGCTGCACCCCGAGAGGAGCAAACACACAAAGAAACACAGAGCGAATTCGCCAGTGAGAGGGGAGAGAACCCAAGGGAGGCTGTGCCAGCAGCTGCTTTCACTTTAGGCATTAAGAGAAAAAAAAAAGATCACACAACCAGAGGAGATGTTGTTTTCTCTGTGCCGTGGCCTCTGCTGAGATGGAGAGACCTGTGAGGGTTGGGAGACACACAAAGTGCTGGGGTCATTCTGGAATGCTGTGCTCGTCTGCAAGGAGGGGCTCTGAAAATATGAATGAGTTTTTCCTCAAAAGGAGCTGCCAGGGAAAAGGAACGAGCCAGACTCATATAAACACAGAAAGTGGGGAAAGCAAAGTACCACAGCACAGACCTGGAGAAGGTTCTTTCTAAGAAATTGCCTCTCTAATGTTCTCCTCTTAGTTTTCCACTGCAGGAGCTCAGGGCTCCATCAGCCCAGAGCACCATGGAAGGAAGAGCAGGGAGCCAAAGGCTTTGTTGCTGTGCTCTTTGCTTTTTTTCTTTTTTTTTTCTTTAAAAAAAAAAGGTTCTAATGCACATAATAAATTACTGTAGTCAAGGTCAAACAAATTAAAAAGAGGGCAGCTATTATTAAGTTTACAAGGCAGCATCCTGACCACGGTGCCAAGCCAAACAATCAGCTCGGAGCTGTAAATTTTCCAGGAGAACAAGCTCTGCGAGGGAGTCGGGATCGCTCGGGCTCTCTCCACCCTGCAGCAGAAGCTTTCCAGCCCGCACTGAGTCACTGGAGCTGCGTTTCCCTGTCCTCCCCTACCCTCTTCCTCCACACTGATGTGGTTCTCCTTTTCTGATAACTTTAGTTTCGGAAGGAACAGCCTGTGGGGAGAGCATCAGCTCCGAGGGAGGAGTGGGAATATTCGGAGATCTGGGATGGAGCCCATCCGTGCCCTGCTCCAGGGAGAGGAGCTCTGGGGTGGGACATGGCCACAGTTGTGTTCTCAGGGCTGCTCTGTGAAAATCTGCAGTCCCCAAGCAAACCTTTTCTTTGAAGGTTATTATAATCATAATGATTACTACTGAATAATCATTATGAATTAAAAAATGTATCCATTTTTCTTTTTTTTTTCCTTTTCATATTTCTGTTACAAGAACGTTCGATGGACACAAAAAAAATTTTAAAAATTGTTGAATATAACTTTTTGATTGTTCCTGCCAGATCAAAGAGGAGCTGGTGACCATATTATGAGTTCTTAGTGCATCGACACCTCTTTAAACCCACAGATCTCAAATAGCCAAGAATTAAATTTAAAAGAAGTTTTCATGCACATTTTGATAGAACTTGCTTGCACCGAATTTTGCACAACTGCAAACACTTAGGCTGAGCTTTAAGGCCTAGAACGGTGTTTTATATAAATCAGGGTTAATTTTTTAATGAATGTGACAGGAGTGGAAGCACAGGCAGTGTCAAACCCAGAGACCACCGTGCTCCCACCTGGGCACTCCTCTCCCATCCTCTGTTTAAAGCTGAGTTTAAAACGGAGCCAGGCCAGGCCCCAGAAGCGATGTGGGCAGAGGAAACCTCCGCACACTTCGCACACCTACACGGAAAGTATCGACATGGGAAAAGTCAGACCCAGCTGAAAAAGAAAGTATCACCCAAGGTCAGGCAGCAGAGCCTTGCACATCCCAGCAGCGTGCCCAGGGCGCCCAGAGCCACCCACAGTGGGCACAGATCATCCCAGAGCCACCCACAGTGGGCACGGATCATCCCAGAGCCACCCACAGTGGGCACAGATCATCCCAGAGCCACCCACAGTGGGCACAGATCATCCCAGAGTCACCCACAGTGAGCATGGATCACCCCAGAGCCACCCACAGTGGGCACGGATCATCCCAGAGCCACCCACAGCAGGCACAGATCATCCCAGAGTCACCCACAGTGGGCACGGATCATCCCAGAGTCACCCACACTGGGCACGGATCATCCCACAGAGGGCACACATCATCCCAGAGCACCCACAGTGTGCGCAGGGCGCCCAGAGCCACCCACAGTGGGCACGGATCATCCCAGAGTCACCCACAGCGGGCACGGATCATCCCAGAGCCACCCACAGTGGGCACGGATCATCCCAGAGCCACCCACAGTGGGCACAGATCATCCCAGAGCACCCACAGTGGGCATGGATCATCCCACAGTGGGCATGGATCACCCCAGAGCCACCCACAGTGAGCATGGATCACCCCAGAGCCACCCACAGTGGGCACAGATCATCCCAGAGCCACCCACAGCAGGCATGGAGCATCCCAGAGCCACCCACAGTGGGCACGGATCATCCCAGAGTCACCCACACTGGGCACGGATCATCCCACAGAGGGCACACATCATCCCAGAGCACCCACAGTGTGCCCAGGGCGCCCAGAGCCACCCACAGTGGACAGTGGGCATGGATCATCCCACAGTGGGCATGGATCATCCCAGAGCCACCCACAGTGGGCACAGATCATCCCAGAGCAGGCATGGATCATCCCACAGTGGGCATGGATCATCCCAGAGTCACCCACAGTGTGCCCAGGGCTCCCAGAGCCACCCACACTGGGCATGGATCATCCCAGAGCCACCCACAGTGGGCATGGATCATCCCACAGTGGGCACACATCATCCCAGAGCACCCACAGGAGCATTTCCTGAGCTGCAGAACACAGGGGTGCAGAAAGAAATAAAATCCAGCAGCTCTGCATAAGGGATTTTGACTAAAAAAGAAAGTCTGAGAGAAGAAAATACACAGTTGTTGTCATTGTGAGGGTTTATACACTTTGAAATTGCTGTCAGCAGCCTCAGCGTGAGGTGGGGCAGGCCCTGCTCTGCTCCTCAGAGAAATTCTCTTTATTGACGTTCTGTAGAACAGAACCAATGTGTATCTGATGTGTTTTTATGTCCCTGGGGAGGGAAACCTGGAAATAACAGCACTATGGAGAGACAGCATCACCTACCACTAAAATAATCCAAACTACTTTGTATGAGTGAAAAGATTAAAAAAAAAAAGGAAGAAAAAAGTGCAGCATCAAACTCCAGATACATGGGGCGAAAATGAGTGAAAAGATTAAAAAAAAAAAAGAGTGAAAAGATTAAAAAAAAAAAAGAAGAAAAAAGTGTAGTATCAAACTCCAGATCCATGGAGCTGCTCTGGCAAGATGTTCCTCTACCTCAGAGCCAACGTTTCCCCACTTTGCTCTCCTGTCAGTACAGCAGTGCCTTACCTAGGAAGGAATTTTTGGAAGAGCGACTGAAATCCTCCAGGCTGGGAAGCCCCAAATCCTTTCACCTCTTAACAAGCTCCTCCCAAACTCCCAACAGCCCTCAAGCTCCACCTGAAAAATCCCCACACCTGAAAACACTTGGAATGGAGGAAACAGATTTTCCCCCCCACACACTTCTTTTGACTTCAGAAAAAATGCAACAAAATTCCTTCTTCAAAATCCAGGTGGAATTCTTCCTGCTTCAGTTTGAGATTTACATGATTAATTGCAGCTTATTTTACCCTGACTCTCCTCTAGGAAGCAGAAATCCTCTCTGGGTTTGGAAAAGCAGCCTTGGAGAATAATTTCCTCCATACCTGGCTAAAATCTGGATAACTCACTCCCCTTGCACAGCACAGCCCTGTCTGCTCTTCCCAATGACAATGACACATTTTTGTCCTTTCCCTGAGCTTACAGAGCAGGTGAAATACATTAATAGCCTCAAGAACATTTTAGAGAAGAGGTTTTGCTTCTAATTCTCCTTGTCCTGTGCCAGATCTCACCCAAATCACATGTGATATAAGAGGACATCAAACACGGCAGCTTCTCCACAAGTGGAAAAGATGGAGGATAGGAAAAGCAATGCTTGTGCTTCAGAGTAGCTGGGTTTGGAAAAAGAGATTTGTATTGAAAGAAGACTTAAAGAGCTGACATAAATATGATTAAGAGCCTTGTAGCCACGTGTTGTTCATGTTGCCACTGGCTGTAAATTGTGTTTTGATGCTCAGACAGGATGAAGAGAGGAAATCTGATCAGCTGGAGAGCAGCTGAGGGTGGGGAAGCCCTGGGACAGCAGCTGTGGCTGTCCCTGGAAGTGTCCAAGGCCAGGCTGGACAGGGCTTGGAGCAGCCTGGGATGGTGGGAGGTGTCCCTGCCCATGGCAGGGGGTGGAATGAAATGATCCTTGAGATTCCTTCCAACCAAACCATTCTGTGATAACTTATCCATATCCATATTCCTCTGGCATCGCCATTTCAGCAGATCCCAGACCAAAGTCCTCAACAAATTCCCTGCAGGGGAAGGAATTGACTTAGAGCCAGACCATCGCCAGCAAAACCGAAACCCAAATCAGCACAGAGGCTCAGGGCTGAACCCAGACCTGCTATTGATTTTGTGTCTATATCAAACACACACTTTGCAGACTCCAGATTCGTTAAACTGTTCCTTTTTTCCCTCCTGTAAGTACCAAAAATAAAAAGGTTGCCCTTCCAAACAGGTCCTCATTAAAGTTTTCTCCTTTCTTTAAGCATCACAAATGAAAATCCTGCCCTTCACAAAGGTAACTGCCTTGGTGTGTGACAGGGAGAAGGGGCTGCAAAGAAAAGAACAGCCCCAGTTACACCGAAATTGCTGCCTGTTCTCTGTGTCTTGTTTGTCAAATCTATGGTTATGTGTGCCTATCTGAAGTTCCATCAGTAACACTCAGGACAAAGCAGGAATGTAACAGAAAAATAAATCAGTGCCTAATAGCTTTCAGAGAAACCAAGGGGAACACAATTATGTGGCATCTACATGCTAATCTACCAGACTCGAATCTCAAAGGAGTTCAAGTGCCCTACTCAAAATTCCTGCAGTGATAAGGGGTCTGCTGTGTTTGGCTGGGGTTGGGAGGAAAGATTTTTATGATAATTATCTTTGTGTGGAACAATTTTGCATTTTCTCTCCTGTTAATTCTGAAGTGAGCTGGGGGTGCGAGGCAGCGGGGAGATAGCCCTGCTGAAAGTAAAAAGTATTAAGGAGTCAAATATTTAATGTTGGCCTGGCATAATTTGACAGCAATTATGCAGCAAAAGCCCTAGACGTTATCAGGAAGATCCAGATAAATGTTCCATAATGACAGAGATGGAAAACAAGGAGCACTTTTTGCTTGTTCACATAAAAGCCTGTTAGAAACCAAAAAGCAGAACAGCGGTGAGTTTTCATTCAGATTTCTCCTTGCCATAAAAAAAAAAAAAAAAAAAAAAAAGAAAGAGAAAAGGTACAGAAATTATTCATCTCTCTGTGTTGGTCTTGAGAAAATCATTAACTTTTCTTGGGGGGGAGGAGAGCAGTGAAAAAAATCCCAAACTTGACATGAGTGAGGGAGTGAATACCACACTTCACCCCCAGCCCTTCAGCAAATGAGCTTCCAGCAGCCCAAATCCTCAGACAATCCCATTTTCCAGAAATATTTCAAACTAATTGTGCATGGTTTCACTGCAAATTTGCATCAGAAATTATATACAGGTAAAAGAAAATAAATATATTGTGGGATGCCCAGGTGGGAGAACTCCAATTTCATGAATTAATTCTATAGACCATTATTTCCAACTAACAGTTTAAAAACAACTGGTAAATGAGAATGTATTTATAGAAATAAATAATCAAATAATAATGTTGGGCACATCCTTCATTGTTTTCCTCAGAGATCACTTCCTTGCACAGCGTTTGTAGTGTTAAAGTCTTGGATGAATGTGGGAAAAAGGATCCTAAAGGAGGAAAATCAGTGCTGGGAACACTCTCAGATTTCCAGAACACTCCATGTGTGTGTCCTGCTCACGGCTGCTGCAGAGAGGGATGAGGTGTCTTTATTCCAGCAATAATACATTCAGTGGTGACTCTTCCTGGATTCCCTTTTTCCAGGTGCCCTAAATCTCTCCAGGCCTGTGTTTTCCAAGCCTTGGGATGCTTTGGCCATTTTTATTACACCCAAAGGCACCTGGTGACCATGGGGATGGAAAAGGCACCTCTGATCATATCCAAACCCACAAAGAGAAGGAAATTAATCTGCTTGAGGACGAGAAAAACTCAATTCCATGGACTGAGCCAGGGATGGAGTGAAAATGAGCAGAAAATCCCACCAGCGACAGAAGGGGGAGGTACTGGATCAGGTTTTGTCCCAGTCCAGCACGGGCTGAGGCTCTCAGGGAGGCGCAGAAGCTCCTGTGGAGGCCTTACCTTCCATGCTGGGTGCCATGTTCCCCAGGGAATAGCCACCTTCCTTCAGACACACCAAGAGCTCTTCTCCCGGCTCAATCTCTTTAATAGCTTTATAATAGATCTGGGAATCAGAAACAGAAATTCAACATGTTAGATATGCAAAGGCTTGTGTATTACTTTTTAACCAATAACTCAAATTATTCTGGCTAATAAGGAGGCTGTCACTTCCTTTGGGATAATTGCTGCTGACAGCTAATTTTCCTGCCTTTATTTGACTCTTTGGGTGTCAGAGTTTCACAGGACTTGGACAATAAAAAAATTTTTAGGTAATGGCCTCCCTCCTTGAAATGATACAAAATCTTCCCTTTGTTTTCCCTTCCTCCTATAAGTTCAGGATGTTTGTCACAGCAAAGGGAAGATTAAACTGATGGAATTGTCACATTTAAGGCTTTGGTCTCCGAGCCGAAAATTGCCTCACAATTAGAGATGAATTATCACATCCCCACAGAATTATTTTGCTGATCATTCTCCCTTACAGCCTAGACGTGACCCCTAAACACAGAACTGAACATCTCCTGGAGAGCAGTTTGCCCACACTTGAGCTCTGTCTGAGCATGGACCCTGCACCTTCCAAAATGTCCAGAGCACAGCTCTGTTCACCTCTTGAACCTTGGTCATTGCTCAGGAGAAAACCCCAGAACAGAAACAGGATTCAGACAAGATTCAGGCACCTTATCTTCACTGGTCCATCCCCAAACCCCACAGAAACCAGGGCAGCAGACCCCAGTGGCCTCATTCCGTCCCCTGGACCTGCTCCAGGAGCTCCACGTGCTGAGGAGATTCGGTGTCTTCCATATTTTTCAAATTTTTGGAGAACACTGGACCCTGCCCTGACCCAACCCCACGAGAATTCACCTGATAACTATTATTAACTTCCAGGTTTTCTTTGCACTGCATTTAACAGCAATCCAAGAAATTCTTTTTCAGGGTAAAACCCCACATTTTACTCAGAACAATTCCCCAAATTCGCCACCACTCAGTCTCTGCCAGCCTGTGTTTATGGGGAAGAAATACACAAAACTCCTAAATTCCTGCCTGGGTTGCATTAATTGTGTCACCACGATGCATTTTTCCTCCCAGAGTCCCTTTCCCTCCTTCCCTGGCACCAAGGCCTTGGCAGATGTGTGGCCCCAGGCCCGGCTGGAGCAGCAGCTGCCCGGGATGCTCCCGAATTTGTCCCCCTGTCCTGGAGCCGCTGCTCCAGAGTCTGCTCAGAGCTGCGGCTGTGGGGAGATGTGATCGCAGGGAGAGGGATGCGATTCCAGGGACAGGCGGCTGCAGGGACAAGGGACATCGCCCCCAAAACTGCGGGGACACGGGACATCGCAGGGACACGGGACATCGCAGGGACACGGGACATCGCCCCCAGAACTGCAGGGACACGGGACATCGCAGGGACATCGCAGGGACGTCGCAGGGACACGGGGCATCGCCCCCAGAGCCACCCCGCGGTGCGGCCGGCCCGCGGAGCGCAGTTACCGCTCGGAGCCTTCCCTCCGCACCGAGGTCAGGACGCTCCCACGGACCATCCCGCGTCACACCGAGCACCAGCACGGCCCGCCATCCGTCCCGGTCCCCGCACTGGTCCCCAGACCCCGCTCTGGTCCCCAGTCCCCGCTCTGGTTACGCAGGAGCGCCCGCAGGTCCATGAGCGGAGCCGTTCTCCGTCCCGCGGGATAATTACGAACGGAGCCTTTCTCCGTCCCACGGGATAATTACGAACGGAGCCTTTCTCCATCCCGCGGGATAATTACGAACGGAGCCCTTCTCCGTCCCGCGGGGTAATTACGAACGGAGCCCTTCTCCGTCCCGCGGGGTAATTACGAATGGAGTTCTCCGTCCCGCGGGGTAATTACGAATGGAGTTCTCCGTCCCGCGGGGTAATTAACGCTCTCCGCCGCCGCTCCCCCTGCCCGGCGCCTCCCGATCCCGTTCCGGCGGGGAAGGGCGAGGGCTCTCCCGCAGCCGTACCGAGGCTCCCACCGCTCCCCGGGACACACCGAGGAAAAGTTGCCGGTGGGGCGCGCTCCCGCAGCTACCGGGAGCAGGACCGGCATCGGGATCGGGATCGGGATCGGGATCGGGATGGGGATGGGGACCGGGATAGGGATGGGGATGGGGATGGGGATGGGGACCGGGACCGGGACCGGAGCCGGGAGCGCGGCCCCCGCCCGCCCCAGCAGGTGGCAGACGCCGCCCGCCACCGGCCCCGCCACCGCCGCGGGGTCCCCGCCGGTGCCTCGGTCCCGGGCGATGTGAGCGGAGCGGCTCGGGCCGGGCCGGTCGGGACGAACCGGGCCGGGCTGGGTCCCCCTGACCTGCTCGCTCCTGTCCCGCGGCCGCTGCGCTCCTCCGGTGCCGGCGGCCGGGCCGGTCGCAGGGAGGGCAGAGAAGGGAAGAGGAGGGAACGGGAGGGGAGGGAAGGGAAGAAGGGCAGCCGGGCCGTGTCTGTGCGGCAGCAGCTCCAAGGCCGGGGCACGCGGAGTCACAGCCGCCCCCATGGACGGTGTGTCGCGGCCCCTGCGTGCTGCGGGGCGGCTCTTACCGGGAGCTTCGGTAGCGAGTGCTCCGGTACAGCCCTTACCGGGGTACAGCCCTTACCGGGGTACAGCCCTTAACGGGATACAGCCCTTACCGGGGTACAGCTCTTAACGGGATACAGCTCTTACCGGGGTACAGCTCTTACCGAGCCCCCGGTACAGCCTTTACTGGGAGCTCCGGTACAGCGCTTACCGGGGTACAGCCCTTACTGGGGTACAACCCTTACTGAGCCCCCGGTACAGCCCTTACTGAGAGCTCCGGTACAGATTTTTCAGGAGCTCCGGTACAGCCCTTACTGAGCACGCTGTACAGCCCTTACCGAGTGCTCCGGAACAGCCCTTACCGGGGTACAGTCCTTACTGAGCCCCCGGTACAGCCCTTTTCGGGAGCTCCGGTGCATCCCGGTCCTCCCCGGCTGTTTGCTGTCCCTCGCTGCCTCCGTCCCTCCCCGCCTCAGCACAGCCCCGCAGCCTCGCTGCGAGCTCATCCAAATTCGGTACCGAGCACCGACACCCGGCACTGCCCGGCAGGACGGGCCGGGGGATCTCTCACTGAGAGGTTCAGAGCAGGGATGGTCACAAAGACAAAGATTTGGGATGAGAAATGAAATGCACTGCTGGCCAAAATATCCCAAACTGCATGGACACCCATCCCCGTGCCTGTCAGAATCCTTGCTGTAACTCCACCGCTGTTTTCCACTGGTTTGCAAACTGTTCTCCCACTGCAGACACATCTGGCCTCATCCAGCATCCAGCTGAGAGTCCAAAAAAGGCACCTGGTGCATCTCCTCGGACCTGCACAGCTCCAAAAGCCTCAGGTGGAACCCCGAGCAGCTCCAGGCTGACACAAGGCACACCCCTGTGTGGCTGTGCACAGGTGAGAGCACAGTGCTGAGAGACCCCTGCTCCACCCTGCCCGGGGAGTTCATTTCTGTGGATTCCACTGCAACCTCAAAAGTCACCTAAAATTCTCCCTTTTCTCATTGTCTTTTTCATTTGCACTTCAATGCTCCTCCCTGCTTGTTCAACATGAAAAGCTTTTCCCAGGACCAAACCACACTGAGCTTAATGGGAAAAGTGCCTGAAAAAAACCCAAAAGGCAGCCTAGGAGTGAGCCCAGAGGTCAGGGCTGGCTCAGAAAAACAGAACTCGGGATGGGCCAAGCTAAGAGAAAAAATAAAACAAAATAAAATTGCTATTAACAGACATTTCTCTTGCAGCTTGCAACCCAAACCAGCACTAAAACACCATCCATGTCTAAAAGATCTATCTAGTTCAGAGATAGAGTCACAAATTTTACGGGGGAAAAATCCTTCAAAATTCCCCTGCCAAAGGCTGACACTGCCCCGTCTCACCCTTTAGCTCCTTTTCCTCTCGTGTTTGTTCTCAGAACAAAGTAGCTCCTTGTATTTAAAGATGTCTGCTGCAGCCCTTCCAGAAATATAGGACAAGCTCCTTTAATGATCGGGGGAAAGTTAGATTCTGCTGGAGTCACATTAATTTCATCAAATATTTCATTATAATAATTAACTTCATCTTTCAGTCGTGCCACTGATGGTTTGGGTTCATCAAAGCCTTTTTTATTTGTCGTGCACTGAAAAAGCTCAGATTTACTAATCCAGCAGAAGATTTACATTCATAAATCAATTCTGTTTGTTTATAGAAAAGTTCCACACTTGATCATTTTGTGTTTCCCACCACAGCGTGGGCAGCTCTCCAAATTACCAGCTTTGTTTTACACTAAATAGTTAACAGGATAAGTAGGGTTTGGTAGTACTGAGCATACTCCAGTTCTTGATTTTTATCAAAATTATTCTGGGCATGAAGCATTGAAGAAATTAAAAATAAAAGGAAAGTAAAAAAAAAAAAGGAAAGTAAAAAAACAAAACCCAAAACAAACCCAAACCCAAAACAAATAAACAGACAAACAAACAAACAAACAAAAAGGGAAGTAGAAATGACCCAGAGGAATCCTTTTCCAGCCTGGGTTGATACAGGGATCTGCTGTGGATGTGAACTCGAGGCAGCACAAATCAGGCTCTGGCTGTCTCAGTTTGCTGCTAAACCTGAACGATTTGGTACAATCACTGAAATATTGGCCCTGCAGAACCACAACAAACACACTCAGGGGCTGATCTCACTCAGAGCCCAGCACCACCTCATCTTTCCACTGAGAAAAACAGTTCTGGAGGAGACAGAGCCTGGCGATGAAGTTTAACCATTCCCAGAGTCACGGCAAGGGATGGAGATGGAACACACTGAGGGGGGAAAGTCCATCCCAGAGTGACCTCACTAATTAGGGCCCTTCACAAGAACCAGCCCATTTCCCTGTTGCAGGGATTTATTTATTATTTATTATTTATTATTTATCTGAATTTCCACACGCTTCTACTTCGGGGGGAAAAGAGCACTAAAAGGGGAGAAAGCAGCTGCTGTGTTCACCTAAAGATCAAAAACCCACCCACAACCACATCAGCTGTGGCAGAGGAGCTCAAAAACTCAAAACCAGCCTGAAAAAAGTCCTTTGTTCCTTATCTCACAACAGCTCACTCCACGAGCAGCCCAGTGAGGATTTACCCCTCGTGCTCCCTCAGACTGTCCGTGTGTCCAGCTCCAGACACGGAAAAGTTTGGCCTGGTGAATGTACAGCCAGGACAGGGCTGCACATTTTGCCTTTGTTCCTGTGTTTTCCTCCTTTGGAATTGCCTCCCCTTTGTTTCTGCTCAGCCCCATTGCTTTGGATTTCCTCTTTTTGAGGCGCTGTGTGACGCACTTGGGAATCCTGAGCAGAGTTACCAAACCTGTGTAAAATATACCCAAAATTCTGCATTGCACACACATCTCACGCTGGCTGATTAAACAGAGGCCTGATTTTTTCTGTCTCCTGTTACTCCTTTTTTCCCCCAATATCCCCACCCCAACTAAAAGCAGCAGCTGTCACCGTGAAAAACAGCTCATGGCCATTAATATAATTATTATAGATTAGAAATGCATTATTACTTAGAATTTGATTAATATTTCAGACTTGTGAACTGCTCAAGTATTTTCCTTTTCAAGGCACGAGCAGCAACAGGAAAAAATAAACCATTTCCCTTTTAATAAATTATATAATTTATCTACCATTTTTTCCAGACCTCCTTCAGAATCATAATTGCCTCCAACAATTGAGGATCTTCTTTTCAAATACCTCTCCAGAACAAATAAATACAAAGAAAACTGGCCCATGCTATTCTACATGTGAAAATTGGCTGTACAATTGAAAAATAGTTAATGAGATGTCTCAATCTCTTTCCAAA
Source organism: Acanthornis magna (assembly GCA_036785705.1). Taxonomy (NCBI): domain Eukaryota; kingdom Metazoa; phylum Chordata; class Aves; order Passeriformes; family Acanthizidae; genus Acanthornis; species Acanthornis magna. Next base: position 2,997,995 of record JAWUZG010000050.1, read on the forward strand.
TAGAGAAAATAATAAATGTTAAATGTATCTACATTATAACATGTAAATGAGGGGAAAAAAATCATTGAGTGGTCCAGATTTTGCTGTGCATTCCTCTCTTAAAATCCAGGAAAATTCTCTGGACATTCCTGAGTTACAGGACTATGAAGAAGAAAAGAAGGGGAAACACACACTCAAAAGACCATCTCCCCATGTAAAAATGTTCATTCCTTTCCTGAAAATAAAATGATTTTGATGAAAATCTTGTCCTGGCCCTTACCATCACGGTACTGCTTGGTTATTTTGGGGGCAATCATTTACTGCAAAAACTTTCATTTTCTGTAAGTGCTTACAAGTAACCCCAAGCCTTTTCCTGCTGCCTGAAGGGGAAAGATCAAACCCTTCTCCTGCTTTGTGTTTGGGAAAAATGTGTCTCCTGGTGAAATAAATGAAGTTAAACCCAGCAGCACCCGGAGATATGCCACTCTTGCTGTGGGATTTAGCAGTCCAGTGCTTCCAAGGACAGTTTTCCTAGGACCAGGATGAAAAACTTCAATTTGCAGCCCAGAAATTTTATTTTGAGTCTCTGAGAGTTCAAATGCTCTTGTATTGCAGGGGTTTGTATCCAAAAGGCACCTTGGCCACTTGGGAATTATGAATTCACTGCGTTTGATGAAAACCCAGATGACCTGGAAATATCCTTCAAAGTCCTTCACAGCCCCAAATCTGCCTCCTGTCTGCTGAGTAAGACAATATTTCTCATTTAACTTCGGCCTGAAAAAGTAATTCTGTGTGAATGCCGTGACACTCACAACATGGATTGCTCACCTTGAATCCATTTTTGGGTCTAAGCCTCAAAGAACTTTGCAAACATCATCAAAATCCTATGAATTCCATTACCACCCCCCGTTCACGCCCCCGCCCAGGGTGTGCTCTGCCAGCATTGCTGTAACCTGCCCCGGAGCTTTCAACTTTCTCCTCAGCAGACCCCAAACCATCTCCCACTCTCACTCTCCTCTTAAAAACAGACAGCAGCCAAATTTCCACCCTGGAATCACCGTCCCCACCCTCCCTGTCTGCAATTTCCAGGGTTCTCATTGCCAGTGCTGATTTCCAGCTGTGTCAGTGGGGTTTGGTGCCATAACCTGCGTTTCACACAAGTTTTCCCACCAGCAGTGGAGTTAGGGATTGGATCCTGAGTCAGGGGCTGGATCATAATTTGGGGGTTTTAGGCTGATCCATCCCTCAGTCACCTCCACTGATGCTGCCACTGATGCCTTAGGATTTTAGCTTTTATATTTTTCACGTATCTGTAATCCTGTAATTCTTTAGGGTATAACTCTAGGCTCCATACAGAGTGCTGAGCTGCTGTTCTCTCATTTTTTGACAAAACAATTCCTCTCTAAGCCCAAAACTCCAGGACACCTCAGTGTCTCAGGCCCCGAGATAAGTAAACAGCAGCGAATTAATTGGGGGAGCAAACTTGGAGTAATTGACTTCATTACCTGAAGTAATTGACTTCATTACCTCCTCATTGGAGGATTAAACCTCGATATGCAAATGGACAGAACTTATAAAGTATGAAAAACCCATGGCCTTATAAAAAACTTATAAAGTATGGAAAACCCATGACTCACTGTCCATTTTGGGTGTAGTCCCTGGATGGGCTGGGACTGCCCTAAATGCACCTGAAGGCCTTCAATAAATCGAAATGCTTTTTATTCTCTTTATCTAGCCCATCCAGGCATCAGTTTTCTGGCGACCCAGATGGGACTGCCCAGCAGCCTCTGGCCAGTCTGCCCAGCCTGTGCTGGGGTGTGAGGGAGCCCAGGCAGGGCCTTACCTGCTCGTTGATGTGGCACACAGCCAGGTTCTGCTCGTCGCAGGAGCAGGACACTCGGATGTACTTCAGCCAGTTCCCAGCCCCGCCCTGGCCGGCGTCGCCGCAGAACTTCTCAGTGCCCAGGGCATCGGGAATCTGCAGGAGAACGGGACAGGAGATGGGTCAGCTGGGGCCAAACGGCAGCTACGGAGGGCAGAAAGGGAGGAAAAGGGTGTGCAGGGCAGAACTCCAAGCAAGAAACAGGAAAGAGAAAGGTGGGTGATGGATATAGTTGGTAAAGAGACTTATGATAAGAATAAAAGCAGCTCTCAGCCATTATCTGAAGGTCCTGGTTGGCAGAACCTCCAGGGACATAGAGAGAGGCCCGTGAGTAAAAGGCTCAGGACTACAAATATTATGTATCACAGCTCAAGTAATCAAAGCAGCTAACTCCTCCAAACTGTTTTAATTTTAAAGACAAAGTCCTTAACAGCTCCATCTTCACATTATTTGTTTCATCCTCTCATGCAGGATAATTTTTAATTACAAACCTTTCAATAAACTTTCAAAACAGGTCACTTTCCACAGAGCTGTGAGGTTCTATTTTAAAAAAATGCTTTACCAAATGCACTACTTTCATTTATCTGAGTACAGCCTGAGAAATTCGCCGGCCACATCTGTGTGGCTGAAGGTGAGATACGATTTGGCTGCTGTGCAAAAGAGGAATCCTTCAAAATAAAACCCCTCAGATAATTAAAAGTCCAGGTGTGGGTAGGAAAAAAGGGTTAATGAAGGGGCTGCAGTCCAAAGAAAGTCTCTGGCTTGCCAGGAAGAGACTTTTCCTCCCTTAAGGCAGTGGAGTTTGGTGACAGAACCAGAGGGGATGCTCAGCATTCCAGAACAACCTTTGGGATGATCCACTTTGTATTTCACTCAGAAAAGCAAATTTTAAAAATGACACAGGACACACCAAAAACAAGGAAAAGCCCTTTGAGTCCAAGCATGGCAAGGCTCTGCTCTGCTCCTAAGTGGGCCTCCCTGCTCCAGAAACTCCTTTTTTTCCTCAGATTCAGATTTCCCTCTACCCCGACCAGCCCCTGTGTCAGTGCAAATTACTTCAGTCATCAAAAGCTCTTAACATGCTTTTACTAGCAATTAATTCTCTCAGAATCTCGTGGGATACAATAATACTTTCCCATCTATTTCAAGGCAGAGAAAAAAGAAAAAGGTGGGAAAACAAAAGGAAAGGAAAAATTAAAGCCCAGCGATGACAGCAACAAGTTGAGCCTAAGGCTGGGCTGAGAAACCTCAGGGGGATGGGTCCTGTTGAGGTTTTGGTTTCCAGCTCTGAACTCCTGGGAGGACCAGGACCTGCCAGCATCTCCAGGAAAGCTCCCAGCTCCCTGCAGACATTTCCTGCTCTCTCTTCCCCACCACTGATCCTTCCTTCTCCAGCTCCCTGTCTGAAAAGGGATGAGGGCAAGTCCCACAATTAGTGTTTGGCTTCTTCCTTCCTAATCAGAGCATGGCACTGGGAATCACTGAAATGCTGCGTTTTCTCCTAGAACATCTTTGGGACAGAACTGGTGTGAGAAAAAACCTGTCTGTGCTCAGTTTCTTCATCCCCTGCCTGGGAACACCCAGGGTCACTCACTCCTCCCCATCTAGACCCTGGCACCTTCTAGACACCCTTGTTCATCTGCTGGTAGCACCAAAGGCCTGAGGTGGGGCACTGATGGCACAGGAAGCCAATTCGGTATTGTTTGGACTTTTTAAGAACAAAAAAACACCACAAAAACCCTGTTCTTAATATGTTGAAACACTACTGAGTTTACTCAAGCTAAAATGACAATAATTTCTGCTTTATCTCAGGGAGCTCCAGGAACGCAGAGGTTTCCTAAAGCTGGTGAGATTAAAGAGCTTCTCTTGGCCTTACTGACCCTAAATGGAGTAGCCAAGCTAGCCCTTGAGGGGCAGGACTGGGGACGCACCAGACAAGAAGTGACAGCAGCTTCCAGGGAAATTGGAAAACCAAATGAGACAAATCACTGGTGCTCAGCTGGTCTGAGGCCACTGAAGAGTCTGGGCAGAGTTTGTAGAGGTTTGAGGAACCAGCAGCCCACAAATCTCCCAGTTTAATTAATTAATTCCATGACTAATTAATAATTAATTCCTGCAGCAGCAATTGGTGATGTTCAGTGGCCCTGGGAAAACAAGATGGCAAATCCAGGACACATAAATTGGCTTTTTGATTTCACAGCTGTATCTGACAGATACCTTCTTTCACCTCCTAGAATTCTTTGAGGAGGACACCCAGATCCATTGAATGGCTTAGTATGGAAGGACCTTCAGGATCAGTTAGTCCCACCCCCTGCCCTGGGCAGAGAGCTCGGGGGAAGCCCAGAAATCAGCTCAAATTCATTTTGCAGGGTCCTGCTCGCCAGCTGTGCCTCACGAGGAGGTTCTGCCGTGGCTCGAAATCACCTGAAACTCTGTGGTTTTGTCTGCGTGGGGCATTAAAACCCAAGCTGGGGGTGTGAAATCTGACAGATCAAAACGAGAGAAAAAGAGGTGCCGTGAAAGCCTGAGAACCTGAGCTCGAGTTTGTCACACACACTCAGTGCCCTCCACAAACAGAACGTGGCACCAGGGCCCAAAGCCCAGCAATGGATTTGCACCCAGGCAGCCCTCATTCCTCTGCTGGCATCAACGAGGACCCTTTGGAAAGGGAATAAATGAGGTGATCAGGGGTCTCAAAGCACTCCAGGACCAGTTCCAGAGCCAGGGGAGCTCCCGGGGCAGCTCAGCCCTCCGTGGCCAACACCTCTAATTAAAGATCAGGTTCACATGCTCGCACTCTTCACCGATGGTCTCTATCAAAGTTATTTCACAGCTTAAAAGTGCAGAGGAACACAACAGCAATCACCCAGCACTATCTGCAGGATCTGCTTTTTACTTCTGTCAAACGTTCACACACAGAATAATTTTCTAAGTCTCTCTTCCCCCCCCCACCCCCACCTGAGAAAACTCCGGAAAAAGGAACTGAAACCTTTTACCGCATCTTCTCCCAGTTCAGACCAGAAGGAAATCAGAAATTTCCTCTGGCGAAACTCTGCAAACCAACAGTTTACAAGTGTTTGTTGGCAAATAAAAAAAAAAATCCAGTTTGAAAATGCTCCTGGAATGCTCACAGAGCATTGGTTTTTCTGTGTGTTCTTTGGAAGAACCAGGAGATAATCTGTGCTCTAGGACAGGTAGAGAAAGAAAATGGAAGTGAAACACATTGGCTGTGGGCAAATTAAAGATCCCAGATGAGAGCACAGAGGGATTCACCCCACTCCCGGAAGGCTCGGCTCCCCACAGGCACCCAGCTGGGGATGCTCTCACCACAACGGGCACCTCCAGCTCTGTTAAAACTGATTATTCACAGTTAAGACTGTGATTCTTAAGACCAGAACTAAGTTCATCCCTAGCCAGGACTCAGCAGCTGCTTTAATCATAAAACCATCCATCTGGTCTTCCTGGGCAGGTAACGGCTGACATCAGATATTTAGCCCCAACAGCAAAAAAACTCAGAGATGCCACAGGAATTAAAAACTCAACAGAAAATGATGTGTAATTATCAGCAGGACTCTGACTTGGTGGAGCTGACATGGAATTTCTGCCTGTGCTCTGTGCTCAGGCTGGCTCTGTATCAGTGGAGAGTTCTCCCCTGAGGTTAATTTGGCTTAGACATTAAAAGAAGTTGTCGGAGGGAAAGGAGATGCGGAAAAAAAAGGTGGGAATTGTTGAAGGTTGGGGGGAGCAGAATTTTTCCCGATTCTGTTGGGAGGTAACCAACCACTGGGTATTTAAGGACAATTTATTCTTTTGTAAGAGACAAAAGATGTGGCCAGGGCATGGTGAAGGGAGGAGAGATCTGGCCATCGGTAAACTTACTTGCTCCCTGAACTTCGGAGAGGCAGCAGTGGGGAACTCCTGGCTCCTTTTGGCCGCGACTGCGGAAAAGCCCAGCTCTGCACTGCTCTCTCTACCTGGTGGGTGACCTTTCGTTTGGGAAAGGGACACAGAATTCCAACCCCTGTTTCCCTCCTGGAGGGCACATTTTCCTGGCTGCGTTTGCGGCTACCGCTGTCCAGTGCACTGCCTGCCTGAACGCGCTGCCACAACTGTGGAGTTCCTGCTGCCTTTTGCTGGCTAGCCTGGGTGAGCCAATCCTGCTGCTCCAGCTCCCTGCTCTGAGGTCCCTGCCCAGCCTGTCCTGCTGTGCCATCCCTGCCCAGCCTGTCCTGCTCACACCATCCCTGCCCAGCCTGTCCTGCTGTGCCATCCCTGCCCAGCCTGTCCTGCTGTGCCATCCCAGCCCAGCCTGTCCTGCTCACGCCATCCCTGCCCAGCCCGTCCTGCCCACGCCATCCCTGCCCAGCCTGTCCTGCCCACGCCATCCCTGCCCAGCCCGTCCTGCTCACGCCATCCCTGCCCAGCCTGTCCTGCTGTGCCATCCCTGCCTGGCCTGTCCTGCTCACGCCATCCCTGCCCAGCCTGTCCTGCTCACTCCATCCCTGCCCAGCCTGTCCTGCTGTGCCATCCCTGCCTGGCCTGTCCTGCTCACGCCATCCCTGCCCAGCCTGTCCTGCTGTGCCATCCCTGCCCCGCCTGTCCTGCTGTGCCATCCCTGCCCAGCCCTGTCCTGCTGTGCCATCCCTGCCCAGCCCGTCCTGCTGTGCCATCCCTGCCCAGCCCGTCCTGCTCACGCCATCCCAGCCCAGCCCGTCCTGCTCACGCCATCCCTGCCCAGCCTGTCCTGCTGTGCCATCCCTGCCCAGCCTGTCCTGCTCACACCATCCCTGCCCAGCCTGTCCTGCTGTGCCATCCCTGCCCAGCCCGTCCTGCTCACGCCATCCCTGCCCAGCCTGTCCTGCTCACGCCATCCCTGCCCAGCCCGTCCTGCTCACACCATCCCTGCCCAGCCTGTCCTGCTCACGCCATCCCTGCCCAGCCTGTCCTGCTGTGCCATTGTGACACATTCCCCACGTGACACACACCTGCCCTCGCCCCACAGCGCCCCCTGCAGCTCCATGGGAGTCACTGCACCTGCCCTGCCCGGAGCCAACAGCGCCCCTGCTGGCTGTGACCGTGACTGCACCAAAGGGACAGTGCCTGGCAGCCCAGGGACATCTGCCACTGCGTTTTTGTTTATTACTGGTGCTGTTATTGTTGCTTGTTTGCCTTGCTATAGACACTAGTAAAAAACTGTTATTCCTTTTCCCATGTCTTTGCCTGAAAGCCCTTGATTCTAAAGTTATAATAATTCGGAGGGAATGGGGTTCACATTCTCTATTCTAAGGGAGGTTCCCACCTTCCTTAGGAGACACCTGTCTTTCAAACCAAGACAGGAAGATACAGGAGAGGAGAAAAAAAATCAGTTTACAATTAGTAATTGGTGTTAGTTTTTCAAGTCTATAAGCATCATGTGCTGCCATTCCAGTCAGTTTTGGGGCAATGCACTTCCCCTCCTTGATCCCCTCAGCTCTGAGGCACAGCATCCCTGCCCCATGGAGCTGGGCGCCCTGCAGGGACATGTTTTGTCCTTTTTACTTTGTCCCCCAGTTGTCAGGGACAGCCACTGCCCTGGAGATGTGCCGGAAAAGCAGATTTTCATCTGGCCTGCAGCCTGCAGACACGCTCGGAAAGTTAATTATTGCGGGAGCACTTCCTCTGGCCACTCTTCCATTTTATTCCTCCCACCTAACCATGGATTTCTCCCTGCCTTTTTTTTAAATCACTGAACACGCTAAAATTTAAGTCCATCTTTTCTCCTTCTGCTGCAGATGGTGAGTTCAGTCTTTATTTATTAACCCACGGCACCTCCCAGCACTTCTGTCTTCAAATCCAACAGCTCATCTAAGAATTCCCAATTCCCCTTCCCTTCCCTGCCAGTAAGAGTGCCATGATTTCGTTCCCTGTGCTTCACAGAACTCTCCTTGCTCTGAAGTTCCCCCATCCTCCTCCTCTCCACTCTATCCCCTCCAAACAAATGCACCTTCATGTTCCCTGGGATTAAAGGGCTTTCACTGGACCTCTGCAGACACATGGATTTGGGATGCAGAGCCAGAGCCCTGGCCGTGCCTGTGCTTCAGACCCATCCCCAGCCAGCCAAAAGGAAATTGTTGTCATGTTCCAGGGCTCGCTTTGCAGCTTCATCTGCCGTCTGCCGAGCAGCGCTTGGCGTTCGGATCCAAAAGGCTCCTTGATCTCGCAAAGGCTCCGCTCCGTAATTTATGAACATCAGAAATGCTGAGTTATGGGGCAGAAGTTATGGAAAAATCCTCCAGAAAGTTTACAATTTTTTTTGCACATCATTTGAGGTTTCCTGCCCCTCTAATTTGTGGGCTCTCTGTTGGGTTGTTTCTTTCACGTTTTAATGGGCAGCGTCCAAGGTTTGGCCCCGGCTGAGGTGTGCCGGGGGGCTGGAATGCCTGCGGATCTGTCGTCAGTTGGCTTAATGGATTCCTAGTGTGCATGGAGAAACGGAGCAACCGAGAGTTTGCCATCACTGACCCAGCGTCCTGTTGCTATAACATCCCTCCCCAGAAGCCCAGAGTGTAATAAACCTTCTCATCCCATGGTCGCAGGATCTGCCTCTGACAGCTTGGCTGATGTGCGCATTTTATTTGGCAGGAGTTGGAGATTTTTTCCTTCCCCCCCCCTTTTTTTTCTTTAATGACTCACGAGCTGATTTAGAGCAATAAACTGTTGCCATGAAGTTTTGTTGTGTTTCTTTTAAATAAAGGGGAGGGAGGGACTGCTGCAATTTATGACTTTCAGAAGTAACTGAAACAGAAAGTCCATTCTTGCCATGAAATGAAGAGAAAAAGACTTCATCCAGAGAAACACCTCTGTCAATGTGTAGACATGAAGCCTAGATGAACTCATAAATTCAGCACTCTGCCTGCAATTAAGCAGGCTTCCTGGTGATTTGACAAAGAGTTAATGAGAAACGTGTCAGACAAAAACAGGTCATAGCACTGGAAAGCGCTGGGAAGAGCAGCTGAGCCAAACCCAACTTGTCTGCCCAGGGCCACAGGAAAAGCTCGGAGTGTACTCAGGGAGAGCCACTTTGAGTTATGGACAGTAAACCTCTTGTCCAGATGGAAGGTTCTGGAAGGAGCTCCCAGCCCCAAACCCACCAGATAAAGAGAGAAGAGGCTGTTCCCTGGAAGCCTCTGTGCTTTAAAGGAGGAGTGGGCAGCAGAGCTCTCACCCTGTGTGAGATGGCCCAGCTCTCCTCCTCAGTGTGACCCCTGGGCAGTGCAGGGGTCGGGGTTCGGGTTCCAAGGGCTGGGAAATGGCTGCAGGGTCAGAGAGCTCGGTCCATGTCCCTGGCTCTGTGAGCAGGGTCCTGTCCCCAGGAGTCTCCTCACTGTCCCCGTCCCATCCTCTCTGCAGGCAGACCTTCAGCTTTCCAGCAGGACAGCTCAGAACGCAGGGCTCTGAGACAAAACCCAACTATTCAAACACTGGGAAAGCTCAGAGGAGAGGGAAACAAATCTTTAAGGCTCTTCTCCTGTCAAATAAGTGTGTTTCTTCTTCTTCCAGACTGAGCCAGGGCCAGGAGAACCATGAACATGAGGAAACCCGGCTGGATTGCTCTGGGGCCAACAGGATGCCAGGCAGAGGCTGCTGAGCCAGGGGACACTGTGGAGCCAGGTGACACTGCTGAATTTGGTGGCACTGCTGAGCCCAGTGACACCGTTGAGCATGGTGACATGGCTGAGTTTAGTGACACTGCTGAATTTGGTGACACTGCTGAGCCTGGTGTCAGTGATGAGCCCGGTGACACTACTCAGTTTGGTGACACGGCTGAGCCTGATGATACTGCTGAGCCCAGTGACACTGTCGAGCCTGGTGACACTGCTGATTTTGGTGACACTGCGGATTTTGGTGACAATGCTGAGTTTGGTGATGCTGCTGAGTTTGGTGACACTGCTGAGTTTGGTGACACTGCCGATTTTGGTGACATTGCTGAGTTTGGTGACGCTGCTGAGTTTGGTGACATTGTTGATTTTGGTGACTTTGCTGATTTTGGTGACACTGCTGAGTTTGGTGACACAGCTGAGTTTGGTGACACTGCTGAGTTTGGTGACACTGCCGATTTTGGTGACATTGCTGAGTTTAGTGACATTGCTGATTTTGGTGACTTTGCTGATTTTGGTGATGCTGCTGAGTTTGGTGACACAGCTGAGTTTGGTGACACGGCGGAGCCCAGAGCCGCTGCTGGCTCATGGGAGGCAGAGCGCTGCTGCAACTGATGCAGAGAGGCCGATTCAGGTCTTTAAAAGGCTGAACGGTTTTGAACTTTCACTCCCACCCAAGCCACACGTCTGAATTTTCCACTGGGGTGTGCATTTCTGAGCTGCTGCATCCTCTGGCTTCACAAAGGGTCTGGAGACAAACACCACAGGGAAGGCTGGTCCTGGGACATACTTCTGTCGCAAAAATACCCTTCTCATTCTTTTTTCCCACCACATCTAAAGCACACGAGGAATCACATGAAAAAAGGCTGCTTTCTCCCAAAAGTCCCTGTCCAGGTTCCAAGCAGAGGAGCCTGGATCGCTCACATGAGCTTGGTTAGCGAGGCTGGATTTCTTGAGAGAGTTTGAATCCAGCAGAGCCCACATTAACTGTTCTTCTCTTACACACCAGCACAGTGAGTTTTTCCCAATTTTTTCCCCAAAGTTTTTTTTTGGTCTGCTCTGCATCAGGATAAAACGGCCTGGGAAGCTGCAGTGTCACCACTGTGTCCTTCAGGCACTGCTCCAGCTGAAGGAGCATCAGACCTGACCCTAGACACAAAGCCTCAGGAGGAACCGACAGCAGCAAGAATCATAGAGCACACCATTTACATTAAATTTACATTTATACTCATGAAATACGATCTCCAGGAAAGCATCTCCTGCTCTCCACAGTGAGACACCACGGATACACAGCAGAGCAAGTTCTGTTCAATGGCGCAAGGAGGAGAAGTCAAGAAATCTTGACAAAAATCCACCCTGGCTCTGCTTTCCCTCCCCTGTACCTATAATTCCTTCTATTCCCATCTTGGAGGTGCAGTTTTGCTCCCCACAAGACACCCCTGAATATCACAGGATGTCACAAAAGGTGCTGCCAGCGCCAATTCCTGTTGATGCACAAAACCAATGCCACCCCCTCGTTTCTCTCCCCCACTCTCCTCCTCTCTGAGGGCAATTAGCTCCTCTCGCACAGCAACATCTCATCACCGCACAGAAAAACACCGAGTAAAGATGTCAAAACAGAAGACAACTTCCAAGCTGATGGCAGGCATTTATCTCAACAAAAGCTCATTTTTCACCAGTAACGTAATTCATACCACACTGATTTAAATTAAACAGTAAACCATAAAAAACTGTGCTCAAATCAAATCCCAGGGCTGCCTCAGATAGTGTACACACGAGGCAAGGAAGGGATTTCCAGTTCTTTGTAATATACACACACAAAAACTTTGAAGTTTTCCTCTGCACTGAAAGAGTTCAGGACTTCCCATTTTTGTATCCTACAGCATTTTGGCTCATTCAGAAAAAACTATAATTGTAAAGTTCTAAAAGCTAAATAGATGAGGAAAAATAGGAACTTGGGAGAAATCTTCCTCTGATAAAGAAAAGACAGAGGCTAGCACAGGCAGGGCAGGATTTGGAGTCTCAGGACATTTCCCTGGGTTAGGGAGAGGGAGCAGCAGCAGGAGGTGCAGCAGTGCCGAGCTCCCAGGGCTGCTGCAAGGGGTTAAACCAGACACAAACCACTTGTATCCCAGAGCTTTTGTGGAGATCCAAATCGCTTTAGGGTCTGATTCCTCCGCTGCTATTTCCAAAGGAAGATGTGGGCTAAAATGGCTCCCTAACGAGCGGTGCCAATTAGCCCAGGGCGAGGAAGAGCAGGGCAGCTCTCCTGGCAGAAGGGAGCGGGCACAGAAGCTGAACAGAACTTTATTGTATGAAGATGGGAACATTTTCTGATGGTAATTTCTCTAAGAGTTCTCTTAGCACTGAGGCACAGCTGCTTCCCTTATCCAGACCCAAAAGGTACTTCTGCTGTAAGGAAAAGTCAGCCAACCTCAAAAATCAATTCTGATCAGCTTCTCGAGGCACATCCTGGGTGTTCTGCTGGATCAGGATGGACAGAGGGAGCTGCTGCTTGCTTTAAATAATTTCTTATTACTCCAGCTTGGTTTTAGTAACGTTTTGGGAATGGAGCTGTGGAACACCACGAGCGTGGAGGCCTCTCCAGAGTGATTTATGGGCAGCACTCGGTGCCAAACCCATTTACTGCATTTCACACTCTGGCCAAAAGAGTAGCAGAGCCTTCCTCTGCCCATTCCCGGTGCTGATATCGGCTCCAAAGCACCAGCCTGGCAAACGCCTCTGGAGGACCCAGCAGGAGAAAGCCCCCATGAAATGACATTGTCTGAGGGCTTCTGCTGAGCCTCTTCCTTGGGAAGAATCCAGGCTGCCATCCAACAGCCCTGGCAAATCCACTCCCTTCCCCTGACAACGCTCTGGGATTGCTCTGCATCATTAATAATAAATGAAACAAATTCCAACAAGAGTTATCCAGGCACCCCAGGGAAAGGTGAAGGAATTCAGAGAGCTGAGGGGCTTGAAATAGGACCTATTTTCCTTTAATTAATAGATTTGGGGATAAATGGCCCAAGTTCAAGTAAGAGGGGCACACAGATAAGGAAGCCTCTGTCCTGTGGGTATTTGATGAACACAGCCTGTGTGCCTCACTCCCAGAACTAAGAGTGATATTCTTAAAGCTCGATACCTGGAGTTACCCTGCAGCCTGGTTCTGGTGGCTGGGCCATGTTTGGACACCTCAGCACAGCACAAATCAAACTTTCTGTTGGGTAATGAAAGTTACTGGGAATCAGAAGTGCAGGAAATCGAAGTTACAGACAGGGTAGGGTTTAAGCAATGCAACAAAACCAAAGTGTTGAATGTCTGGAGAGGCTGGAAAGGATTTGGGCTTTTATTCCACGTGTGCCCCGTGCTAGTTGCACCCATGCAATGACAAACACTGTGCTGGTCTCACTTCTGTCTTCCCCCAGAGCTTCTGCACCCTGCCTTGGGTGCTGCTCAAACAAGGACTGACCGGCACCACCCCACACCAGGGAGATACAAGCACAAAAAGAAGGGAATCACCATGAAAAAAGCTGCCAGAGCTGTGGTTCACAGCAGCAAGGCAAACCCCAACACACACAGGTATCACACTCTTTTAGCACTGAATTTAGGTTCATAGAGGATGATCATCCCTCCTTGCTTTTCCCATCAGCACAGATAACAGTAATCCAGCAATCCAGCAATCCAGGAGGGTGGATGTCTGCACCTCTCCTCATGTTGGCTCCAAAAGCCTTGACTTTTACAGGCCCAAAGGGTGTGCGTTCCCATGGTTTAACCATGACACTTTCAGAACAGAGATTTACAAAATAAAAAAAAAAAAAAAAAGAAAAAAGAAAAAAAAAAAGAAAAAAGAAAAAAAAAGAGAAAAAAACTCCACCAAAGAGCAGCCCAAGCAGGGCTGTGCCCTCCCCCACGACACAGCTGCACCCCAGCTCCCCTTACACAGGAAACCCCCCCAAAGGGCCGTGCTGGGCTGGGGAAGCTCAGTCCCTGTAACCTTTCCTATCAGCAGCAGGCCGGCAGCTGCTCTGCAGCCCTGCTCTCTTGCTCTAGAAGGTGTGAAATAGATGAGTTTGTGAGCTGGGCTGGCACTGAGAAAAAGAGCGAAAGGATCCTCGAGGTTCCCCTTGAAAACAGCAGCAGCAGACCCCTCTTGGAGGAGCCTGGAAAACAAAGCAGCCCCAGAGAGATTTCCTCTGGCCGCAGTCACGAAGTGCTGCTCACCCCTCAGAGAGCTGTGTGATCTCCTTGGAGTGATATTTACCCAAAACATGGCCCAGAGAAGGAGCCAAAATGAGGCACTGAGCCCTGTGGGTCTGTCCCAGGCTCCCAGCACTGCCCTACACCCTGTGTGAGAGCTGCCCTCTGATTTATCCTATAAATATCACCAAATGGGACGGCAAGAGCCCTTCCCAGCACAAAGGCCCTTCCTGTCAGGGAATTTGGGGATGCTCAGGAGGTGTGGGCAGGGCAGGAGGGGCACAGAGAGGCTCCGAGGATCAATCATCAGCTGCTCCCCTTGCCTTGGCTGCTGGAAGGACAGCAAAGATGAGGCACGAGGGATCTGCTCCACAGATAAAGCTCCTCTCTGCTGTGGGGTTGGGAATCATCCAGGGTTGGCTCATCCCAGCCCTTTGCCTTTGGGTATTGGCTGAAGAGTGAGAGCAAGGCCAGAAAAGCAGATCCTCAGGGCACTTCCAGCTTCCAGAGAATCTGCTCCAGGGCTGCTTCGACTCCTGAGGGAGATGGAGATTATTCACATGGTCTGACCTAAGTCTTGAGCAAGAACTTCTTCAATCTGTAACCATTACACACAGTTTGTCTTCAATGTGAGCATCACTGAAATGAGAGCTGGGGGCACCAGGATGGAGATTTTGCCCCAGGTTTGCTTCTATGTGAGAAAAGAAGGTTTTGGAGTTAGTTCTCACCTAAAGATATAAAAATCTTTTACAGAAGGGGACCCCCCCCAGCAGCTGCCTGTGGGTTTAGCAACAATCTCACTCACAGATACACTCAAAGAAAATGTGCAAAGTGTTCTGCCCTCTGATTTATGCAGTGAATATGGTTATTTCCCCCCCAGCACAGTGACTCACACTGGAAAGAAATTCTAGGGTGTTCATTTCCCACCAAAATCTCAGAGCCCATGAGTTCTGCAGGTTGGTTGATGAGACATCCATGAGAGGTTCACACACCTTTCAGCCAAACCTTGTTCCTCCTTTCCAAATTATGACAAGGAGGGACTGATTAAATGATTTCCTCCTGCAGATCCGACCCCTCTGCACTGAAAGCAAACCAATATCTTGTCTGCCATCACCGAAAGAGCTGAAATCTCAGCCATAAGGAAGTACAAGGGTAAAACTGCACAGTCCCAAGTGCCGCCGGGATGAACTTTACCCCGAGCCAATTCACCTACTTATGAAATGACACATTCCAGGGAATTGATTCTAATGATAAATCTGCCCTTTGAATATGCTGAGAAACAACATTTCAAAATCTCCAGCTCGGATCTGATCCCATCTCTGGGTCAAAAGACAGCTCAGCAGAGCGGTGGTGTCGAGGTGAGGGCTGGGGTGGAGCCACGGGAGAGCATCAGGGGAGAGGGACCCCGATGGCTCTGCTCAGGTTGTTTTGCTGGGGCAGTGCCAGCACATCTGGTTCTCTGACAGCAGGGCTCAAAACAAACCCGATCTGACACTCACACGGCTCACCCTGCCCCGGCAGAGGCAGGTTTGAGTTAGGGAGATGCTGATAACCTCCACACAGAGCTCCTTATCTCCCGTGGACACCTGTGCCCAGCCCCAGAGACTGCACCCAGCAACTCCAGCCCTGATCCAGCAGAAGACCTCTGCTCCTTTTAATTTGGGCTGGTCTGGAGCCAAGTGGGAAGGACAAAAAACAGAACAGCATCTGCCTTTGGAGCTAATTTCTCACCTCTCAGAAAGCCAAAAAGCCACTCGAAGATGGAGCTGAGGATGACAAATATTTGCTTTATACATGAGGATTCCCTGCGCAGGAAAAGGGAACCCTCCTCCTCCCTGGGGCACTCTGATCATTAAGGGCCCTTCCAGCCCAAACCAATCTAGGACTATTTTCTCAGTCAAGTCTCAGTTGCACTAAATTTGAGGATGGTTTTGTCTCTGCAAACCAAATACTCTTAGAAAAAAAATCAGACTTCAGGTATTTAAAAGGATCGCTTGATAATAATACCAAATACTTCCTCATTAACAGATGGGAATCCATTTTTTGGTGACAGATTTCTTCTTGTTTTGAAGTTTAAAATCCTCAGCTATAGAATGCAGAATGTAACAAATCCCTTTCAACCCTAATAAAAAGTATTAATTTAATGCTAAGTAGAAATCATCACATTTTTAGCTGTGCTTCGGCATCCAAAACAAATAAACATGGTGAGGACATGATTGTCTCCATTCCCTTCACAAATACTCACACTAAAGTTGGAGCAACTGCCCAAGCCTTGAAATGCTGCTGAAACAGTTTCTTGTGCTCTAATCCTGCAGCTTTTAAACCAATCCGTGGTATAAATGGTTCCTGCCTGTGTTTGGCAGCCCTGAGAGTTCTCTGAGGATGAACATAAATTCAATTATACCAAATTAAATAGGAACATATATAAGCCACATAACATTTTAATTGGGGGTGATTCTTCACTTTTTTGGGGAAGAGCTGTACAATAGCTGAGTCTACAAAGATGATATGGCACATCTGCTTTCTCCCTGGAGCTGCCTGCTTTTATTAATTACCCTGCAGAGATATATTTATATTGATGTAGTCAGTGTGTGAACAAAACCTCATGGACGAACAATGGTTTAATTAAAGCAGGAAAACATGGTTTACGGGTGCTGAGAAAATCTGGTCTTTAGAGTCAGTAAAAGTTTCATAAGCGATTAGATAAAAATAAATCCTAGGGAAACATTTGCACCAAATATGTCTTTGACATTTCATGCTGGAGAACAGCATAAAAAAAATTCCCGAGCAGGCACGTGGGCTCAATAATCCACTGTCTGCACCTGGGGGTGAGTTCAGACAGCTCCAGCTCTCTCATTCTCTTTTCCTCTGCTCTGAATAACAAATCTGCCTCTTCTGCCCCAAACTGCTCCATGCTCGGACTCTTGGGTCAGCGTTAACTTCCCAAAATTAGGCAAAGACAGCAGCGAGCTCTGGCCTGTCCCACCCTGCTCGTGATGCTCAGCACCAGCACAGCTCCTGCCGGACTGGGGAAGGAGTGAACAGGAGCAGAGGCTCTGCCAGCGCTTCCCCCTGCTTGTTTCAAGAGCAAAAAGAAGAGTCTGCCTGTAAATAACAGAGAAATTTTGGCAAACCACTTTGCGGTGGAAAGAACGTCCCAGCTGGTGACACTCGAGGTGTGTGCAGAACACACCTGGCTGGCTGTGCCACCCCGGGCCTGGCTCTGTGTCCCGCAGCAGACACTGAACGCGGTGCTAAGGGGAAGAATTCCACTCTGTCCCTGTCCCAGGGAGGCAGAAAACAAATCAGGAAAGCCCGGAGCACCGGGAGGGCCCCCGGAGCTCCCCCGGCACAACGCGCTCTTTGTCACGGGCGATGCTCCTGCGAGAGACGCGGCCTCAGCCCAAAGCCCGGCCAGAGATGGAGATCTCACACGCTAATAAATAAAAATAAATATCTGACCTCAAGTAAAAGATCCTTCGTTTGACACTCCTGATCATTTTTTATACTTCAAGCTCAGTTTTTACTGGACGGGATCCAGCCATCCTATGGAAATGGAACAGTCTTTTTCTTTAGGTGAACAAAAGTCCTTTTCTAGTCCTGAGGGCCGGCGAGTTTATCCAAATATTCTCAGTTTACTACTAGCCCCTTTTGGAGCCGATGCACTCAATACAAGCTCACTTTGTATCTGCGGGGCAGCGCCCGGGCAGGGCTGAGCCCGGAGCGGGGCCGGAGCCGCCCGGCTGGGAGGGGATCCTCCCCCTGCCCTCCTCATCCTCCCCCTGCCCTCCTCATCCTCCCCCTGCCCTCCTCATCCTCCCCCTGCTCTCCTCATCCTCCCCCCATCCCTCCTCATCCTCCCCTTTTCCTCCTCATCCTCCCCCTGCCCTCCTCATCCTCCCCTCCCCTCCTCATCCTCCCCCTGCCCTCCTCATCCTCCCCTCCCCTCCTCATCCTCCCCCTGCCCTCCTCATCCCCCCCTGCCCTTCTCATCCTCCCCTGCCCTCCTCATCCTCCCCCTGCCCTCCTCATCCTCCCCCTTTTCCTCCTTGCCCTCCTCATCTTCCTTCTGCCCTCCTCATCTGCTCCTTCTCCTCATCCTCCCCTTTGTGCTCTTCATTCTCCCCCTGCCCTCCTCCTCCTCCTCCTCCTCCTCCTCCTCCTCCTCCTCCTCCTCCTCCTCGCCACCATCGCTGCCCACATCAGACAGCGCCGCCGAAAGAAAGCGCAGGGGCAGCGCAGCGCCTCTCCCCTCCGCCACCTCCCCGGGAAGAATGTTTGGAAATGCTAAATGCTCTTTTCCATGTTTCTCCATCACTTCTGATTTTGGCTGATTCCAGCCCGGGAGCGGCTGCCAAGCGCATGAAGTAATGAGAACGCTTCGGCAGAGGGGCTGACTTCACTCCAGCGGCGCTGCAGAACACACCCAGCGTGTCCCGGGCTGTCAGCACGGCGCTGGACGGCACCTCATGAGCCTATTTTGGCTTTCCCAGCCGGAGGAGACGCGTTCCTGGTGCCACTGTCCCCCTGCCCTGCCCTGCCCTGCCCTGTCACACCTTCCCCAAATCCTGGGGAGCTCCCATCCCAGCACTCCTCGCTGCCCCCCAAAGTGACCTGGGGCTGGTGACAGCGATCTCAGCAGCCCCGGAGGCTGCCAGGCTGGGAGGAGGAGGGAGAGGCAGCACAGAACGCTCACCTGAAGCCCTGTGGCTGTGCGGGGATGGAACTCCAGCGCCCAGGGCACAGAGGCTGTGCTGAGCGAGGTCTGCCATGAATAACCTGCCCCACAGTGCAGAGAAATGCTTCCCTGTCAGGATTAAAACTCCTCTGTGGAATAACTTCCCATTGGGGGCCACAGAGGAACCGCAGCTCTCGGGAGAAGGGAGCACTTTCACATGAAAAGCATTGGTGTGGCAGAGGATGGGACAGTGCTCCCCAGGGAAGAGGCAGAAACTGGAGACAGACAAGGACAGATGAGGGTCTGGAAACTGGGATAACTGGAGATGTCCAGCCCTGAGGAGACTGAGGGATGGGAAATAAAGACATTCCGTTCAGACACTGCGACATTAACAGCCAAGAGTGATGAGCAGAGGGACAGCAACCGGCAGAGATCATGGAGCCTCTGTCCAAACACAGATCAGACAAACACTCAGCCAAATGTCTGGAGATCCTGCACTGGTTTGAGTGGATTTGAACTAGAAATGGAAGGGTCTGTGTGCAGCAGATGGATAACACCAAATTGGTGCCTGGTCACCTCTGGAAATAGCTGCAAACTGCCCCCAGCACTTACTCTGCGAGTGCTGCTATTTGAGAGGGAAAATATCCAATGGAAATTCCTTGTCTCACTGAACCCAACACAACACATGCAATCCCTTCAGCAAGGTGCTGCCCTGGGATACATTTTAAAATAGCGTATTAAGAATGGTGATTTTATTCATACAAGCCTTGCCCACACGATGACACCAAAATTTCAGCAGATAAGGGCCCATAAATCTCTTTACCTTATTAGAACGACTCCTGGCTGTGGAAAACGAGCCCAGCTTATCCCTGGAGCATGTGCTGCCTTTTGGACAAGGGCTTTGCAATAACACAAGAGAACACAAGAGCACAGGGCTGAGCCCGGTGCTGTAATTTCCATGGGGCCGAGTGCCACAGGTGCACTAATATAGGCATTAGTGAATGATTAGGCCCCATAAAATATATGAATGCTGTTTCTTTAAGAAGCCATAAAATTTTATTGAGGAAAAAATCCATGTGCAAGGCTTTTGGTTCGTTTCATGCGGTCATTCAGAATTTCACTCATTTCTGACAGGACTATGATAATTAAAACTGTGGCCTGGGTCTGGTTTCTATAAAGTCCATCTGGCCTTCCGCGATGGAGACTTTTGGAAGGATGTAATTGCCTGGGCAGCAAATAACTATTTTGCCATCCGCAGTAGTTTAATTTTGTCCCTGCAGCAGGGGAGCGAAGTCAGAGGGGCAAAAGATCATTAACGTCTGTGGGGGAAGAGGGGCTCCCAGAGCCGGGGCTGGCCCGGATTTGTTGAAACGCTTGACACCAATGGGCCCCATTAATGCATGGGTTAGATACAATCTGTGGAAAAGGGTCTATTATAAAGGGATTATTTGGAAGTGTTCTGTAGTTGGGGGTGGGTGTGATTGAAGGACTTAAAACTGTTACATTAACCCTTAGGGCACTCCAGGCAGTAACAAACCTGGCATTAAAGCGCTGGTGTTTGTCACAATTTCTTCACTTCCCTCCTTCCCCTGCCACAAGGTCAAAGAGATTAAAAACATCCATAATGCACTCTTCGGAGCTACAAAGATGAAGCTTGTTTTCTGTCCACTTTATGGCTGCAGCAGCCCCCCACTGCCTCCCTGCTCCCACCCCAAACACAATCGTTAAACAACAAAACAAATCGCAGAGGACAGACAACAGCGGTTATTTTATAGACACGGAATATAGGCATGTATTTACATCAAAGGAAAGCCAGCACAGATGGAGTGGTGACAGGAGAAGCTCTAGAGCTCTGCTTAAACACCCAAAATATGCCTGTTCATATTTTGCTTGACTTGAAAACCGAGCTGGAAATTTCAGGCTCGTGAGTCAATACCTTTGCTGGGAAGCTTCCTCTGAATGTCACAGCTGAACACAACTATCAGGGGCTTGACAGACTCTCAAACGCTTTCCAAAAATCCAGAGGCATTTACATTTTAAACATCTTAAGCATTTTGTGGGTTTTTTTGTGTCTCGTCAGCTGTGCACGTGTGACTCTTGTGGGAGACCAAAATCCAAATCGGGGCAAGGTGGGGCTGAAGCTCATAAAGGATCAAAATCTGCACCCAGAAATGCTCAGGTTTGTATTTTTTACACCTATGCACATCCTTTAACTCCCCCCACTTTGCACACAGGGGGATCTCAGCCTTCTGTGCAGCAAGTCCAACAGCAAATCCAACCAAAACTTGTTTCTGTTTGGCCTGAGAATGAGGTACTGCTTTGTCAATCATTTAAAAAGAGGAGGAGAGTCCAGAGCAGCTGAATTCAGATATTCTGACTGTTTAGAAACTTGATTTGTGGGATAAGAGGCAGAAGGCATCACAAAAAATTGGAAAGATCAATGCACGAGGAAATTAAATGTATCTCAATGTGGGAAACCCACTGCTGCTGTGAGGGGTGGAGGGAATCTTGGAACAATTTCACATCACCTCGAGATTCTCATGTTCTCTTCCTGGCCATGGTGAGGGATGAAGGAGGAAAGGCCAGAGGGAGGACACGAGCTCCAGGCACGGGGCAGACCCAGCCCAGAGGACCCACAGCTCCATCCTCTCCCTCTGGCTGCAAGTTCTCACCGTGACAAATTATTTACACAACTGTGTGCCATAATGACCCCAATGACTGTGATCATCAGCTATTGCCAGAGCAGTTTTCTCTGGAATAAGTGACTTCTGTTTTGCTTTCCTTTCCAGGGGTTCATCCATTTCATCCGATCTCAAATCAATCACCTGATTCCCGGGGTATTTGCAAGAATATTGAGAATTTGGGGAAAGCCCCAATGGCAAGAGAATGTTTCATTTCCTTGGAGTTTGTGCCACACTTTGCTGCAGGAATGTCTCTGAGAGGCTTTCCTTCTCTGAGCAGCTCTGGGAACTCTGAGGGAACACATGAAGTGTTCCCCAGACCCCACTCGAAACACCAGCAGAGATATGGCAGTGGAACACACAATTTAGAGAAAATTATTGAAATTGTGACTCTTCCAATACAGTAGAAATGTCTGTTTGCTTTGGCACGTCCAGCTTTGCTCACCACAGCAATCAGCACAGTCAGAAAAGATTGATGTTTAAAAATGTCTACTTGGAAGAGCAAAAAGATGATTAAACCCATAAACTAGGGGGGAAAAAAGGTGTTTAAAACTTTCGTATGAGCCCAATCCACAGAGGTTTATCTAGACCAAGTAGTCATGAAAACAAACCTCCTAATTAACAAACCCTTCATGTTGTTAATTCTGGTTGGTTCCTTCATCTGCTGCTTCGGGGCTGGGCTGTGTTTGATGTGGCAGAGCTGCCCCAGCAGCCCCGAGCCTGCACAGCACCAAAGGCAGGAACCCTCTGCCTCCCTCTGCTCGAGAGAGAGGAAATCAAAGCCCCAGAGCCACTCTGATTCTGACCGAGCTCTCTTTGGGTGTTTGGCAGGAAGACAGCGCCTCTGAGGTGATGATGCCTCTTAGGAAACACAGCCAGGAAGGATTTTGCAAGGTGAGCTCCCCACAAATCAACCCCAGCTCAGACTTGGTCAACAGCATCAGGGAAAGGACAGAATTCCTCAACTGATATTGGTGCTGACACAGTAATAAAGGGAAGGTGAAATGGGTTAAAGCCCAGCTCCTGTGTTTTCATCCCACTCCTGAGGTTTTTGGTGCTTCCCTGGGGGTCCTGTCTGGCACACGCTGCTCTGGGTGTCAAAATTGTCTTTACTCATGGTTTTACTGGGATAAACCAAAGATAAGTGGAATTTCAGCCGGGGTCTGCAACCACTCCTCATTCCCAATCCCTGACCACCACCCTGTCCTGTCCCATCCAGTCCATCAGCACTGAGCCCACCAAGGTGATCATCTTCATCACCTTCACCTTCAAATTAAATATATCTGAATGAATCCACCTTTAAAATTTGTTAGGATTCTCTTTATGCAGCTACTCAGAGCATGAACAGAGTTTTCACCCACACCAAAACAAAAGCTTCTGCTGCAAGTTCACAGACAACTCCCTGAAGATTTTATTTTCCTCTTTATTTAATGGAAATCGTAACTAGCAACAGGGCTGCTTTTTCTTGGAAATCACATGAAAAATATTCTGTTCTGAGGATACTGAAACCTGCATCTTTTCTAAATCAAGGAGAGTGTAATTCTGCCAGGCAAAGTAGGCGGAAGAGTGCCAAAAACCCTGAAAAGGTCTCTCAGAAGGGGAAGAAAAAAGCACCAGAATAAAAGAAGCTGTGAAAGTTTATGAGGATAAACACTGATGACAGGTGGAGTAGAAGCTGAAATCTGAACTCCAAAGTAACTGCAAATAAAGATTTGTTACAGATGGTTTTAATATGACCTAACACTGGGATGCCAGCTACAGCATCACTTTTTCCTGCAGGCTGGACAAAACTAATAACGGAGTTATGGATGCAGGGCTGCAGCAGCACCCACAGCGAGGGCACACATCCTGCAGGACATGTCCCCTGTCCCCTCTGGAGGGTGAGATGTGGTCAGTGAATTGGTGATAAAGGGACACAGAGCTGGAACCAGCAACGTGTGTTTTAAATAGGGAAAATCACAGAATCACTGAGGTTGGAAAAGACCTCCAGGACCATCGAGTCCAAGCTGTGACCCAACCCCACCTTGTCCCCAGCCCAGAGCACTGAGTGCCACCTCCAGGCCTTCCCTGGACACCTCCAGGGATGGGCACTCCAAACCTCCCTGGGCAGCCCTGCCAAGGTCTGAGCACCCTTTCCACGGAGAAATTCCTCCTCATGTCCAACCTGAGCCTGCCCTGGCCCAGCCTGAGGCTGTTCCCTCTCCTCCTGTCCCTGTTCCCTGGAGCACAGCCTGACCCCCCCGGCTGTCCCCTCCTGTCAGGAGCTGTGCAGAGCCACAAGGTCCCCCCTGATCCCCTTTTCTCCAGGCTGAGCCCTTCCCCAGCTCTCTCAGCCTCTCCTGGGGCTCAGCCCCTGCCCAGCTCCGTTCCCTTCCCTGGATACGCTCCAGCCCCTCAGGGTCTCTCTTGTCTTGAGGGGCCCAGAACTGGACATAGGCACAAAGGGACAATCCCTGCGCTGGCCCTGCTGGACACTCTGCTTTTGTTGCAGGAGCCAAAGGTCCAAATCCCAGCCCTGTGCTGCTGTAACTGAGCTGGCACCTGGAGCAGCTTCCCTGGGACAGCACAACCTGCCCGAGCTCCTCCTGAGCCCCAGATCCTGAGGATGCTGCTGGGACAGTGCGAAGAGCTCCCCTCCTCCCTCCTCCAGCGCCCAGCGGTGTCACCCACAGATGACGGATGAAGGGAAAGAAGCCCCTTCTCTCATTTCCCTCATAAATTCATTATTTTGGCAGCTGGGCCCTGTCAGATAAGAAAACAAAACCGGATCTTCTTCGGGAGAGCTGTGAAGTTCTTGTGTCTGAGTGCTGACCTCCACCCCCATTTCTGGAATCCCTACGTCATTCCAAGAGCAGCATCCAGCTGGAACACGCGTGCTTGCTACATCTCTGTCTAGACTTCAAGCATGTAACACAGTTGGCAGGTTGGAGCATTCTTGCTGAGATCAATGGCCACTAACCTGCTGCACCACAATTCCAGGAGGATTTGGGGTTTGGGTTTTGTTTTTTTTTTTTTTCATTGCATGGTAAATTTGAAATGCAAGCCAGGGGAGGAAATGCTGCAGTGCTGTTGTACCTTCCAGTATCAGTTGCTTGATTAAATTGTCATTGCTGCTTCAGTCAGCTTTTAGAATGCAAAAAATATTAAAGAAAGAAAAACTTAGCAAGATTTGCAGAAGAGCCAAATGTAATATTTTAAGCCATGTTCATCAGATAGAACTCAAGGGGAAGAAAGAACTTTAAACCATTACTATACTGAAATGTATGAACCATTAATGATCACAATAACCTATTAGCCACTTAAACTAATTAACACAGCTAATGACAGGCTCAAAATGCAAGGAATTTATTCACTTTGCACTCTGCAGAGTGTACAGATGTTCTATTTTACTTTTCCTGGGTTTCTGTGTCCTTCTGGAACACAGGAACGTGGTCTGGATGAGTGCAGACCATGAGAACACCATGAAAAACAAGTGAAAACTCTGTATGGAGAAGCTGGACCATCCTGAGTGATGAGACAGGACAGGGACTCTTCCCCCTCACCCCTCCCTCTCAGGATTCTTGCTTAGAATGCCCCAGGATGGTGATTTAGGGAATCTGCCCTGGGAAAAGCCAGTGTGGGGGGAGAGGAGCTGCCAGCAATGGATGTGTGGCTGCCTCGTCCCTCTCCTGCTGCCACTCAGGGCACACATGGAGCCCTGGCCCGGCTGGAGCAGCCAGCAGCTCCTCCCATTCGCCAGTAAAACATCCCCCGTTTACCTAAGAATATTGTAATTGGGAGCTGGAGAGCTTTCCCCATAAATTCCTGGGGCCATGTGAGGGTGCCGGGCCTGTTCCCACGTGGAGCAGAGGCTGTCACGGCTGGCAGGGACAGCCATGGGCTTGGTGGGATGCCATGGCTCATAACGCCGAGTGCAGTCATCAATAAACCCAACATCAGCAATCATAAAGTTTTACCGCTCACCTTATGTAACTTTTATTTTACACTCGATTAACTTTTACTGCCAGCTCCGAAGAATAAAGGCATTCTTACAGGGGAGAATTAGAAACAGCTTTTTGGGGGTAAAAAAAAGAAAAAGAAAAAAAAAAAAAGATAATAAAGAAAATCAAGAAAATAAAAAAATAAAGAAAAAAAAAAGGAAAAAAAAAAAGAAAAAGAAAAGGCGTGTTCTAATATAATTCCCGGGCAGCTTAGGAGTATCAGGGGCAAATATGGTGTAAAACATGCATGTCTAATTCCCAGCCTTACCTTCCCCGAGCCTTGGGCAGTAACCCCATGCCTTCCCAGCACGCTGGGCTCTGCACTTCCCAGGATCAGATTCGAGGGAGACACCGAAGCAAGAAATCCCCGAGCTCTGTCTGTGCCATAACTCAGTGTGACAGCAGCTGGGTTAGCAATCCCTGCTTGGTGACTGCAGCCAGGGAAGAGCCAGCTGCACAAAGGTTTGCTCGGATCACCAAGGTGGGTGCATCAGAGCTACACACACACAACTATTTCCCAGGAATTTGGGGTAGCAAACGCACGAGGAAGCCACGCCTTTCTGTATTTCCTTTAACTCATTATGGCCATTTTCTGGCACTTCCATGAGCGTCAATCACCAGCAGCCCGTGCTGAATACACCATTGTTTGTGAAACTGGACAGTGCCTGGGCCATCATGCCTGAGAAGTCAGGGGACTGTCTAATGTCTGCTTTTAATATGGGCCAAGTCCTTTTTCCCCTCCTGTTTAGTATAATTTTATACTGGGTGGACACATTTAGGGCCTGAATGGTTTGACAGTAATGATTAATACCCCGCATTAGGAGATTCCAGTGAAAGTATTCAGGAGCACGCTGTGCAGTTTGGTTCTCATCAGATGGTCAGGTCTACAGGCCTATTAAAAACAGCAGGAGAGCTGCAGACTTAATCACAGAGGCTGGGCCCGTGGAGGGAGGAAGAGTGAGACACAAAAAAAGGAGAGAATGAATAGAAGGACAGAGCAGAGGTGCAGGAGAGCAAGGACCAACTCACGCTCACACCAGCCATGAAACCAGGTGAGGGTTTCTTTAAAAGCTCTGTCCAGAAATGTTTCAAATGTAAAATCTCTTTTCAAGACCAAATCAGATGGGGGTGGAAGACTTCACAAGGCAGTACCAGAGAGTGGACGGTGAGAATCACCTCTGGTTTAATGGCAAAAAGTCTAGAAACACAAAGTAAGGCCCAAAGTAGAGCAGGTGCTCCACACAGCAGCAGGCCCTGGAAAAATGCATCCAAGTGGTTTTAGGAGTGAAATCAGAGCAAAGAAACTACCCAGAGAAAGGCTTCACAAGTCATTGCTGCTGTTTGGTGCTGGTTATTAATTCACGGAGCCAGAGTCATCTCTGGGTAACAGGAAACCTCTTAAAAAAAATCCCAGTCCAAACGAGGTCCTTGGGGACCCAGCAGGAATGGGGACAGCCCCTGAGCAGGTCAGCGTGGCCTCCTGACCCTGCCCTGTGGGTCAGCACCTGTCCTGTGGGGACAGAGACCTGAGGGTGACATCCCCATCAAGGAATTGTCACCCTCCACGTGAACATCCTCCAGGGACACCCCTGGCTCTGCAGAACCCCAACAATGTGCTCGGCAAACACAGTGCAGTTTGGTTTTCTGCCATTTCTCTCCTAGAATAAAAGCACAGAGGGAACCCAGAGAGGCTGAGGGGAGCACAGCTCACCTGGGGGAAGGTGCTCTGTGCAGAGGCTGAGGAGGAGAGGCTGCCCCAGCAGTGCCTGGCTTAACTCAGTGCCTGGGACCTGGTTTTGCCCAAATGATGGTCTAAGGCCTGGTTTTGCTCAAATGATGCTCTCTAGAAGGTGAGGAAGCACTGGCAGCTGGCCAAAAACACTTCAGGTGGTGCTGGAGCCCACCTGAGCCCTGGTTCCACTTGAAATTGTTTTCCTCTCTCCCTTTCCTGCAGCATTCAGAGGTTTCAAACAATCCTTGAAACATTCCTTTAAAGCACCATTTCCCCAATTCTCCTGATGGCTCTGAGCAGGGAATTACAGAACTCACTCTCCACCACAGGACAGACACCAAACCAACCCCCTGGAGATGGTAAATCCACCTTACTGGGCAGCCTGGAACTTCAGCAAAGTTATTATTATTATTATTATTATTATTATTATTATTATTATTATTATTATTATTATTCCTTTCCCTAGCAAACAGCCCCACAGAGCACTAAGGTGCAGATTACCTGCCTGTCTCACGAGAAACATAATGCTCCCAATAAAATAAAGCCATCAGCACCGACCAAAATCCCAGGACATTCCATCCACTCTAATCCCACCCATGCCATCACTCTCTAATTTCCATGAATTCTCACAAAGTCAATATTTGTTTGCGAGAGGTTTGCACAGAGCTGCATTAAATGCTGGGAGGGCAGGTTGTGTTCTCGTTCCCTGATGGCCAAGCCTTCCTGCCACCATCACCTGGCCGTGGCACAAAAAAAAATGGATTTGTTACCAAAGGAACACAGCCGAGATCACATAAATGTGTTCTCGATTGTGCCATGAATCCGTATGAAAATCCACCAAAAGTGCTGTCAAAAAATCGATAAAAGAACTTGAGAGCGTGTTGATCAGCTGGAAAAGGTTCTTTTTGGGAAGGCTGGAGCCCCCCAGCCTGCAAACCCAGCTGTAGGTTATCGAAAATAACCAGAAACTTAAAAATGGGGTGACTTCAGCTGTTTTATAGCATCTGGTGGAAGTTCGGTTCCCAAAGCCCTAGCCCTGGGGGGATTTCTGGGCCCTCCTGGGGACCATGGTGCTGCTCCTGAGGCTGCAGTGGTTTCGTGGGCAACCCAGGGCTGCTCTGGGCAGGGCTGTCACCTTTCAACAGGGCTGAATTTATATTAAAACCCAACTCACCATTAAAACCCCAACAACACACAAGCGGCCTATAACAAAGCCCCTGAGGTGTTCAAAGTCTGTAAATCCCCCTTTTTTTGAACGTCTGAATAACAACAAACCCAAAACAATAATTAATTCTTCTCCAATGCACAGACCCAGTTCAGTAACAAGCGCTAAAAATACATCTGAACCTTAGAAACAAAAGAGGAGGCACGGAGCACTTTGAAAGTTTGCTCCAATGATTAAATAAATTAGACCTGAGCTGCTAAGAAGGGAAGGACAGAAAGTTCACTACCAGCACGACAAGACGTTGCCAGCTCTTGACTTGTTTACCCAGAGAAAAAAGGGCAAAACCTAGCATATTTCAACAGATTTCCAAATTCTGGGCATTTTTTGTATTTAAGTGACAATATGATTTTCAGCTCTGTGAGATCTGCCTAGATTTGTGACACAGGGCTCTGACAGCTGCCAAAGCACCGCTGCTGCTGAGGGAAGGGGCTCAGCCAAAGCCTCCGTGGGCAGAAGGGACTCTGAGCATCCCAACTGAGCTCTCATTTCCATGTATCCTCAAAATCTGCTTTTCTCTGCTCCTCTTTGAGCCCTCCAGGGCATCTCCTGTGCCACCATCACGGTGATGCCCTGGGACCCCCAGGCCAGACCTTTCCTTCTCCACGGGGGCTGCAGGGAAACTCCATCTCCTCCCCACTAAAAACACTGCCCTGGAAACCCAGCACTTCTTCTGCGGCACACGAGGAATATTCCCTTCATGTTTGGTGGAAAAGGTCATGGTCTGAGGACAGCAACTGCTCCCAAATCCATGGAGTGGCAGCAAGGATTTCACTTTTCACCTGGAGGACATTTTCTCTGAGCTTAACACTCTCCACAACCTGCACACAAAGCTCCTGAAGCCCCACTTTTCCATCCTGGTATTCATTCCATACAAGAATTCTCTTCTTAGACACCAAAAGAATGCAGGGCTCCCCGTGACAGCATTTCACTGAGCCCGTGAGGAAATTTCTTGTATCCCACTGCTTTCCCATGGCTCGGATCAGCCCCGAGAGCTGCACAGGAATGAGAGTTCCCCTTCTGGGAGCATCATCTTTTTTTTTTCCCCCTTCCATTGGGTGCTCGCCTGTGATGGACAGCGCCAGGATCGGGGGACAGCACTCCCAAACACCCCAGCGCTATCTGCGCATTATTGGGATTTGCAGGTTATCAGTGGGGCAGCAACTTCAGCCATGACCTCATTAACTAATGTGGCCACATCAGCACCTCTCCACGGCCTTTATCACTCATCGTGTGTCATAAAGCAGCCCGCTGACACCTCCCGGGGAATGCCGCTTGTATCTTATCTCCCGCAGGGGGAGGACCCTCGCCGGGAGACACGGAGCGCGTCTAGGAATGCGGCAGCTGACAGGGGATGATTTCTCAAACAAACACCGAGGGGGAAATTAATGGCCTTTGCTTTGCCACTGACAATGCCGAGAAGAAATACATTAGCTCCCGGCTGCTATAATTTAAGAATTATGAGTGTAATTTCAGCCCAAAGCTACTGGGACGCTTCCATCAGCATCCAGCGCGCAGCTGCTCCGCGCTGCTATCATCACACGGGCAGGGATCTTTCATTTACAGCCTCATTCCTGGTGGCTGGACGGCGGAATTCCCTTCCCACAGCTCAAAACCACAGCAGCGCTTTCTCTGAATTTCTTCCCATAAAAATCCTTCTTTTGCATCTCCCAGATTTGGAGAGCGGGAGGAAAAGCAGGGCAGAGCTGTGGGGCAGAGATCGGGGTGATGCCAGAGCACCTCACCTTGTTTTGCCACGGGTCATTCTTCTAAAGATGCTTTATTAAAGGTGTGTTTTGCCAGGAAAATGCCAATTCTCCGTGGCAGAAGCTGCGTGTTTCTCCTGGAGCACAAGCAGTACTGGGCACTGAATGATTTCAAGTCCCCAGAAAACACCTTTGGAAGGGTCACAGGGAACCCTCTCCACACTGCTCTGTTGTTAAACCAAAACGCAGTGGGTGTGGATATTTTAAAGTATGCAAAAATCCCTGTAAAAACGAAAAAATGGTATTTTAAATAAAATTTTAAAACCCCAAACAACGAATCCAGCTGGCAGGGAAAATTCCTCGGTCTGGAATTGGAGAAAACAGAACGTGATGCACACCGTGAGTGAGTTGGTCACCTCTGGCTGAATCAGGAGCGTTTGGGAGACTGAAATAGGTGATGGGCAGAGCAAAGTCAATGCACCCTGCCCGCCCTCCCTGGGGACAATCCCTGCATGGGGACAAACCCTAAATGGAAATAATCCCTGCATGGGGACAATCCATGCATGGGGACAGTCCCTGCACGGGGACAGGCCCTGCATGGGAGCAATCCTTTAATGGGGACACTCCCTGCATGGGGACAGTCTCTCCATGGGGACAGTCCCTGCAAGGGGACAATCCCTGCATGGGGACAGTCCATGCATGGGGACAGTCTCTCCATGGGGACAGTCCCTGCAAGGGGACAATCCCTGCATGGGGACAATCCCTGCATGGGGACAGTCCATGCATGGGGACAGTCTCTCCATGGGGACAGTCCCTGCAAGGGGACAATCCCTGCATGGGGACAGTCCATGCATGGGGACAGTCTCTCCATGGGGACAATCCCTGCAAGGGGACAATCCCTGCATGGGGACAGTCCCTGCATGGGGACAGTCCATACATGGGGACAATCCCTGCATGGGGACAGTCTCAGCATGGGAACAATCTCTTCATGGGTACGATCCCTGCATGGGAACAATTCCTGCACGGGGACAGTCTCTCCATGGGGACAGTCCCTGCATGGGAACAATCCCTGCATGGGGACAGTCCCTGCATTCTTCCCCTCCTGGCTGGCAGCTGGCAATCCCACTCTTTTGAGAGCCAGGAATAGGGGAGTGGATCTGCTGCTCATGAGCACAGAGATGGCAAAGCCCCCGGGCATGTGCCCTGATGGGGAACTGATGCTCTGCCCAACCTTGAGAAAGTTCTGGAATTTTTCTGTTCTTAATGCCTTGCCTGTAACGCTGAGTTAATCATGACTGGATTGAGAGCCGTCAGAAGCAGGCAGTCAAGAATAAGCACAGGAGGTGGGTGAGAGCTGAAATTCCCACTCTCGGGACTGGAATCTGAAAAGGCAGTTCTAGAGTGTAACAATTTTGGAATAAATCCCTCACTGCACCCCAGGACAACCATGGCCAGGGCAGGCCCCACAGTGTCACCACAAATGCCACCTTTTCCTAAATTAATGCACTGCTTAGAATTCAAAACAAACAAACAAACAAACAAACAAACAAACAAACAAACAAGGAAAGCCCCCTTCCCTGAGATCTGGAATCTTATCTGGAATTAAACATCCATCGGGTTGTTGCCCATTCCCTGCAGGGAGCTGAAGGGAAAAGCTGATCCCATTGTCACTGGACAAGACTGCTGAGATCCACCTCCTGCCACTGGATCTCCTGCCAAAGCATCACGGATGCTTCTCTTACCACTTTAAGATCTCTGGGATGTTCCAAATTAGTTTTCATCCCAAAGTAGTTTTCATCCCAACCCGAATGTTCTCATTTTTTCCGATTGTCTTCTTTTTTTCTCTGCTTTTTCAAAGAGTGTCTTGTTCTCAGTGGCATTTTCCCTTTTGTAAATGATCTGATGGAGTAACTTGGAAAGATCAGCTTGTGGGACCTGGGAAAGCCACAAGTCTGACAGCCTGGTCCCACCAGCTAAACTATGAAAAATCACCGTGCCTTCCGTTTTATTTCCTTGTACCCCAACCTGTTCTTGAGTCTGGAGTCAGATCCCTCACCATCAACACTGGGCTACAGACTCTTCTCTATGCCTTTTCCAGACTTTAAACCAGATCTTTTATTAAACCACATTAACCTAAACATCCTCCCTTTATTCCTCCCCTGCTGGGTAACACCGTGTCAGAGCGTGAGCTGCCAGCAACGCGCCGGGTGCTGCTGAAAGCTGTAAAAGAGGCCGACAAAACGCGCGGGGCAGAAAACATAAACACATCAGGCTGACGTGTTCTGCGCGGATTAAACTGACCAGGAACATCAGAACGACTTTTCTCGATTGTTATAAACAAAAGCAGAACCCGATAAACATTTTCCGTGCCCAGGCGCGCCAGGAAAAGTCGATTTTGAAAGCGAAAATGAAATCGCGGCGCTCTGAGGAGGTTCCACTTGGGCAGGAACAGCTCAGCGTGTCACAAAGCCCAGATTGTTTCAATCTGCACGTGCTCGATGCTCTGCTGGGCTCTAGAGGCAGCATTGGCTCGTGGATGGGACACAGGGAGCAGGATAGCCCCAGCTCTGCCAGCGCCTCCAGCGCTTCACAGTTCAGCCAGTGGTTTCTGTAAGTGGCCACTGATCCCTGTCCCGTGGCTGTGTCACCATTTCTACAAATGGCCACTGATCCCTGTCCCTTGGCTGGGTCACCATTTCTGGAACTGACCACTGATCCCTGTCCAGTGGCTCTGTCACCATTTCTAAAATGGCCACTGGTCCCTGGCCCATCACTGTGTCACCATTTCTGCAAATGGCCACTGGTCCCTGTCCCTTGGCTGTGTCACCATTCCTACAAATGGCCACTGATCCCTGTCCCGTGGCTGTGTCACCATTTCTGGAATTGACCACTGATCCCTGTCCTGTGGCTGTGTCACAATTTCTGCTCCTCTTTGGGAAGAGCTCTGGGACCCCCAAGTGATGACACCCCCATACGTGAAGGTCTCTGGGAGCTCTCTGCTGTGGCCCTGAGGTGACAGCTCCAGGACACTTGGGTGTCACATACTTGTCCTGCTGAGCTGTGACAGCTTTGGGAGTTTACTTGGGAAGCAGGATGGGTGTGGTGGATTGGGAAGCAGGACAGGTGTGATGCTCATCCACTTGCCCAAGCAATGGTGATGGTTTCTGCCCACACGGACACCTCCCCTGAAGATCAGAGCCCTTCCCCCTACAGTCTCAAACCTGATGACATTCGGGTGTCCCCACGGTGCTATTTCTGCCCCTGGGATTGCCTCGATCCCGAGCGGAGCAGCCTCGTTGCGCAGAGCTCTCCGAGTGGGAATCCCCAAACGCCACCCTCCAGCCCCAACAACGAAAAGCTGCCCAGGAAAAGGGCCTGCAGAGGTGGAGTGGATTGTTTTCCCTCACACATTGAGGGTTTGAGCTCAGCACAGAAAGCCCCCAGTGTTTGCCTAAGATGGGATCTTACTTTCTCCGTCCCTTTCAAGTCCCCGGACCCTCGCAGGTGTGCGCTGTTTCGTTTTCCCTCTTTTTCTTTCTTTCTTCCTTTTTTTTTCTTTTTTTGGGGGGGAAAGATTGATTACAGGCTAAGCAGGGCTCCTTTAGCCAGCACTCCCATCTCTAATTATTAGCACTGCCAACTTTTCCAGCACAATGCTCAGTGTCAGATAAACGAAATCTGTTCCTGTCTGTTCTGTAACTGATATCAGCTCCATAGTGACCGTCCCTGACCTCAGGACCCTGGGCTTTGTTTGCTGCTACATCTTTACTCTGCTGAGAATGGAGTCCACACACATCAAAAAAATCACCAATATTAATTAAACCCCAGATACTGTTATCAACTTCAGTGAATAATGGGCTTTGTCAAGCTGCACGGAGTGGCCTCAGCGAGACTTTGCTACTGACAACATTCAAAATATTAGATTTCCAATACTTCTTTCATCTTGCCCACAACCTCTTTGAATTAGTGTTTGTTGCACTGCAATGGTCAGAAATCTGTTAAAAATCTAGCTGGATACAGCACAATTTGCTAGAGATGCATGTTTAGGTCCTAAATAATCCTTTTTCTAATGGACAAATTAATTAATCTTGTTATGAACGCTGGAAATACCCACACTCTGCTGCAGAATGGATCATCCGGCAGTGTGGGATATTTTGGCACTGTGGGGTCTTCTGGCAGTGTGGATTTTGTGGTGATGTCCAGCACAACAACAGGCTCAAGGTAACAGAATTTGGGATTTATATGAAGGGAATAACAGCACTACCTGGGACCAGTGCCAGTTTTTAGGGATACCTCAATCCTCGCATTTACCAAAACTCTGTGACAAAAGGGATTGAGGTAAGGGATTAAAACAGGTGCTGCAAGGTAGGACAGACCCACACCGGAATCTGGGGATTCTGCTTCATTCCTGAGGGATTTTTTTAGGCATTATATCAGAATTAGGCACCTGCAAGAGCCATTTGGGGCACTCCTAAGCCACTGTAGCTGAGGGAGAACACGTTTACAAGGGAATTTTTTGAAGCTTGATGTATGAAACCTTCCTTTTAATGTTCAGATCTACAGAATATTCAGAATATAGACATTTTCTTCTAAAACTTCACAGCCAAGCCTGGCTGTCACAACAGTGACCTGGCTCCTTTTCCACTGCTGACTGCAATGGGAACGATGTAATTTTGCCCAAGAAGGCTGGTCCCAACTCCAGATACTTTTGTCAGGTAAAGAGAGAGAGGCTGGGACACAAACCAACTGCAAATGGGTCATTAATAAATAATAATAATAATAATAATAATAAGAAGAAGAAGAAGAAGAAGAAGAAGAAGAATAGCAAAGCCAATAAGGATGCAGCTAAAGAAGTGAGGCTGCCTTTCCTACCTGAGATCTAAAATCAAAACCAGTGAAAAGGAATTTTTTTAAACCGCCAAATTTAAGGCCTGACCAAGGTGTGAGTGAATGCTCTGCTCCAGCATGGACCAGCACTCCCAGGCCTCCCTCAGAACACTGAAAGGTGCAGCTGCTGCTGTAGCCAAGAATCAATTTTAAAATATTCATTACAAAATCACATCTCTAATCAACATGGAAATATCTACTGCAGTGATTTCAATATTCCTCCTGTTAATTATTTCAGTAGCTTTATCGGTCTGAGGAGTTTCTGATTTTCCAGTCCTTCAGATTTCCGTATGGATTGGAGGCAAGGGCAAAGCTGAGATGTTTCCTGTCTGGGGCAGGACACAGGGACTGTGCTTTGGCACCGCCTGGCAGAATTAGAGTCTGATCAGCTTGATATTAAGAATAAATCCTTCCCTGTGAGGGTGGGCAGGCCCTGGCACAGGTGCCCAGAGAAGCTGTGGCTGTCCCTGGATCCCTGGAAATGCCCAAGGTCAGGCTTGGAGCACCCTGGGATTGCAGAAGATGTCCCTGCCCATGGCACTGGATGATCTTTTTGATCCCTTCCAACCCAAACCATCCCATGGTTCTGTGATTTTGTGGTTGTTTTCTTGCAGGCTGTGAAAACACTTCACAAGAAACCGGGAACTTGTGTTTTGTGTAAAATAATTACCCTTCATGAGTGATAAGAGAATGCATTTTATGTTAATTACTAATGAGTAACTGGATTTATTTTTCAGACCCCCAACCCTTTGCCTCCTCACCACATCTGCCTTGTTCAGTTTGGCTGTTTCCCCTGTCTCTCAAAAACATTGAATGATAAATCAGCAGAATCAGCACTTTTTGACATCCTCAATGTTGTCCTTCCTCCCTAAACTCTTTTTCCCAACTTCTTTCCATGCCACTTCTTAAAGCCCCGTTGATTACCTGGATAATTGACTGGTAGTGCCGGTAACAGCCCCACAGACTAATTGAAATGTATGAGAAACAATTACCGGTAATTGGGATCAATTAATTGACGATTTGCTGGGGAACTGCTGCCTTATGCAGGCAAATCCTAATTACATTTCCACAGTCTGGGAAAAACTCAAAAAAGCTGAAATTGTGGTATGGATTTTGAAGTAGAACGGTGCTGTTTGCATCGGGGCAGTTTCTGTTTGAGCAAAGGTTTTCAGCCAGAGGAGGGAGGAGAGGAGGGAAGGGGGAAAGGAGAGAGGGAGGGAGAGAGGAAAGAAGGGAGGGAAAGGAAAAGGGGAGGGAAGGAGAGGGAAATGGAAGGAAAGGAAAGGAAAGGAAAGGAAAGGAAAGGAAAGGAAAGGAAAGGAAAGGAAAGGAAAGGAAAGGAAAGGAAAGGAAAGGAAAGGAAAGGAAAGGAAAGGAAAGGAAAGGAAAGGAAAGGAAAGGAAAGGAAAGGAAAGGAAAGGAAAGGAAAGGAAAGGAAAGGGGAAGGAAGGAAGGAAGGAAGGAAGGAAGGAAGGAAGGAAGGAAGGAAGGAAGGAAGGAAGGAAGGAAGGAAGGAAGGAAGGAAGGAAGGAAGGAAGGAAGGAAGGAAGGAAGGAAGGGAAGGAAGGAAGGAAGGAAGGAAGGAAGGAAGGAAGGAAGGAAGGGTATCCGCAGAGGACGCTGGATGCCCTCGGGATGTCACCAGCTGCAGTTTCTCCTCAGCCCTCCCAAGGGCGGTGGGTTTGGCACCCAGAGCAGTGTTTGAGGTGGCTCTTTCCGAACCCCACTGACATTCCCAGCTGCTTATCCCACAGGGAGAACGAACGGAGTGATTCCCAAAACCTCCCTCTCACAATTCTGCCTGCAGCACCAGAGGTTTTGCCTCCTTTCAGACTCAAAATGTTCCTAGAAAGGGAAAAACGTGGCCAGAGGGAGGCCGGGAAGTGCCCGAGGATGCCAGAGAGGGAAAGCACCAGGGGGACAGGGCTGGGCATTGTCCCTGTCCCCAAACACCCCCGATGGCATCGCTGGGACTGTCGGTGTCCCAAACAGCCTGGGAGGCTCCTGGCTCCCCGAGCCACCCGTCAGGGTTAAGTTTAGTGTCTGTTCCTTATCAGATGAGAGCAGGCTGGAGTTTCACCATCCCGACTCCTGCGCTCTCCCGCATTCATTCCCACTTCCTGCTCGCTGAAAGTCAAGCTCCCATTCACAAAAGAGGAGCCTTATCTCCTTACCTCTTGACCCTGAATCATGGCTGCAAACACAGGGGGTTCTTTCTGACAGCACCAAACAGGTGGCAAAGTCCTCCGGCTCTGGGACTTGAGAGAATAAAAGAAAACACCGTCTTCTGGTTTATTGTTGTGGGGTTGGAGATGGTGAATCCCGACCTGAAAACCCCTTTAAAATGTCCACTTTATAAAGCAATCTGCCCCTTTATAAACTGATCTGAGAAATCAGGAGCTTATCTGCACTCCAATCAGAATTGCCTCGAATTATGAGAAATTTCAGCAATAAAAAAGGGTGAGTTTGGTGAAAGTTCTCTGTCGCTGAAGCCCAAAATTCAACTCCTTCCCTGAGGATGCCCTGCACAGCAGCTCTTATCAGAACTCCCTCTCAGCCCCAGGCTGGCTGTGGAGGAGCTTTATCACATCTCACAGCCAGACCACTTGAGCTGAGGAGCTTCAGTGGGGAAAGGACTCGAGACAATTAAGGGAACGACAACACGAGTGCCCCTGAAAACTTCAAGTGGCAGAAATAGATGTGCCTTGTTAAGGATTTGGGAGAAATACCATTTATTGGTGAGGCAACATTTAAGCTTCTTCCCCTCAAAATTAACTGTCAGCCTTTAGAAACCCAAGGACTTTTGGGTTTGGGGGTTTTTTTTACAAAACTGTATTTAAAGAATGTGTTACCCCTGTGGCAGGGCACTGTCCTGGTGTGTGAGCAGACCCTCAGCCTGCAGTTTTACCTCATAATTTGCACATATACCAAAAAAAATCTCCAAGCCTAATGATAAAACTTCTTTTTACATTTACAGCTGCTCAATTTTTTGCTGTATTTTCTTCTAAACTATATTTTAATGTCGAAGCGCTGGGATACCTCGGTGTTCCTCCAGCAGTTCCAGGGGGGAGAGGCTGATCCCGAAGCCTGCACAGCACCTGCTGCAGCTGCTGCCTGTGGGAGGTGTCCTTAAATCCCCACCTTGTCCCCTCCAGAGCCCCTGGATAACAGGAACAGAACATTCCTAAAGGGAATCATCCCCAGGCTGGGGTGGGGCAGCCTTGGACCCCAAGGAAAACCATCCAGGATCCCACAAACATTTATTAACAAGAATCCAGCGCTACCTCTGTCCCCTTGGCTCAGGCGTCCAGGGTCAGATAAAAGTGACATGAAAGCATTTCTGCTGCCTGAGGCCCAGCGGGACTGTGCGAGGTGACAGTGCACAGTTGTCCCCAAATTGTTGGGCGAACTATGTCATGTCCCAGATAGCAGCAAGAGCCTGCCCTGAGCAACGTGTCTGGGGCCCTTTGAACTCGTGATGAGCTCGGTGTGTTCTCTCCTCTTTATTTTTGTCGCTGCTCCAGACCCCGGGGCAGGTGCTGAGGAAGGATCGGGACAGGCTTGGGAGGAGCAGCAGAGCCTCAGTGTGAAGGGCAGGGGATGGACAGCCCAGGGACAGGAATGGTCCCAGGACATGGGGATTGTGAGGATGCACAGCTGTTTGCTTTGATATGAAAACAGAAAAATGTAAATATTGCCCCCAAAAAATCTCCCCTTCCCTGGGAAATCTGTAGCAATCCCTACACATCCCTCAGAAAATAGGGCAACGCTCCTTGTCCTCCTGCAAGAGCCAGGCTCCTCCTTCCAAAGGAATGGAGAATTGGCATCCCTTTTCCATGAATTATTTGAGAAGAATCTTCTGAAGGAAGTTTGGAAGGATGTTTCAGGTGAGATTTCACACTTTCCAAAATGTTGCTGTAATTAAAGCATCCCAGTTCAACTTCTGAGTGTTCAGCTGCATCCACAGGTGATTAGAGGAACTTTGGGCTTCACTTTCATCCCCTCGTAACTGGCTTATCACCTTTCCAAGCAGCCTGAACAAACAGGTTGATCTGAAAAGAATTCTTCAGGAGACCTTTCTCCCCCACCTTGTCCCCAGCCCAGAGCCCTGAGTGCCACCTCCAGGAGTTCCTTGGACACCTCCAGGGATGGACACTCCAAACCTCCCTGGGCAGCCCCTGCCAGTGTCTGACCTCCCTTTCTGTGAAGAAATTTCATGTTCTAACCATGTTCTAACCAGAAAAATGTCCATCTCCAAACCTCCCACCCCCCAAAGCTCCTCCCAAGGCAGCAATTCCCATCCCAACAGCCTCAGAACACACAAGATCAGCTCTGTCCCAGCCCAGGGGCAAAGGGAATCACCCCAAGCCAAGGGCAGGCTCTGATGCTCTGTGCACACCCCCAGGGCACTGCCTTCCTTCAACCTCCATTTTTCCCACATGGACAACTTCCCCAAGGATGATATTTTATGTTTTTCCTCCTCACCCCAGCACCTGCGGCAGCACGCTGCGCCTTCAGCCCGCCCTGATAACAGCTTATCTCCATCACAGCTTATCTCCATCCCAGGTTATCTCCATCCCAGGTTATCTCCATCCCAGGTTATCTCCATCCCAGCCGCAGCTCGCGCCTCCCAGCAGGACAGATGCCTGGCAGTTGACTGAAAGCTGATTCCTGTCAGGAGCTATTTTCTCCCCGAGACAGAGCAGACATTGTGCCCCTTGGTGCTCGAGTGTGGCCTTGGCTACTGCCAAAAGACCACCTTTTTGTGGTTTTTTTTTTTCTCTTCGCTGAGACAAAACAGAATCCCCCTGCTGTCAGCTCTATCTGGAGCTGCTGAAAGGGGATGTATAAGCCCAGTAATGCTGCTGGGGAGATAACTGTCAAACAGCATGAAAACCCCTGCCTGTCTGCCCACGGAGGGGCTGAAGCTCCATGGAGGCTACAACTCAATGCTCAACAGCTCCTGGCATCTGTGAGGTCTCTTTCTTAGTTGCTTTTTAATACCCTGCTGAAAGAAAACAGTGTGGGATTCAGAACCTGCGCCTGCTCGCCCAACTGGGCCACTGGGTGGTTGCTGGAGATGTGGAAATGGGCATTGTTCCCCTTGGAAGGGGAAATATGGGGGAATCGAGTGATTCTGCTGCACACAGCAGGGATGTGAACCAGATTTTCAACCTGTTTTACAGTGCTGGGCCAGGAAACACATCAAAATCATGGGAAATGTGTAGCAGAGGCACGAGAACAACACGGGATTGCTGAGAGTCACCAAAGGTTTTGCCACTGTGGTCATGCACAAAACCACACACAAAGCAGTCTGCACTCACATCAGGATAGAAACTGGAATGCAAGTGTATGAAAAAGTTATAGAAGTACTTAAAAAAGGATTAAATATGGCATTGATGAACATAAAATCCCCAAAATTACACTATTTGTGATTTTGCACTAGAAACAGGCAAATTAAAGTTTCCCTCTGAAAAGCACAGTGGTCAGGAACCAATCCCCACATTATTCCACCCAGAAGTTCCTTCTGGGCAGTGGCTCATTGGGGTGAGCTCCAAAAGCTCCTTGAAGTGGTGTCAGGAGCTCAGAACTCCTCTGTGACCCCATCTTGGTCAGGGGGTGCAGTCACCCCCACATCTGACAGACCCTACAGACTTCAGTTTGCAAGACACAAAACAATCCCTTGCACAAATGAGCGTGTTAGGAACAGCGGGCAATGGAAAAGAAGCAAAAAAAGGGCAAAACAATGTCCATTCCAATTAAAAAGACCAAAAACCTCTATTTTACAACAGCAAAAGCAAGAAGTTGATGAAGTTACATTATCCATATGGAGAATGCTCCTCATTTTCCCTCATTTGGGAATGAAGAGAAAGCAAATTTCATCAACAAAAGAAAAGGGTTTCACGTCCAGTCCTTAAAACCCGTGAATATCAGAGTAACCTGGACTAGTCCAGATCTGATGATGTTTGCCCTCCTAAAAATCTCTCTGCAAAATCAAAGCCATTAGGACAGCACAAAGTCAAGTTCAAAATTATTGGTCAACAGCAAATTCCACAAGCCATCCATATATATCCCTACAGGTATTTTACATCTATGTGTGTGTTTACACTGAAATTTAACCTTAAACTTCCGTCTGTGTAATCATGTCTGAGTGTCTCCATAGATATCCCTGTAAATACAGGTATTTTACATATATTTTACATATTTATGTGTGTGTTTACACTTAAATTTAACCTTAAACTTCTGTCTGTGTAATCATGCCTGAAAGTCTCCATATACATCCCTGTAAATACAGGTATTTTACATATATGTGTGTGTTTACACTGAAATTTAACCTTAAACTTCCATCTGTGTAATCATGTCTGACTGTCTCCATAGATATCTCTGTAAATACAGGTATTTTACATATATTTTACATATTTATGTGTGTGTTTACACTTAAATTTAACCTTAAACTTCTGTCTGTGTAATCATGTCTGAATGTCTTCATACACATCCCTGCAAATACAGGTATTTTACATATATGTGTGTGTTTACATATAAATTTAACCTTAACTTCTGTCTGTGTAATCATGTCTGAGTGTCTCCATAAATATCTCTGTAAATACAGGTATTTTACATATATTTTACATATTTATGTGTGTGTTTACACTTAAATTTAACCTTAAACTTCTGTCTGTGAAATCATGCCTGAAAGTCTCCATAGATATCCTGTAAATACAGGTATTTTACATATATTTTACATATTTATGTGTGTGTTTACACTTAATTTAACCTTAAACCTTCTGTCTGTGTAATCATGTCTGAGTGTCTCCAGGCATCCTCCTGGAATCAGAGAGTTTCATCAGGCTGAAAGGTCTGGGGAGGGAAACATCTCCCAGCTGTTTTAACCCAGCCACTGAGTTCTTTGGAAACTCCTAAAAGGAAAAGTGCAAATTGGAATAGGACCCAGCACACGATAAAACTGCTGCTGCAAGCGTCCCCATGCAGCCCTCAATCCGCCCAGCGATTCATCAGATACCTTCTTTTTGTTTTCATAAATGATAAGTAAATCCACTTAGTTTGTGTGAGTTGTGCCTGCAGGGATTCCTTGTCCCTCACCCCTGTGCTGGGGTGGCAGGGAGCCAGCACGAGCCAGGCTGCATTTCTCCACTGTGTCAGCTTGTCTGTTTATTTCTTTTCTTGGGGGGGCAAAAAAAAAGAAAATCAGTCTAGAAGGAATTGCTGGTTTCATTGT
This sequence comes from Acanthornis magna, assembly GCA_036785705.1. Lineage (NCBI taxonomy): Eukaryota > Metazoa > Chordata > Aves > Passeriformes > Acanthizidae > Acanthornis > Acanthornis magna. The sequence continues at coordinate 3,039,816 of JAWUZG010000050.1, forward strand.
TTAGTTCTGCTTTTCCTGCACTTAACCACAATATCAGCATCAAAGCATCCCTTGATAGGGAAATACAAACTCCCATCTCCAGTTCAGCCAGGAGCAGCACGGCCAAGAGCAGCAAGCACTGCTCTCCCTGAACAAAAAGAACAATCCTCACTCACATTTCATGCATAAGAAAGCAGTTTAAGTTACAGATTTTTATGTATTTATAGACTCAATAATATAGAAGCCACTTTAGAGCTTATCAGCTACAATAACACGAGCAGAACTTTAGTGTGAAAACTTGGATTTGGCCACTGGAAATCTTGGATTGGGCTGAGAAATGCTTCTTGGACATCACTGGATGTCACATTGCTACACAGCTGGCAAAAGGCTGCAAACTCACTGGGAAAAGCCCCTGATGTTTCCTCAAGGTTGCCTGAGACTCCTGAACTGTGTTTTTCACTGCCACTGCTCAAGGCACGAGGTCCCGCCCAGCTTTAGTAACTCCAGTCCTTGCTCCATAAACTCCGCATCCCCATGGAACAAATAGAAAAATTATCCTTGGCTGCTGAGATCAGGACAGATGAAATCCCAGCTCCTGTCAGTTCCTCGTTCAGAGGACAGAGAGAGAAGGGGAGGAGTGGCACGAGGGCAGAAGTGGCACGAGGGGAGAAATGGCACGAGGGCAGAAGTGGCACGAGGTCCCTCACCTGGGGCACTGCCACCTTCAAATATTCCCTGATCCATTGTTTCAACCTCCAGACACTGATCACCACCCCAGAATCTGAACCCAGGCTGCTGCAGCTCCCTGTGTCACATCAGCCACGAGAAAACACCAAAACACAAATCCCTGCTGAATTTAAAAATCTCTTCAGCCGCCAGACTGAAAGCAAAACTAACGAGCGCCGCAGCCACCTCAACAAGTGATCATTTTTCTTAAAATACAAACCCTCAGGGCCAAGAGGCCATAAATTGTGCAATAACCAGAAGAATCCACTTTTTAACAGAGGCACCTCTGCCAGCCTGGGTGCCTTTGATCAGAAATCTTCGTGGGGAGAGGAGAAACCCGAACGTGTGAATTAATGACTCGGCGCTCCGTGGCCAGGCCAGGAAGCTGCAATTTGGCTCCAGCCCGGGCCTGTGTATGGGGAGAGTGTTATCTAAACCACTAGGACGACTATAAAATATCTTAACAGCTTCTGCTGCTTAGCTGGGAGCAGGGCTCGCAGTATCTAATATGAAACAAGTGGGCCAGGCTGTGAAAGGCAGCTCTATATTCAGAGGCCGCAGCGGCTGGAAGCTATGGGGTCGTCTCAGAAGCTCTCAATTGTTTTTAAATTCTGTTTTTACAAGGAGCGTGAGATTTATAGGCTCTTGAGGGGAAGAAAATGATGTAACTTGAGTAAATCAACAGGCCATTTATTCCTGGCCCTGTTTCCTCTCTGTCACTGAGCTCTGGAACGAGCCCCCAAGCACTCCCTCTTCAAAACAAGAGCAGCCCAGGCTGCGGAGACCTTGCAGGGACAGTTAAAGGCACAGCTCCTTCCTTCCTTCCCTCTCGGGAGCTCTTCCTTCCCAGCCCGGGGACCCCCAGGGGGAGGGCACCCAGGGGAGGGCCAGGGTGTGATCCCACCCCCCCAAAAATTGGGAAACTGCAGCTGCTCCTGCTGCTCGGAGCTGCCACGAGCACGGCCAGGGCTGCTCCAGCTGGGGACGAGGCACACAAATCTGTGTTTGAGGGTAAACCCCGACATTTGGGGTGTTGGATGAGAACATCCCCCCAAAGCAGAGTGTGGGAAACAGGATGAGCCCAGAAATGGGAAGGGGAGGTAGATTTTCCCCCTGTTTTTCCCTTTCACATTCCAGTTTGCTGTTGATGACGGATCAGTTCATTGTCAACATTTTCCAAACTGCTCCTGAACCTCACATGCTGCTCAGTGAGCCCCAGCTCACGAAGTGAGATTCACCAAGCAGCGCCGCAAGGAGGGCAGGGAGGGATGATTTTCCTTGCCAGGAATTCCAAGAGGCGATTCCCACCCTAGGGAATCCCACCCTGTGATTTCCTCAGGATTCTTCTCAGATGAAATTGTCACTTCAGAAGTGAAGCCTGGGCACAAAGCAGGTGCCCACTGGCAGCAGTTCCAGTAGCCACTGCTGGCCTGGGGCTGGCCCAGCCTGGTGCTCCTGGGTGTCTGAGCATCCTCACTCGAGGGGAAATGGATTCAAACTGACAGAAGGCAGGGTTAGATGGGATATTGGGAGGAAATTCCTCCCTGGGAGGGTGGGGAGGCCCTGGCACAGGTGCCCAGAGAAGCTGTGGCTGCCCCTGGATCCCTGGAAGTGTCCAAGGCCAGGCTGGACAGGGCTTGGAGCAGCCTGGGACAGTGGGAGGTGTCCCTGCTATGGCAGGGGTGGCACTGGATGGTTTTTAAGGTCCTTTCCAACCCAGACCATCCCTCGATTCTCTGATTTTAACCTTTGCACTCTGCAAATTTCAAGCCTTGTTATCCCCCCCTCACCTGTTCCCTTCCCCCTGCCCAGAGAGGGAGAGTTTGGGTTAAAATCCTGCGATTTGCTCAATCTCCAGTACCAAAAGGACCTTCTCTCCCCAGCTCTCCTTTCCCAGTGCTCTGCCTATTCACAGAGCTCCAAACTTTTGTTTGCTGCTGACACCCAGCTGCCTCTGAGGCTGTGCTGCAGCAAGCAGGGCAATTTCAGCGCTCAGGTCAGGCAGCCGGGCTGACCCCTCACCTTTGACAGTGATCTTTATCTAGACTCCATCTTAATTATTTATCTCAGGAAGGTCAGAAAGAAAATGCCTCTCTCAGGACCCCCACTGCTCCAAGCCTGTTAAAATGCAAGTTCTTTGAGGACGGTAATTCAAGCAAGCAGCGGAGAAACTGCTGCATCACTTTTATACCCGTTAGGAAATGTTTAGGAAATTGCTCTCAGCTCACAATTATAATTTTCAAACCCGGCAATTGAGGAGCTTTCCTCATAAAACCGAGGTTCAGAAGGGCCACAAGAGCTTTGCTAACGAGACGTGAAAGATTTTACATCATTAACGTGGTTTTGCCTGGAAGTTTAGCAAACACAAAAACCTCAGAGACAATAAAATTTAAAACCTCTTGGAAAACACAGGTAACATCGACGCAGAGAATTCTTTAGGATTTCAGCAGCGTTAAAGCTGCAAGCATTTTAAGAAAAGTTTTAATAAAGTTATTAAAAATGCAACACTTTTGTCCCCCCTGCAATAGCGTTTCCCAGCATAATTTAAGAAAAGCCACACACACAATAAAAGGAAGAGAAAAGGGGGGAAAAAAGCTTGTAGTAAAAAACTGGGGTATAATTTTCTTCAATCAACTCCAGCTCATGACTGCAATTACCCCAAATCTTTCCGAACCTTGCTGTGATACACCAGGGACAGGTCTTGGAGCCTCTGTGGGTGGCAACCTTTCATCTGCCTCTCAAACTGTTCTTTATTGTAAGGTTTCAAATTAGTGCTAGCAGCAATGAGCAAATTTGATAATTCGATCTCAAATTAGTTAATGTAATGTGCCAGGAACCACTAACTAAGGCTCTGCAAAGATGAAAATCTATCTCTGCCGGCTCGGGATGCAAAGTTAACCAGCCTGACAGTTCGCATTTGAAAAGTTGCTTTTTATTTTAATTAAAACGAAATTCTGCTTTAAACACCGCCCCCCTGTCCCTTTTCTTTCCCCGCGGTGTGTTTTGCTCATTCTGCATGGCAAAACACGCTCCGAACACACGAGGCACACATTCTGCTGTGATCCAGAAACCGTGCCTGACCCAGATAGCTGTGAATTGGGTGGAAATCATTAGGATCGTGTGTTCCGATGGAGCCTTTGGAGATAACGAAGTTAACCGGGATCTGTTTCCATGGCAGCTTTCAGCGAAAGGAGCCCGTGATTCACATTGCAGATCCTTATCTCCCGTTTGGCCAAACTCATTTGTACTGGGAATCGCGTTGAAATATTTCACAAAAAAAAAAAAACAACCCCACAACAAAAAAGCAAACAAAACAACAACAACAACAACAACAACAAAACCCAACAAAAACAAACAAAAACCCCAAAAACCAAAAACTAAAAACAAAAAAAAAAACCCAAAAACCCCCAAACCCAAAAAACAAAAAAAACCCACCAAAAAAACCAAAACAACCAACCAACCAACCAAAAAAACCCCAACAAAACAACCCAAGAAACAACAAAAAAAAACCCAACCAAAAAAAAAAAAACCAACCAAAAAAACCCCAGACGTTTGAGTTTTCCAGTGATTCTTGGGTTTGGAAGGTTGGCACTGCGAGGGAATCTCGCTGCACCTTGGTGGCTTTGCTTGTCTTTAAAAGGAAGTCAAAAAGGCCAAATTTGATCTTTAAGTAATTTTGTCTTGGGGAAACTTCTCTTCCACCTCTACACCGATTTTTTCTTTTCAGGGCAATTAAAGGAGCCCAGGGCTCACACCAGTCCTGGAGCATTTGCCCCCTGATTCAACACTCTTTTCTGCTGATGAACTTCAGATTTCCATTCCCCCTTCACCAAATAAAAATGTCATTATTTAGACAAAGTGAGATATTAAACAAGGCATTCTGTGGGAGCCCCGGGTGGGAGTGTGTCAAAGCCACAGGGAAGTAAAAGTATGGGAGAATCATGTTCTAGACCCTTCTTTGAAAAGGATTTCTGTAATTTTTAAATACATCTTTAATCCAGTTTAAAATATTAATTAGAATTTAGCACATTTATGATCAGTTTCAGCCTCCTGAACAGAACTTTTTGGTGAATAAACGCCTTTTAAAGAAAGGCATCCCCACCTGCAGGACCAGCCAGTTTGTCTGGACTGGATGAGCACAAGAGATATAAAAACTGTGCAAAACTTCCCCAAATCACAGACCTTGGTATTTACGCTGACATGTGAAGCTTTGAATCTTTCCCAGAGCTTATTCCAAATTACAGCACAGGTCCCTGCCTGCACTGGACTGGTATTAAGTGGCACATTTACTCAAAAGCACTTATTCTAACAGTAAAAATAACATCTGAATCCTGAGAAAACTCAAAACAACACAGACTAGTGAGGATCCACCGCAGGGGACAAACTCCTCATGCAAAATCTTCAGTTTTGGCCAGGATAGAAGGACACTTGACAGAGGGAAAGAAGCGAAGGGACACGAAATTCCTGAAGCAGAATTTCTGCAGGGCTCGGGAGCGACCCAGCCCAGCCTTCCCCAGGGAACTGGAATTATTGCAGTGGAATTACCACAGTGGAATTACCACAGTGGAATTACCACAGTGGAATTACCGCAGCCCTCCCGGGCCGGGCACTTCATTTTAAACTCCAAGGAGCAAATTCTGGAAGTTCCACTGGAATGAAGGCCTGGGAAGGGTTTGAAAAGCGTCCCTGTTGCACCTCAGTGGGAGCCGAGAGGCCTCAGGCCGGAGCCAAGTGACAGATGATTCTCCCCTGAAATGTTTTCGAACGGAACAGAAGACCTTCTTTATCTGTGTGGTCTGAGCTCATTTACTCCAGGAGAAATCTCCAGCTCCCGCCCGACTGAAAGCCAGGTCTTGTTCTCCCATCTGATGGATGAATGGAATTCAGAAGTTTGATACTGTCCCCTGAGATGTCATTTAAATCCACAGATACATTCAGCCAGCAGGTAAAGTTAGAATGTCATTCCACAGGCTCATCTCTCCCTCCCCGCCCCCTCCCCTCACACAGGAACCTGTCTTCACTTTTTCTTGCTGCCACGAATCCCAGCACCTCTAAAATGAGATTCCAGGACCAGGGGGAATGGTTTCAAACTGACAGAGAGCAGGGTTAGATCAGATATTACTAAAAAATTCTTCCCCATCAGGGTGGTGGGGCCCTGGCCCAGGCTGGCCAGAGAAATTTGGCAGAATGGCCTGGGTTGGAGGGACCTTAAAGTTCATCCAATCCCACTCCCTGCCACATTTCCACTGTCCCAGGTTGCTCCAAGCCCTGTCCAGCCTGGCCTTGGACACTTGCAGGGATCCAGGGGCAGCCACAGCTTCTCTGTGCCAGGGCCTCACCTCCCTCACAGGGGAGAATTTCCTATCATTCAAACTGATTTCCTCCTCTTTCAGACTGACAGACAACCTCACCCCCTTTCTGATAAACTCACCCATCTCCTTGAGATCCAAACACAAATCCCAATATCCATCCTAATCTTTGGAAAAGTGTTTCTGGCAGTTTGATTTATTTTGCCTGTTCCACTGCTGCTGCTGCAGATCCAAAACTTTGAAATCAGAAGAATGCGGCGAAGCAGCGGCAGAACAAAATGAAGTTTTGTCTTTTTTTTTTTTGAGCAAATGACTAATTTTCTGTATTGACATCCCCATAGATCCTTCCCCAGAACAGATTGTGCTCTGGAGTAACTGCTGAACTTGATACAAAAGAAATTCCACCCAGTGCAGCAACACAGAGACCACGAGGGGCTTTTGCATCTGATTACCAACCAAAGGTGCTCGTTCAGCCCTGCCCCAGCCTGCACATTTCCCTGTGTCTGTGAGGTTACCTCTGTTTATCACAAAAAGAGCTCCAAGACAGTCGGAGCTGCTACTGTTGTAATCCATCCAAGACGGACGGTGGAAAAGGCTGAAATAAAAGCCAAGCTTCCTGCCCCATGTGTCTGCCAGACTGCTGCAGAAAGGTCAGGGCCATCCTCACTGCAGACTGGTAATTGCAAAAAATGAAGGAGGTGAACCCTAACCAGGAGATCAAAGGAGGAGAGGGAAAGAGAGGATTTTACAGGGAACAGACCGACTATGGGGGCAAGACATTAGGGGGGAAGAAATATCTTGTACTAGGAAAAAAGGGAGTGTAATTAGCATTGCCTCCATGAATCAGCCAGACCCCGAGTAAAACTCAGCAGATAATGAGAGATAATGGTCACTGGGCAAATGCTTGTTCCCACTAAGGTCCGTGCTTTATTTAAGTAAATATTTTCTCTGAGTTGCAATAGACAAGTGCTGGAAAACTGGCGCTTTGTTTGCTGGGAGAAAACAGAACTGCGGCGAGATCAGGATCTTCAGAGTCCTTGGAATATGTTGGGCACAAACACTGGGGAGACCAACACTGTGCTGGGAGAGCCCAGGTGCCTGTGGCAATACTGAACCTAAACCAGCCCTGCCTGATCCCACTCCTGCCTGATCCCACTCCTGCCTGATCCCACTCCTGTCTGATCCCACTCCTGTCTGATCCCACTCCTGCCTGATCCCACTCCTGACTGATCCCAACCCTGACTGATCCCACTCCTGCCTGATCCCACTCCTGCCTGATCCCACTCCTGTCTGATCCCACTCCTGTCTGATCCCACTCCTGACTGATCCCACTCCTGTCTGATCCCACTCCTGACTGATCCCACTCCTGCCTGATCCCACTCCTGCCTGATCCCACTCCTGCCTGATCCCACTCCTGCCTGATCCCAACCCTGCCTGATCCCACTCCTGCCTGATCCCACTCCTGACTGATCCCACTCCTGCCTGATCCCACTCCTGTCTGATCCCAACCCTGCCTGATCCCAACCCTGCCTGATCCCAGCCCCATCTGATCCCAACCCTGCCTGATCCCAGCCCCATCTGATCCCAACCCTGCCTGATCCCACTCCTGCCTGATCCCAACCCTGCCTGATCCCAACCCTGCCTGATCCCACTCCTGACTGATCCCAGCCCTGCCTGATCCCACTCCTGCCTGATCCCAGCCCTGCCTGATCCCAGCCCCATCTGATCCCAACCCTGCCTGATCCCACTCCTGACTGATCCCACTCCTGTCTGATCCCAACCCTGCCTGATCCCAGCCCTGTCTGATCCCAACCCTGACTGATCCCAGCCCTGTCTCATCCCAACCCTGTCTGATCCCAACCCTGCTTGATCCCACTCCTGCCTGATCCCACTGCTGTCTGATCCCAACCCTGCCTGATCCCAGCCCTGCCTGATCCCAACCCTGTCTGATCCCAGCCTTCCCTGTCACTCCCAAGCCAGCAGCCTTGTTCTTTTCTGGAGACATCATTTCCCCCACGATGTGGCCAGAGGAATAAACCACAATTTCAGATTTAGAGAAAGCCCCCCAAGCCTGGCACTGTCCTTCCAGGCCTTCCCTGCTCCCCCCAGGCAGTGCTGCCCCTCTGGTGATGCACATGCCCAGCATCCCTCAGCCCAAACTCTCTTCTGCTTTCCTTCCTCTTACAAAGCTCAGGAATTCCTTCAAAGCAGCAAATGCTCCCCTCTCCCAAAGCAGATCCAGCAGGGACTGCAGAGACAGTGCACGGTGCCTGCCTGCTCCGGCTGGGAGTTGAAGGAATTCCCTCTCTTGCAGTCTGTGTATTTAATAAACTAATCCATTGATGACATTTCCCATTTAAATGAACAAGATTATGCAGCTAAACAATATTTTGCAACCAAAATGGCCAATAAATCATGCCTTTGGAAGTGCTAATGGCGCTCACATTTATTCCTATTAATGCTTCCTGGTTTTGAAAGCTGGGCCAATTCCAGAGATAATGTATTACAAACTTTCCTGCTGAAGGATTTGGGTTCCTCTAGGCTCCATTCCAGTTATAACTGGCAGCTAATACTTTCACACATTCACAAATCCCCAGCCCCTCCCCACGAGCAGAAGGGAGAGGAGAGGTTTTGGCTTGGGTCAGCACATTTGGGAGTGTTGCAGAAATGAATGGGAAGTGATGCAGTTCCCTTTGAACACTGGGCTCTTCATGGAGGCATGTTCAGCACCTTGTCCCCTCAGCCACACATCTGCACACCTATGGAACGCCCCCAAAAACCCAAACATTGATGGACAGGCATCCAGCATTCCAGGTTTTCTCGCAGCTCCATGAAGTGCCACTCTGTGCCTGCAAAGGAGGGGCTGCTGCACAAACCGACTGAGCTGCTTCCAGCAGAGCAGCCCTGCAGGGAAGGACCCGGGAGTGATGCTTGATGAAAATCCCGATGTGAGCCAACGGTGCTGCCTGGCAGCCCAGAAACGCCCCCGAGTCCTGGGCTGATCCCAGCGTGGGCAGCAGATCCAGGGGGGATGTGGCTCTGCTCCCCTGAGATCCCACCTGGAACCCTGAACACAGTTCTGGTGCCCCCAGCTCAGCACAGGGAACTGCTGCAGCAAGTCCAGAGGAGACCACGACGGTGCCGAGGGGACTGGGGCATCTTCCCATGGAGCCAGGCTGGGAGGGATGGCAATGCTCAGCCTGGAGAAGAGGAGGTTGTGTGGAGATCTCCCAGAACCTGCCAGGCTCTGAAGGGACTCCAGGGAAGGAGAGGGACTCTGCATCAGGAACTGGAGTGGCAGGACGAGGGGGAATGGGTTCAAACTGAAAGAGGGGAGGTTTGGGTGGGATATTGGGAGGGAATCCTTCCCCATGAGGGTGGGCAGGCCCTGGCACAGGTGCCCAGAGAAGCTGTGGCTGCCCCTGGATCCCTGGAAGTGCCCAAGGCCAGGCTGGACACGGCTTGGAGCAGCCTGGGACAGTGGAAGGTGTCCCCATGGCAGGGGGTGGCACTGCATGATCTTTAAGGTCCCTTCCAACCCAAATCATTCCATGATTCTGTGGTTTTATGATTCTAAAAATCACAACTGCCCAACATCCAAGGTCTGCAGCAGGCACAAGTGTGAGTGGGAAATGAACACAGGCTGGAATTGCGTTTTCCTGAGCCTGAACCACTCCGTTCCAGGCAAACCCAGTCAGAGCAAGGGATGCTGATATTTGGGATTTGCTGAGGGGTAATGTGAGAATTGAAAATGGAGAGAGACATAGGTCCTTAGGTTGAGGACAGCAATAATTTGTTGATTCCTGACTCCAGTCAATTAAATATCCCTCAATACCTTAAATCTAACCCCAAAATAAAGCTTTAGAAATGATTGCACGTGGGCTACTGAGCTCATTCAGAAGAGACTTCAAACTCCAAGCATCAGTGAGAGATCATCAGATGCACCCAGGAATCTCTCCACAGTGAATTTTCGGGATAACAGCTCTGTAGGGTGCAAGAACAGAGGTTATTTCCTAATGACTCACAACAAATCGCTTGGAAAAGCTACTCCAGTTTCCCAACCCAACTCCTTGCGTCTCGAAATCAGACTCAGCACACAGTGAGCATTGTAAAAGCCTTCCCTGCTCTGTCTGACAACACCTATACCCCAGACCCTCAGCGTCTTTCAGAAGTTATTTCTGGAAATGTTGAATCTCATAACAGCAATAAAAGGAAAATATTGTTGTAGCCAAAATAAATGTCTCTTTGGACGCTATTTAAAAAGCACTGGGATATTTGTGTAAGTTGAAGCGCTCACCCTCACAGAGAACAGCTCGGCTGTTGGGAGATATCAAGGGGCAGGATAAATTTATAAAGAGCTCACAGTTGATTTGTCTGTTTAGGGGAAATGCTCAGGGAGATAAAAGTCTGAGTTGTGATTCTCTCGCAGTCAAATCAGAATCCTGTTCTCTCCTCAGCCAAAGCATGAAATCCAAACCAACAGCTGAAGAAAAGCCTCGGCACTGAGTGTTTTGATCAGGTTGTTAAAGGCTGAGTTGATGCTGCTGACGAGGGCAGGCAGTGAGAGCTCTCAGCAGACTTCCCGTGGCACCCCAGAAACACAGGCACAGAGATGTGACATCCAACGAGGATGTGCAAAAATATTCACAGCTCAAGCAAAAAGTGTCTGAGAAAACTATTTTCCAGGGTTCCACAGAAAACAGACTGGGTTTCCAAAAACATCTCTGTCACAGTTTTGGTCACTTTGCATTTGCCTAAAGAGATCCAAAACAGGGCTCTGGTTTGGGAAGCCCTAAGTGAGATCCAGTTCAGAAAAATCCTCATCTCATGACAAATTTGACAGCCCAACTGTGCACTATAAAATAAATATCTCTCAGGTCAAGTCTCCCTTTTGGTGTGGAAAGGGAGCTCCCAGGCAGGGATGGATGGGGCTGATAGCAGGGGAACAAGGTCTGCTTACCAAAAATGGAATTAATTCTCTCTCTAAACAGCCTTTATACCTGTTCCCCCACTCTAAAAGAATAAAAAAAAAGGGGGATGCAAGAAACATTTAAGCTTTAACTGGTGCAACTTCATTTATTTTATCTGAATTAATTCCCACTTGGATCCAGACTGACAACACTGTAAACTCCCTCCCTTTCCCTTTTGTTTGGAGGACTCAGACCTGGAAAACAAAATTAACTTTATTTTTTCCTTATCCAGATAATAAAATAGATTATCCCTAGAAATATAACATAGGGGTTCAGAGATTTATTTTTTTATTTTTAGGAGAAACAACAATCCCGTCCCTCTGCAGGGAGGGCCAGGCCGGAACAGTGGGATGATTGTTGGAGGAGTGAATCTGGTTTTCATTAGAGGGAAGTGATGGGTCCGGTTTCTGCCCGGGACTGTTTGCTCGCATCTCTGTTTGTGTTCTGCCTCGGGGTTAACCCTTTCCTGATGGGAAGCCCTGCCCTGCTGATCCCACCCACCTGGCACACGCAGGGATAGTGGGATTGCTCTAGGGATAATGGGATCGCTCCAGGGATAGTGGGATCGCTCCAGGGATAATGGGATCACTTCAGGGACAATGGGATCGCTCCAGGGATAGTGGGATCGCTCTAGGGATAGTGGGATCGCTCTAGGGATAGTGGGATTGCTGCAGGGATAGTGGGATCGCTCCAGGGATAATGGCATCGCTCCAGGGATAATGGGATCACTCTAGGGATAATGGGATCGCTCCAGGGATAGTGGGATCGCTCTAGGGATAATGGGATCGCCCTAGGGATAGTGGGATCGCAGGGTGCAGTTACTGCAGGTACTCCTGGCAGCCAAGCTGAGCCAGAGGGAACCTTTTGTCTTTGGTCTTCAAGTTGGAAGGAAATCAGAAATTATTTATTAGGGGCTGGAGAGGCTGTTTTACCCCAAAACCCCCAAACCCTGTGTTTATATATCTATAAATCGGCTAAAGCTCGATATAGAAACGAATTCCTGCAGGAGTAGGTGTCCCTCCAGGTGAGTTCAGCACCTGGGGACGCTGCCAGGAGGGGACACAGGCAGCACAGCCAGGAGGGGACAGAGCCACCACAGCCAAGAGGGGACACAGCCATCACAGCCAGGAGGGGACACAGGCAGCACGGCCAGGAGGGGACACAGCCATCACAGCCAGAAGGGGACACAGGCAGCACGGCCAGGAGGGGACACAGGCAGCACAGCCAGGAGGGGACAGAGCCACCACAGCCAGGAGGGGACACAGGCAGCACAGCCAGGAGGGGACAGAGCCACCACAGCCAGGAGGGGACACAGCCATCACAGCCAGGAGGGGACACAGGCAGCACGGCCAGGAGGGGACACAGGCAGCACAGCCAGGAGGGGACAGAGCCACCACAGCCAGGAGGGGACACAGGCAGCACGGCCAGGAGGGGACAGAGGCAGCACAGCCAGGAGGGGACACAGCCATCACAGCCAGGAGGGGACACAGGCAGCACGGCCAGGAGGGGACAGGAGGGATGGGCCCTGCAATGCCTCCACATCCCAAAAAACCTCATACACTCATTGGGAGGGAGACGCCTATTCCAGCAGTGAAAACTTGTGCATTGCTAACTTCTAGTTTAATACACTAATTTAAATTATATATTCACTGATTTTTTATTAACATAATATATGCATTATTTTTCTCTTTATACATAAGTAAACTGTTATTCTGTGTTCAGTCCAAGCCTCTCGCTCTCCAGAAACAATAAAATCCCACAGTTGCACAATGGCAATGACCCATTGGATTAATTTCACTCCTTTTTACTCCCAGGTTTCTCTGTATTACCTGGAAAACTTTGGGATGTGTTCACTACTCAGAGCTACTGGCTTCATTTGGGAATATTTCTGGATTTGCAGATGCTTTGCTTTCAGCAAGGGAAGGCCTCATTTATCCACCCCAAACCACCAAGCTCTTGGATTTCCAAGGCAAAAAGGGGTTTTTAGGCATTGCAGGGCATGGAATGAAGTTTTCTGCTGCTGTTCTTGGTTCCTTTAAAGCCACTGAGACAATGACCCCCTCAGCATGGCCTGGAAAATCCACCCTGGACAGGCCAAGGAGGTGCTGCACCCACCAGGCCCTGGAGGGAGGGATAAAATCTCATTAAAAGTGGTAATTTGGTACCAGCCCACTTCCAGCATATGGATTTTTGAAACTGCATCCACTCTGCAGGACCAGCCAAAATGAATAGGAATACATTTGGCCATGTTTCCGTGTGTTTTGGGGCTTCCAGGATAATGTCAGCAAGGCACATCACCCGGAGCTGAGTACAAGGCCTGAAAAGTTTCCTCATGGGAGGTTTATAAATAACATCCCACCTTTCCACAGCCCTGTTCACACCAGGCCCCACCAGGCCAGGGCAAAATTTGTGTTTTGAAACACGAAACTGATGGTTTAATTTCGTGCACAGAGCCTGGATCCAGCACCAGGCACTGGGAAGGGTGGGAGCTCTGAGGGCAGCAAGGAAAGTGAATCCCAGGGATGATTCCTACAGCTCCTCACTGTGCCTGGGCACCTCTGGGCACAAACCCCACTGGGCCACCCCACAAAGCAGGTCCAGGCTCTGCCAAGAGGGATTTAGAGTCCAATTCCCCTTTTCTGCAGGAAATTCACTGCACACCCACTGCAAGAGGAGTGAAATTGTGGATGGGCGGCATGGAGGTGTTGGACTGAGCCCAGAAGAGGCGTCAAGGTGATCAGAGGGATGGAGCAGCTCTGCTGGGAGGAAAGGCTGAGAGATTTGGGATTGCTCAGCCTGGGGAGGAGAAGCTTTGGGGTTGGTCTGACTGTGGCTTCCAGTGCCTGAAGGAGCCAACAAGAAATAGAGAGAGACTGTTTCCTAGGGCCTGAAATGACAGGACAAGGGGGAATGGATTCAAGTTGAAAGAGGGGAAATTTAGATGGGATATTGGGAAGGAATCCTTCCCTGGGAGGGTGGGCAGGCCCTGGCACAGGTGCCCAGAGAAGCTGTGGCTGTCCCTGGATCCCTGGAAATGTCCAAGGCCAGGCTGGACAGGGCTTGGGACAGTGGAAGGTGTCCCTGCCCATGACAGGGGGTGGAACAAATTGATCTTTAAGGTCCCTTCCAACCCAAGCCATCCCTTGATTCTGTGACTCTATGAAATAAGGAAAGCAGGTGAGGTTATCAATGACAGCCTGACCTGCTGGCACAGACTTTGGGTCCATAATATGAGAGACCCAAAAGAAAACTGCAGTCGGTGTCTGGCCCAAAGTACCAGAATTAGACACAGCCTGTACATGCAACCCAAGCTTTGGTTAGGTTTGATTCACCTCCAGGATGCACTAGGATAAAATGTTTGCCTGAAATAAGATTTCTGGGCCCCTCCTCATGTCTTCTGCCAATCCCAGTACCCTCAACTGGGAAGGCATCATGGAGGAAATTTATATCTAAATGGATTTTAGCTATAAACTGACAGTGTCACCCAGTTCAACACCACCTCCCCTTGACCCCACCCTGCTGTGAGCAGAACTGCCCTCCTGCATTGCCCTTAGCTCAATTCCTGACCAGGGCAAAGAGAGGAAACCTCTCCAGGCCCCTGAGCCCTCTGAAGGCACCACCATCACATCCTCAGAGCACAGATCTTACCAAATAAACACACGGAAAAATGACACTGCCAAAAGGCTTCCTGGTTAGATGAATCCACAGATACTGTTAGCCAGCCACTAGACTGAGACATCAGAATATAAAGGAGATTAAAAGAAACTGTCACCACCTATTGCTAAAATTGTCTTCCACCTCCTGTTTCAGCCAGTCTGAATGTCACTGCTTCTCTGGAGGGAATTATCTCGGAAAGAAAATCCTGCTCTTCCTTTTATTGGAGGGAAACCTTTTAGACACTCCCCCATTTTTATGGAGCACATTTTTGCAGACATTCACCACAAAAGAGCACTGAGAGCACAGCAGTGAATGAGACTTTATTTGTGTCTGTGCCCTCAGCCCCATGCCCAGCTCGTGTTTAGCACAGCCACCCATGTCAGGGTGTAAAGGATTCCCGGTGGCACCTCTGAGGTGACATTTCCCCCGCTCTGCTCTGTGCCAGCACTTCCCAGCCTCTCCCGTGCAATGCGTGAAATGCCTTTTTCTGTTCGGATAATTCCTCTTTTTACCCCAAAGACCTCGCGCTGCACTCTATACATTTATTATAAACTTGGCGTCTTGAGCCAAAACATTAATTGCATCTTCTAGCAAGGAAAAAACCCCAACCTCATTTAGGAATGTATTCATTAAGGGCCTGATTGACACGGCCAGAACCAGGGGGTTAAATTCAAGCCGGAGCGGAGGCCGGAGCGCTGGGAGCTGCGAGCATTCAGCTGCAGCAATCTCACCTCTCTGTGGTTTATCTCTGCAAGTCGGATAATTTATCCTCCTCACGGCAAGACAAAAAGGGAACTTGGCAGAGGGGGCAAGACAAAAGTAGACATTTTGTAACTGCTAAGTGCTAACGTTTCTGAAGATAATTTTTTGCGAAAGGTTTCTAAACAGCCCCTGTCAGCCAAGTTGTATTTTGTTATTTCAAAGTGACTGTGGGAGTCTAATCCAGTTCAAGCCCTTTGTAAATTTTAATGGAAATGCTCATACACAAAGGACAAAAAAATGTTTAGCTGCTGTTAGATATTCAGGAAATCTAAATCTAATTTGCCCTCTTAATCAGTGCTTCGATCTCAGCAGTGCCTGTTGTTTCTCTGTTTCCTAATTGCAATTTCAACTGCAGCATCTATTTTCTAAAAAAATACAGTTCTATATAGAAAATTCTATATAGAGCTCAAAATACAGCTTTAACCACAGGGTAAAAAAGAGGATTTTCTTGAAAAACAAGACTATGGTAATATTGCTTTGACTTAGAAGTGTGTGGAAGCGTGGAATAATAATAAAAAAGGATTCTATCCATCAACAACTAAATGGCCTTTTGTTTCTACACTTAGGGGAGATGATAAACACCTTGGGCAGACCAAGTCACAGCCTCCCTGAAACAGGTGTGGAAAAGACCTTTTCCAGCAGAAAAGAAGGAATGAGAGCTGATGGGTTCAGCCCAGGGAAGACAAGGACAGGGGACTTGGGACAGAGTTCCTGCGAGAGGACAACGTCACTGTCCCATCCATGGAACAGCAGCCAGCCAGGAGCAGAGGAAATTCCAGCAAAGAAATGTGAATGCTTCAATGGAATAAATGCTCACAAATGAAAACTGAACACAATTCCTGTGCCAAATGCCAGGCAGAAGCTCCTGGGCCCACGGAGCTGAGGGGAGGGGAAGGACAGGGCCCGTCGGGGTCAGGAACAGAAGAGTCTCGCCCTACAATCCTCTGCTCCCACTGCCCTAACTCGAGGCTGCAGAAATTTTGAGCCTCACTAATTATGGATAATCCTCCAAAAAATGAAGCTCATCGGGAAAACAGACAGAGGACCCCCTTCATCGCCCAGCTTGGAGGGCCCAGCAGACTGCAGGGTGCATGAGGAGACACAGGATGAGGTGTTCTGTGCATCCCCTGATTTAATACAGAGCTTTAGTCCCCACAGTTATTGTTAAAGTTTGCCAGCAACACAGCAAACTTAAGCGGTAGCTGTAACATTATTAAAATTGTAAGTTATTAAAATAATGCCAGCACAGGAAAGCAAGCTGAGGGATGAGGCCCCCGCTGAAGATGTCTTTGGTTGGGTTTTAGTTTGGATTAAGAGCTAAGTTTTCACAGTAAAAAATCACAACTCTTAAAGGAAGTAGATGAGGAAAATGGATGGAGAACCTACAGCCATTGGTACTCTGGATTGCCAGACACAGAGAATTCCTCAAAAACCTGTTCAACAAACTCTGGAAACAAGCCCATAATGTGGCTTGAGAGAAATTTTTCCCCAAACCGAAGACTATTCATTTACCTAAAGTGCATTCCCAAGCAATCACCAGCCCACAGACCTTAACCTATTTCCGAGGCAATAATGGAATTAGATTTGAATCAAAGTTCAGCGCCTTTGATAAGTCTGTGCTCTCACTTTGCCCCGGGCAATGCTGTGCTCTTATTAAAGCCTTGTCCTGGTTCTGAGCTGATGAATCAGTGCACAGATAGCAGTGGGGTTTGGCCAGACACTGTTATCCAACCCGATATCCACGGGAAGGGTTCGTTCTGACCCCACGTGCAGCGGTGGGGCCGGATGCAAATGTTGATGCTGATTTATCCCAGTGATTCCTGAAAGTTTCAGCTGTGGCTGCTGGGATATGGAGGAGAAAGGAGCTGCAGAGATCCTGGGGCTGTGCCCACTCAGAACTGAGCCCTGACACTGCCCCAGCTCCAGTCCTGACACTGGAGGGGAATGAACCCACAAAGTGTTCCCAGGAGCTCCTTGGGCCTTCTGTATTAAAGATTCTGCCAAACTCATGGCGGTACTGCTTCTTTTTTTTTTTTTTTTATGCAGGTTTTTTGCAATTTTCTAATCATCCTTAAAAAAGAAATCTTAAAAATTCATTTACGAAAGTCTGAAAAATTCCTTCAAAAGCTCTGCGATAGGAACACACCCGAAGAAAACACCCTGAGCTTGTTCACAGCATAAACACAGCCACATGCTGGGGGTTGCTGCAATTAAACCAAAAACATTTAAAGGAGTGAAAAAACCTTAGAAAATCTTTAGAATGTATCTAAAAATATTACAGAATCACAGAACGGTTTGGGTTGGAAGGGATCTTAAAGATCAATTTGTTTCACCCCCTGCCATGGGCAGGGACACCTTCCACCATCCCAGGTTGCTCCAAGCCCTGTCCAGCCTGGCCTTGGACACTTCCAGGGATCCAGGGGCAGCCACAGCTTCTCTTGGCACCTGTGCCAGGGCCTCCCCACCCTCACAGGGAAGAATTTTTTCCCAATATCTCATCTAAATTTCCCCTTTTTACAGTCTGAAAAATGATGAAACTGTTTCTAAGAATAGATAACTGATAAATTTAATTAATATCTTTCAGCTGCTCATGTTAAACTACTTCAATGTACTGCTGTGTAGGATCCTTCTTACGTGGGACTCTGAAATTCTACATTATACATTTACCCTCAACAGAAAACACTTGAAAATTGCAAACACTTTCTTTGAAACAAATTATTCTTTTGAGCTGTCTCATGACAAGAGAACTCACCCCTGTCTTCAGCTGAGGGCACAGGATCAGATTATTAAACACTGGGATTCCCAAATGGCCTTTTGGAAGGGGCAGGGCTGCCCAGTACCACCTCCTTTCCGAAGGAAGGACAGCTTGGGGGGTGACAAAAGTCAGGAAAAGAGACCCCCCCAGCACAGAATCAACACCCCCCGGGCCACTCGCTGTGACACCGAACTGCTGGGCCATAAACCCAACAGTGTGACAAGCAACCCCAGGACAAGTGAGGCAGGAACACTCCTTCACTTCCCCATCCCTGCTATCATGAGAAAATGTCATATAAAGTAACTCTTGTTCGTGTCCTTTATCCTCGAATTTATAACTGTCTCCGACAGTGCAGTCAAGGGTGAAGGTTATTTGTGTCATACTTGCCAAGAAAGTGCCCCTTTCAACACTTAAGGAACACAGTCAAACTACAGATAAAGGAGCAGACAAAAAAGATTCTGTCTTTCCCAAGTATTATTTATCTCCTCTATGTTCTTTGTTTCCCTAATGGTGGAGATACCAGCCAGAGTAGGATTCACAGACGTAAATCCTTGAACCCAAGTGTGTAATTGAATTTTCTTTCATTTGAAAGTAACATCAGATGGGGATCCTGAGGGTCAGAGTTGAAGTTTGCCCTTCTGAAATGCTCTGGTGTTCTTTTTTTCTAAGAAATGGGTCTCAAATTGATAGCCAGAAAACAAAATAAAAATGAAATAAAATTAGGGGCAAAGTTTATTGTAAAATTCTCTATGGGAAGGTCAGATGGACCAAATATTACTGTTTTTTTTCTTATTTAGGTAAAGTTTGCCAATAAGAAAGAATTGTTATAACTCCCAGTGTGTTAAATACAATATTTAGAGACACTAACTCTGCTTTCAGGACACTTCTGCATTCCAGACATGACCATTCAAAACCAGGCTTTGAAATGGCTTCAGCCGCTGGCACAGTCACCCAGAACCCTCTCCTGGCTGTCTCCCTTTTGTCGTTCCCATGCAGAGGGGTGGGCAGAGCCCCTTGGTGCTCCCAGAGGAGCAGCAGCAGCTCAGAATCACAGCTCAAATCGTGGAATGGTTTGGGTTGGAGGGACCTTAAATATCATCCAGTGCCACCCCTGCCATGGCAGGGACACCTCCCACTGTCCCAGGTTGCTCCAAGCCCTGTCCAGCCTGGCCTTGGACACTGCCAGGGATCCAGGGACAGCCACAGCTTCTCTGGGCACCTGTGCCAGGGCCTGCCCACCCTCACAGCCAGGAATTCCTTCCCAATATCCCACCTAAGTGGGATTACTCTGGCAGTGGGAAGCCATTCCCTGTGTCCTGTCCCTCCATGCCTTGTCCCCAGTCCCTCTCCAGCTCTCCTGGAGCCCTTCAGGCCCTGGAAAGAGCTCCAAGGTCACCCCAGAACCTTCCCTTCTCCAGGCTGAGCACCCCCAGCTCTGCCAGCCTGGCTCTGAGCTATTCCAGAGGTGTTTCACTCTGCATCATTGCCTGGCACAACAAGGCATTTACACGAAGATTAGATCATTTTTTCCCTCATGCCGAAGCGGTTCCCGGTGTTTGTGAGGGCCGGGCCCTCCGATTCCCGGTGTTTGTGAGGGCCGGGCCGCAGGGAGCCATCCCTGTGCCCGCGCGGGGGCCGGGCCCTCTCCTAATAACACGGCTAAGACAGTTAATAAGGCTCCCGATGAATGATTAGGATGGATTTCTGCACTGCTAATTTCCGTAACTATCACTCTCTGAAAGACAGCTCCAGGGATTTCGGGCCCGGGGTGCCTCTGTCTCTGCGAACACAGAGCCGCTTTATCCGCCCGCGCTTCAAATTGGCGGATCCCCTTTCACTGACCTAATGTGCACTGCACTTTAAAATGATACAATATTTTGAAACATGCAACTGCTTTGCTGATACCGTCTGTGCCTAAAAGCCTCGGTGCAGCTCCAACAGTGCCTCGGATCTGCTGCTTCGGGAGGGAACACGAAGCCTTGGCATGGGCTCCATTTGGGTTTTTTTGGCTGTGGTTTTGGGCGTTCAGGTGGGGATCTGCTTCCATGGGGTGAGCAGGGCCTTTGTCCCACCCCAAACACGCATTCCCACAGCCCCTGGAGTGGGATCTGTCGTTGTCATGGGGCTGTCACAGCTGGGTTGTCTCCAATGTCCCACTGTGACAACACCAACCCCTTTTCGGCCACCCTTTGCACGAGGGACTCGCGGCCTGTGGCTCTGAAATGGCACAGAGTGCTCAGCATCACCCACACACCTGGGTAAGGAGTAAAACACCGGGTCTGGCTATGGAAATTATTCCCCACAAAGCAGAGGGATCTGGAATAAGGAGTAAAACATTGGGTCTGGCTGTGGAAAGTATTGCCCACAAAGCAGAGGGATCCAGAATAAGGGGTAAAACATTGGGTCTGGCTGTGGAAATTATTCCCCACAAAGCAGAGGGATCCAGAATAAGGGGTAAAACATTGGGTCTGGCTGTGGAAATTATTCCCCACAAAGCAGAGGGATCCAGAATAAGGGGTAAAACATTGGGTCTGGCTGTGGAAATTATTCCCCACAAAGCAGAGGGATCCAGAATAAGGGGTAAAACATTGGGTCTGGCTGTGGAAATTATTCCCCACAAAGCAGAGGGATCTGGGGTGACAAACTCCACGCACATCGGCCAAGGAGGGAACAGAAGCTGTGTCACTGCAAAGCAGGAGAGAGATCCGTGTTCCTTCACACCCACTCGTGCCAGGCCCTGTCCTCACTGTAAAGGCTCCATTTAGGCCAAAACAGACATTTTGACACAGTCCAATTTTGTGAACAACTTGTTGGACAGGTTTGTTGTTCACTCCATTGTAAGCCAAAAAAACTGAATTAATTTTTCTCCATTTCTATTCATACCCACATGTGCAGACACCTTCACTCAGCCCTGATTTTAGGAGAACCTAAAGCTGAACCAGCCCCATAAATTTCCCTTTTTGGAGATCTTTCCTACCTTATTGACCTCTTTGAAGCAGAATTCTCTGTAGCGGTCATCAACCCCAGAATTATTATTAGGAATTTAACCTGGGATTCTGGAGGCAAACCAAGAAAAAACCACCCCAAAGCCAATGACTGCAGTAATTATTCCAAGTGCTACTGCTGGGTTTAAGCAGCCCTCCTGAATCCCAGGAAGAATTCAAGATTAAAACACCAAGTCATACTTGAAGGGGTGTTTATACACACAGATGACACTACGTGCAAGCTACTGATGTATTATATTAAACAAAGTGTATTTTCATAAATTACTTATTGCCATTTTCCCACTCTGAGTTGGGACACGGCAGTGAAAATACCTGAGCGCTTGAGACAATGTCCAAGTTTCTGTCAGAATGGAATGTAATTAGTGCAAATTAAGCAGCATCCTGAGAAGGAGGAGGTCAGGGAGAACTGGCAGGGTCGAACTGGGTCATTACAAAGCATTTTTATGGCCAGGCAAGCAGGAGGGATCCCAAGCACCTATTGCTGCTGTGGTCTGAACTCTCCCTGCATCCCAGACCTGCTTTGCCACACAGATCAGGACCGGGATCCATCGATTTTATCGGCAGCAGCCAAAGAGCTGTGAATTAAAACTGTAAAAATCAGCACAGTTGCTCTTTCCTTCTCCTTCTAAATTTTGCAATGTTAAATTGAGGGGGAAACAAAGAGGACTGTTGCACTTCTGTGCTGGGTTTTGTGACAGTTGATGGCTCAGGAGGAAAAGCCTGAAAGCTCATTTATCCACAAATGGGAATGTGCAAGTAAGACATCACAAATCTACCCCAAATCTTCCACCCTCTGCCCTGTCTGCAGGCTTGAAAATGATGACACTCATGGGGAGGCCTTGATCAGCCTTTAGGGAGCTCCAAAACTTTGCTTCAGAGATGACATCTGAATATTTAGGCCGGAATTCCTGATTTTATAGACATATGTGCACACACACATACTCAGGCACAGGTACCTGTGTGTTTGGGGAGATCTGTGCACAGCGATGGCATTGCAGCTCTTGGCCATTCCACTTTTTGGGGTTAGGATTTCCACAAGAACAGGCTCTGTCCTGCTACTTTTGTTTTAGAGGGATACTTCCCAACCTACTTTGCAGCCACACAAATTGTTTGTCACCCCCAAAAACCTCCTTTACGAGAATTCAGTCTTTAATGAGTTACAGCCACAACATGCTGGATCTGTAGGATCATCCTCTTGAGCATTTCCCACCATGTTGAGGTCTAAGGAAATGACTCCAAATTTCTGTCAGTGCAGTGAAACTTAGAGTTTGGTGTGTTCAGTGACCAGGGACCTTCTCAGCTGCAGAGAAGCAACTCCCACGCCCTCTCTGCACACAAGATGGTGCTGGGCCTTCTACAGAACAATCATCCCAGAGAAAAGGTCCACAGTGCATCAGACACCCATCCCACGGAATCACAGAATCATTGAGGTTGGAAAAGACATTTCCAAAAGACCATTGAATCCAAGCTGTGCCTGATCCCCACCTTGTCACCCAGCCCAGAGCTCTGAGTGCCACCTCCAGTCGTTCCTTGGCACCTCCAAGGACTAGGACTCCAGCACCTCCCTGGGCAGCCCCTTCCAATGCCTAACCACCCTTTCCAGGAAGAAAGTTCTCCTGAAAAGCTTGGACCAAAATCAATGAGATTTGGAGAGCATCACTCTCCCAGGCCATGTGAAATCTCTGAATTGAAGCTGACTGGAAGCTGTTCTGAAGACAACTTTGATCATTTTGATGTGTGATGCTGAGAAGGCCCTTCACGGTGGGTGATGGCCCTGTCTGTTTTCTATGTAAGGGCACGAGCACCAGGCTCTTCCCACAGGGCAACGACAGCTTCTGCAAGTTATTTCTTCCTGTCCTGCTGGAATTTTACATCTCAAAAAAGTTCCGGGGGGAGGAAGAGAACTCTGAGTAACTCATGTGCTTCCCATGCCTTCCTCCCCAGAAGCTGCTCAGCCCAGGATCTCTGTGCTATAGACTTTTTCCTGGGCCTGACAAAACACTAAAACCCCCTCCAGCATGACAACAAAAAATAAATATCAAAAGAACATTTGAAGAGCTCAATAAATTGATCATATTCTGCTGAACCTTCACCCTTGTAACGATAGTACCATTTAAATGCTAATGTCATTTTTAAAAAAGTCAATTACAGGAGTTTTAAAGTAATGGAGTCAGCAGTCTCGATGTAAATCTCTTATATTAATCTGCTCCGTACACTGTATCCATGGGCACTGATGCATTCACCCCCTTTTCCCTGAAGGGAATGTTCCCTCGCAATGGTACCAGTAATTGAATCAAGTTGATACAGACACCAAAAATATTGTAAGTCTTGTAGGTAATGAAAAGCATATGTTGATAAAGCCAGTTGCTGTAATTTTGGATAGAGGAGCACTGACATTTGGGAAGTTCAAAATTAGAATTAACCCTTTGATGATGAAGTGACCTGAAATTGTCTTTACAAACTCTGCTAATTTCATGAAGAAAAACTGCTCAAAATCTGCCGTGAGACAGCTGAGATCCTCTACCTCCCATTTTCCCTGCTTATCCCCAATTAAATTCACTTCCATTAAGACTGCTGCAAAATTTTTTCAAAGTGGTTCAGATGAAACACAACAGGATCAGAAAACAAACATTGTTCAGGTTCAAAGTACTTTCTGCACCTTTCACAGGCCTAAAGAAGTTGGAATGTCACAGCAAAAGAGAAGTTCGGGTTGTGCTCGTTCAGGTAAATGAATGCAGCAGAAATCTCCGGGTGCCAGTCCCTACTCAGCAGATTTTGGGCGCAGTTTCAAACTGAACAGAATCACAGAATCGCAGAAATATAAAATCATTTAGGTTAGAAAAGACCTCCAAGATTATCAGGTCCAACCTTTGCTCAATCTCTAACACCTCATATATACAAATGGTGTTTAGGAGCATCAAATAAACCCAAACTAGAACAAATTATCATTTGAGGAGGGGCTTTTAGTTGTGAACAAACTTGGATAAACCCCAACATTTTGCAGTTCCTCAGATCATATTGGCCCATAATGAACCACTCCAGTTATTATTTCAGTGGGGTTCACACAGATCCACAGCCTTCCTACTCCCACAGCTCATAGAAGCTGAGATGTTTCTCACATTAAACAGGATTCATTTTGGTTCAGGAAAACAGGGGATAATGAACCTTAGGAGAGAGGCTGAACTTCCTGACTGAGGTAAAATTACAAATATCTGCACGTACCTGTGCGTCCACCCACACACAAAGAAGTGTCATCATTTATGACAGAAGATAAAACCTGCTGAGAACTTCCAGACAGTGAGAGCTATCAGAAATAAAAGCCTAAACAAACGTATTTTTCTAAGCAGTAATAACAAGGGAATTACATTCAGCACTGCTCTGAGGCAGAAAGAGAACTTCCAGATAAAATCGTCATGGAATCCATTCCACTTGTCACATAAACACTGCGCTGGCGTTGCTGGTAAGAAGGGGCTGATTAATGGTTCACCAAGATTTTTCTGCTTCTGCCTTTTGTGAACTGATTCTCAAGTGTAGGTCTAATAAAATCTCAGCCAATGTCACACTCACACTATAAATATTTCCATCATAAATCCAAACCGTTTGGAACAGGCAATTTGTGATTTTGGTAACTCAGGGCCTTCCTCTGCCACAGTTCAGGGGTTAAAGGGATCCACAAATATTAAAACAAGGCTAGAGTTAACCACAAAACTCAGAACATGTCTGACAGCATTTCAACATTCTCCAAGCCTGGATCTTCTCCTAAAACCCTGCAGGCTCGAGTCTCTGGAGAAATCAATCCAGAACTTGGGAGATGTTTTGTTACGACCGAAGCACCCGATATCCCTTCCCTCCGCGTTCCCATTCCACGCGGATCAAACGGAGGAAAGGTCGGAATTCCCCAGCCTGGCTCCCACTGCTCCAACGTCACAGTGCCATCCCTCCTGTGGGAGACACTCCCAGAAATAATCGGGAATATGGGATCATGCAGCAAGGCAAGAACTCCCTGTTAGTGATGCTGCCAAAGCCCTTGAGTTGGTATGAGAAAAGTGTTTTTTCAACAGAGTTTGGAGTAATTGAATAAACTGACTCACAAGGCAACATTTGGCTGCTTCCAGAGAAATCTTCCAGTTCAATCTTCTGCTGTTTGGGCAAAATTGAAAATCTCCATTCTGGCACAAAACTGAGCTATTTGAGTCCTAAAAGAATCACAGGGCTTTTTTGGGGGTTTTATTTGAGTGTTTGGTTTTTAAATGTGTACAAATGAACTCTAAAGCTGGATCTCATTCCTAGCGAATCTTCCCACACAACTCCACTCACAATGCCCTGGAAGTTGTGTATCCAGGCACAGTTTATTCCAGAAAAGCAGTGCCATTTTTGATGCAGACCCACTATGAGGAACAGAACCACAACCCTTAAGGACTCGATAGAAGCATAAACCCCTACGTGGCTCCTTTGAAACCAAACCCTCCTGGAAGTTGAGACTTTGGAAGAAAAAGGAAAGGAAGGAAATTCTTCTAAGAGTGATGTGAAAGAAAACGATTCTTCCAATAAAAGAAATACATGAAAGAAAGCCTGGGTTCAGGCTTGGCATCGGTTAACGGCAATACCTCTGACGAGAAATGAAAAATATATATTTTTTTAAAAAGGGATTTTCCCTGTTTTAGAGGCAGGAGCAGGACGGTGGGATTGAGCCTTAAGGCAATTCCGCGGCAGCGCCGAGAGGGGGAACCCTCGCCCAGGCCGAGGGTCGGGGGCGGCCGGGGGATAACGGGGATGACGGGGGGGAACGGGGATAACAGAGGGGAACGGGAATAACGGGGGGGAACGGGGGTAACGGGAATAACGGGGGGGAACGGGGATAACGGGGATGACGGGGGGGATAACGGGGGGAACGGGGATAACGGGGGGAACTGGGATAACGGGGATAACGGGGATAACGGGGGGAACGGGGATAACGGGGGATAATGGGGATAACGGGGGGGAACGGGGATAACGGGGGTAACGGGGATAACGGGGATAACGGGGATAACGGGGGGAACGGGAATAACGGGGGGGAACGGGGATAACGGGGGGAACGGGGATAACGGGGGGAACGGGAATAACGGGGGGGGACGGGGATAACGGGGGGGAACGGGGATAACGGGGGGAACGGGAATAACGGGAATAACGGGGGATAATGGGGGGGAACGGGGATAACGGGGGTAATGGGGGTAACGGGGGGGGAACGGGGATAACGGGGGTAACGGGAATAACGGGGGATAATGGGGTAACGGGAATAACGGGGAGTAACGGGAATAACGGGGGATAATGGGGGTAACGGGAATAACGGGGGATAACGGGAATAACGGGGGGGGAACGGGGATAACGGGAATAACGGGGGGGAACGGGGATAACGGGGGGGAACGGGGATAACGGGAATAACGGGAATAACGGGGGGGGAACGGGGATAACGGGGGGAACGGGGGATAATGGGGATAACGGGGGGAACGAGGATAATGGGGGTAACGGGAATAACGGGGGTAATGGGGGGAACGGGGATAAAGGGGGGGATAACGGGGATAACGGGGGTAACGGGAATAACGGGGGATAATGGGGGGGAACGGGGATAACGGGGGATAATGGGGGTAACGGGGGATAATGGGGGTAATGGGAATAACGGGGGGGAACGGGGATAACGGGGGGGAACGGATAACGGGGGGTAACGGGAATAACGGGGGATAATAGGGATAACGGGAATAACGGGGGATAATGGGGGTAACGGGGGATAATGGGGGTAACGGGGGGGAAAGGGAATAATGGGGGGGTGGACGGGGATAATGGGGGGAACGGGGGATAACAGGGGTAATGGGGGATAACGGGGGTAACGGGAATAACGGGGGATAATGGGGATAACGGGGGTAATGGGGATAACGGGAATAACGGGGAGGGGAATGGGAATAACAGGAATAACGGGGGATAACGGGAGTAATGGGGATAACGGGGATAATGGGGATAACGGGTGTAACGGGAATAATACGGTGTAAAGGGAATAACGGGAATAACGAGGGGTAAAGGGAATAACGGGGGGTAATGGGAATAACGGGTGTAACGGGAATAAGGGGGGGTAACGGGGTAACAGTGAATAACGGGGGGTGACGGGGATAACAGAGGATAAAGGGAATAACAGGAATAACGGGGGGATAACGGGGAATAATGGGGAAAATGGGGGCATAATGGGGGATAAGAGTTCCTTGTCCAGTGGTGTTCCAGGAGCAGCATGGGCACAGGGGAGCAGGACAGGGTGGGGAGTCTAACATGAGAATTTATAGAAATTATTCCATAGTTCTGGAATACCCCATATTATTTTGTTTTGCAGAAAGATGCTCCCCATGTCCCGCATCCATGGGAATCCCCCCCGGACACCACACCGAGATCTGCTCAGGCTGTCACAGCACAGGGTCCCCCCCTGGGTTTAGGGACACTTTTGGTTAGGACTGGAATGAAGCTCCTTTATCCTGAGTGGAATGAAGCTCTTTATCCTGAGTGGAATGAAGCTCCTTTATCCTGAGTGGTTCCTCCAGGAGCCAAAGGCCAGGCTGGGTCACTGCCATCGGCCCGAGCAGTGCTGGGCACAGGGACACTCCCAGAGGATGCTCTTCCCAAGGTTTTCCCTCCTGAGGGGCTGAGGGGTGACCCCAAAATGCCCCAGGCCCACAGGACACCTCACCTTGCTCTGTCACTGATCTCCCCTGATTTCTCCTCAAACATCCATTAAGGAAACCTCCTCCTGTAATCCTCCAGGGAAGGAACCCTCTAAAAATGAAGCTCGGACCAAACAAAACCCATTTCAAACAGCGTTAAGAGACAACAAACTCCAAAGCATTCCTGAAGAAATGGGATGCAGGGGGGACAGCCCCACAGCCTCCCCAGCCCATGGGGGACACAACACCCTGCACATGAACCGCAGCCAGAGCGAGGCACCCGCTGAGGAAGGAACAGCCTGGAACCAGGAAAATACAAACTAACGGGAAGGGGAGACTTTTTGTTTGTTGATAACCTTTTTTTTTTCTCCTTTTCAATTTGTAAAAACAAATGCAAACTGAGCCCTCCTGGTGTATCTCAATGGACTGGATGAGCTTGGAGGTATTTTCCCAAATAAATGATTCCATGATCTTCTGCCCTAGGTCTGCACATTCCCAGCTGGGAATGGTTTTTCAGTCATTCCAAGTGTTTTGCCTGGCATGGCAATGTTCATCTTTCAGCAGCAGAAACCACCATTAAACTGGGGGTTAAGAAATCAGGAAATCAGACCTGGGCAAAGGGGTGACAACTTAAATATTTCCGACTCAAAGAAGCCAAAAAACCAGAAGAGACATCCTGAATTCCTACCCAGCCCAAACCAACATAAAATTTTAAAAGTAACCTTGAGTTTTGAGTTTTGCACTTTTTATTTCCTTGTTTTGATATGAAACCGAGGGCTCTAAAATATTCCTGAAATACCAGGGTAGGTGAGGGTAGAGAAAAGTTGGGAAGCAGGAGGGGCATCCCTGGTCCAGCCCAGACCCTCCGAGACTCAGCCCTCCCAGCGCCCACCTGAACTTGCCCTGATACTCAGGGCTTTTACAGCACTTTGATGAGTAACTTAAAACCGAACTGCAATTACTTTGTTGTTAATTAGCATTTTCAGTGGTTTACAGTGCAAACAGCCAAAGAAATTTGGGAAGAACACCCCGTTCCGTGGTGGTTTTGTCAGCACTGTGTGTACTTGTGCAAACACTTCCCCTTGAGACAGATGCTGGATTGACAATCCCCATCCCACTGAAATCCATCTGGAAACTCCTCCTTGCTCTGCTTGGAACCACAATTCTGCCCCTGGATTTTGGGATCCAAGGACAACAAATCCTTTAGCTCCCTGTTCCTAATGCAGGTGCAGCAACAGGGATTGGTGGTTATTTACAATTCAGCTGTAGCTGTTTCTAGAGGACCAAGTGCACTGAGTTTCCTTGCAAACGTGAAGGTTTTTTAACTCCTCTCATCTTCCAATTGAAACTTGGACATATTTGCTCCTAGGAGCACATTTTCCAGTTAGAAAATTCTAAAAACAAATGGTTCAGACATTTTTATAGGCATAAAAACTAAAGCCAAGTTGGTTAGTGGTTTCAGATGCTTTTTATTTGCAAATCAGAAAGGGCTTCATTTATAAATTGGAATTGTACTGGCTGCTAATCCTGAAGGCAGACTCAGGCCTTTGGCTCTGCTTGGAGAAGGAGATATAATGCATTTTAAAGACAAATTATTTCGTTTGGACCAATGAGCGCTGTGGTTGGACAGGACATTTATTTTATAGCAAAACTCACAGAAGAAATGCTTTAGATTGGAGTTCCATTGTTTGAAGGGCATTGCGCTGCTCTCCTCTGGGTATCTGCACCACAGCCTCGCTCCCAAAAGTGTAATTTGGAATTTCAGGGATAATTCCTGCTCCTGTGTGGAGCACAGGCTCTTCACACAAGGTGCTGCACCACCACACTGCTGAGGAGCTCCCAGTCTGCCCCATCCGGAGAGAAAATCGAGTTTCCTTTGTTGGGAAGGTGGAGCTGATGAGCTGAGATGATGAAGGTGCTCAAGTGTCCCCCCAGGTCTGTGCTGGGACACACTCATCCCAAATCTCTGACACCACAGGCTGCCTCTCTCAAATTTCTGCCCAAATTTTGGAAACTCTCCTCTTCCTGCAGCACAGTAGTAATTTTTGGATTACAAAATCACAGAATCACAGGACCACTGAGGTTGGAAAAACCCTCCAAGACCAACCTGTGCCCTATCCCCACCTTGTCCCCAGCCCAGAGCACTGAGTGCCACCTCCAGGCCTTCCTTGGACACCTCCAGGGATGGACACTCCAAACCTCCCTGGGCAGCTCCTGCCAGTGCCTGACCACCCTTTCCATGGAGAAATTCCTCCTGATATCCAATGAGAACCTCCCCTGCCACAACTTGGGGCCATTTCCTCTCACCCTGTCATTAATTGCTGGGAGAAGAGAATAATTAGTTAAAATTATTATCCTTCTCATTGAGTAATGCACTCAAGATTGGAGAGCTGTGTCTGAGCTGTGGGCCTGCACCAAAATTCAGTATCGGAGTTTTAAAATGGCCGTGTTTTGATGTCTTCTTCCTGGACAAGATGTACAAAGCAGGGAATATTTTTAAAAGCTAAGTTCAGAAGGCAGGGATCAATGCACCAGAGCTGGATTATCTTTCTACACCTCAGGCAAGGCTGGGCAGGAGTTTCTCCATTTCTTCCTTTCCTAATTTCCCTCGTCCTGCTGCACTCAGTGCAAGACAAATCTGCAACACTTGCTGAGCTCAGCTCGCCCATTTCTCAGCCTGCAGAGAGTGTGAAAACCAGCGGCCATGGTGGCAGCTCTGCCACAGCCCTGAAAGGCTTCCAAAAAAACCACTGGAACTCCCTCACAGCCCCAGAACAACTTGCTCCTGTCCTCACAAAACACAACTAGGATGCCTCCAGCATCCCTGAGTGCACTGTCAGGGCACCCAGGAACCTCGGACAGGGATTGGCACCTTGGAGGAAGTGTCAAGTGACAAAGAAAGCAGGTCCTGTTTCAAGGAATTCCTGAGTCAAGAGAGAGGTAAGATAGACAAGAACCAGGGAAGAGCACGAGGAGGGAAGAGCTGAGGCAGGTTTTGGCTGTTTGCTTCCCAAGCTCCTCCCGTGCAGCTCCATGGCAGGGAATCACACCTGGGGGATTCCCAGGGACCAAGGTGAACTCACGGCCCCAACAGAGATCAGAGAAAATTCCAGTGGCTGCAAGGACAAAGGTGGCAACAAAACCAACAGCTGTGGGAAACGAAGGGCAAGACCTAAACCTCTTGTGGGAAGAGTTTCATAGTCACATAAAACAGGTACAAAACTGGTTTTGGTATGTTCCTCAACCCAGCCCAGAATGAATCCTCAGTACCATTCCATTAATTCTCTGATATAATTCCTGGCGCTCCCTCTGGTCCGTGGCTTCTGCAACCCAATCCCATCCTCTCTAGCCTTCTGTTGAAGTTTTTTCTCTCTCTCTGATGGAAAGGAAAATCCCTGGTGCTGGGGGGCTGCTGCCCCTTCGCTTCCCCGGCTGAGCTCAGGGCTCGTTATCGCACCCGAGCAGCCCCTGCGCTGTCTCCTGCAATTGTTCCTGCTCAAGCCACTTTTTATTTTTTTTGGAAGGGTGGTGGTGGTGTTTTGTAATTTATAGCAAAATAAGAAATTATTTCTTACAGCAGAAGCCATTCTGTCGTAGCAGAGTCCTTATTTAGCCGCCTTGGAAGACCTGAGGAAAAGCTGTTCCGTGGCTCACAAACAGGAGCAGATCGAACCACGCAGCTTCTTCTTCCTCACACCTCCCACAGGCCACATATCCACCCTTCGCTTCCTCCAAACGATAAGCAGCATTCATGTTGATCATTCACAGTTGTTTTGGGGGTGAAAGGCTTCTCTCTCAGTCTCTCACCTCCTCCCCAAACTGTCTGCGGCTCCTCGGTGCCAGCCCTGCCAGTGGAACCGGGGGGTTTCCTGCTCGGTGCGGAGCACAAACACCGAGCTGGGGTGCTCTGAGCCCTCCCCAGCACAGTCCCCACCCCAGGGATCACAGACAGTCCCCATCCCAGGGATCACAGACAGTCCCCACCCCAGGGATCACAGACAATTCCCTGCCTGAATCCATGGAGATCCTGGACTGCACAGCTACAGCAGGCAGGGATCGCCCTCTGTGCCAGCACAACACAACCTGGCTTTGTAACACCCCAAAAATCAGTCCTGAAGTTTCATGTTGCTGCTCGCAGAGGATTCCCTTTGCCTCTCCAGGCCTTCCCAGAGGCAGAGGGGATTTCAGCCATGCTCCTCCAGCACCAGGTGCCCTCTCCCTGCTCGCTCCCAGGGACAGGCTGGTGCTTCTCTTGGTTTGTCTTCTCTGTGCTGGGCAAAATTCCTGCTTGGGCCTCATTTCTTGTGGACAATGCCCTGCCAGGAAGGCCAGGCTGGGGTCTGGCATCCCCCAGGAGGGGCTGGGTCTGAGCACAGAGCACCCCAGTGTTCCCCGTGGGAGTCCTAGACCTTCAGAGCAAACCTGGGGAACACTGTTCCCCTTCTTCCCCATGCCCACGGCCTCCTGACAGCTGAATATTCCTGTTCTTTCCAGCTGCTTTGATCTGACCACAGCTACCCAAAAAACAGCCACTTCTTGGGGTCCCTGACCTCAGGCTGTGTCAGGATCCCAGAACTGTGGTTAATTTGCTTCCATGTCCCATAAAAGTGCAGATTTCAGTGTCCATACTCCGGGAGAAGAGCTTTAGGCACCTCAGCAGGAGCAGCACGGACCCTGTGCAGCCAATCCCTGCCTGTGGAGCCATGGAAGGCTTTCCTCTCACCCTGATCCTTTCATAGCAGCCAAGCAGAAGTTCCCAGAGCGGCTCATATGTTTTTTAAACACTTCCCAGGCCACAAGTAGCCACACTCAGGGAAAGTTGTCTTTTCAGGATTTAAAAGCAGCTTCCCTGAGAATTTTCCAGCTTATAACCATCTCCAAGGATGTTTTTAATGTTCCAATGAAGAAGAACTTTTGATTAAACAGAAGAAAACCGGAACTGTTTTAAAATCACAAAACCTGAATATTTTTTAAATCCTTGAAAGTGCATTAATGGGCTTAGTGGTCTGTTAATGATATTACTTTTGTGCCATTTTCTTAGAACCACACGTTTGTTTTCCACAGATATCGAAGTGCCAAGGAAACCCAAAAAACTGCTCAGGAGGTACTTTGTGTTCACTTCTGACTATGAGGGACGAGCACTTGAAGGAGTTTGGAGTGTTTGCAGCCTCTTGGGTGTTTCAAAACCACCCCAGAGTCCACGGGAGGAGGTTCTTGGGCTGAAAGCTGATGGGATTTGATTCATTTTTAAGGACATTTCAGATGTGAACACTGCCCTGGAAGCTCCCACTGCCTGTTGCATTTAACAAAACATTTTGTGCCAAAATACAAAACCCATCCCTTCACAAATACCTGGGCAATGCTTTATTCAGGGGCTCCTTCCCACACGTGCAGTGTTTGTTCCCTCACAGCTGAGTGTCCTGAGCCACACAACAACCCATGAATCTCACAGGATTCTTGTAATGGCTTTTAAACCCTACATTGTGGGCTGTTTATGGCGCAGTTGCATTTGCTTTAGAGATTTGTTTTAATGCTGTTGGTGTTGTTTAGAGAGATATTAAATTCAAACAGCTTTATGGTTGCTAATAAACATCTATTACCATTACAGACATTCTGATATAAAAGCCTCATACAGGTGCTTTCTCTCAACTATGCAGATTTGATTGATTAGGCCACAGTAGTTTATTTTACACTTCAGTGGTCACTAAATCTATCATTAAGATTAAAAATTGCAGTTTGTGCAGTCTGGGAATAACTTCACATTTAAGCTGTAAAATAAAAGTCACTTTACCAAAATTTGAGGAGAGGGGGGGAAGAAGGGGGGAGGAAAACACAGCACAGAGGAGCTTAAATGAAAAAAGTTTTGTAGCACCTTATTCGGTTCTTCAGAAGATGAATTTTATGGAATCGTGGAATGGTTTGATTAGGAAGGGACCTTAAAGATCAATTTGTTCCACCCCCTGCCATGGGCAGGGACAGGTTGCTCCAAGCCCTGTCCAGCCTGGCCTTGGACACTTCCAAGGATCCAGGGACAGCCACAGCTTCTCCAGGCACCTTTTCCAGGGCCTCACCTCCCTCCCACAGAAGGATTTTTTCCATATATCCAATCTAAACTTTCCCTCTGTCAGTGTGATCCATTCCCCCTTGTCCTGTCACTTCAGGCTCTTGTAAAAATCCCACCTCCCTCTTTCTTGTTGGCTACCTCAGGAGCTGCAAGGCCACATTTAGGTGACCCCAAAGCTTCTCTTGTCCTCGTTGAGCATTCCAAATTCCCTCAGCCTTTCCTCGGCGGAGATGCTCCCCACAAACAGACTCCCTAAAGCCCTGGGCACGCAAAGCTGTGACGAAGACAATTCTCCTCCATCTGCATTTTGGACAGCACTCAGGGCACAGCAAACCCCCCAGAATTCACCGTGGAGCAGTCCTGTGGCACTTTTGTCCCTCTGCCACCCGGAGCTGCGCTCGAGGAGGTACTCGGCCGATTGCGGCGCGACATTCGCGCTCCCCATTCCTCTCCCGCGCGCTGTCGTTTGTTTCTGTCTGGTGCCTGAGCTGCAGCACGGTGCCCACCAGCCCCAGGTCCATCCCCCCGTAGCTCCCTGGAAGGCCAGGCTGCCGAGCCGTGCTCCGACAGTGACCACCTGGGAGCAGCTTGATAAATGGCCGGTTTATAATGCTGTCATGCCAGCTTTGTCCTGGGGGAAATGTGTGTCTCTCTCAAAACAGCTTATTACCAACCTGTGGCTGGGGCCATGATCAATCACACTGATCAGATATGGCAAACATGGTAACTGATATAAAGAAGATTTCTCGCTACACAGTTTGAGGTTAACGTGACAAATGATGGAGTGAGAAAGAATAACTCAGAGGGAGAAGCCGGCCTGTTAAAGGCTGGACTTAGGAGTGGTTTTGGGAAGCAGAGTTAACAACATGGCCTTTTAACGTGAATTCCCTGCTCATTGAGGGAACTCTGAATACATTCCCTTGCAAATTCCTTGTATAATCCAGAAAGAAGGATTTTTTAAGCACGCAGTCTGACTGCAAAGAGAAATTTAACCTCCCTACAGCCATCCTCAGTGCTTGGATCTGATGGGTCACAGTGCAGGACAGGCAAGATTCCAGGTGAGAAGCCCAGAGTAGAGACACACCACATCTTGCCAAAATCCCAAAATGTTTTGAGGGGTTTTACTGTCAGCCAGAGCAGAGCTATCTGAGAATGATACTCTTCCCAGAATTCAATTTATTTGCCTTCAGATCCATAGGGGAAGCACAGTGGAACCCTGCACATGCATAACCCACCCGTGACCTTTTCTAAAACGTGCCCATAAAATACTCTCTGTGACACAACATCCAAGGGTGGCTCCATTTGGTCCCTTCTCCACTCCCAGGATTTCCTGGAATGCCCTGATCATGAAAGCCCTTTAATTTCCCTGCTCACACAGTTCTGAGCCCAAGTCTGGCAGAACTGGGTGCTGAATCTGTCCCATTATCCTTTTGGTCTGGAGCAGGAACATCCTCCCAGGATCAGCACACGGAGCTGTGGCTCTCGGAGAGCTGTTCCAGGGCTGTTGAGCCTCTGGCAAACATCTGATATTATTCACTTGACTGAGTTTGTGAAAACGAAGCCTTATTTGCTGGCAAAATTAATGAGAAAAGAGTCTTCAATGAGACAATAATTTATGGCTACCGCCCACAGGGAAACTCGTCCGACTCAATTCCTCACAGGAAAAGGCAGATATTTTGGGGAAAAAGTGTGGATTTCTTTGCAGAAACATGGTCTGTCATTTCAAAATCGGGTTCTTAGCTGGGTATTTTGTTTTATGAAAGCCTTCCAGAATTGATGAAGGTTGGAATAAATGGCCCTTTGTTCCCCTTTCCCGTACCACTGCATTTAATGACGGCGAAATAAAATTCTGCTCCGTGGCCGCCCGCCAGAGATCCGATGATACAACCAACTCACAGCATATTTCAAATTTTGTGTTGCACTGAAAATTGAGACACATCCAGATAGGTTTGGGGCTGCACACCCCCAGCATTATCTCCCATTACTGCATGGAAAAGTGAGAGCTGCAAATCGTATCCTTTTCCCCGAGCCTCCCATCTCTAATCCGGCCCTAAACACCAACTCTTTGCCTTTCAAACGCAGCAAAGCGCCACGAGAAAAGCCAGAAATGCGTCAGACAAGAAAAAGAGGGATAATGGCCACCAAACTCCGCTCTTCTCCCCCCTCTTTTTTGAACAGATAGGTTTTAGACTCTATAATAATCACGCAGCTAAGATACAAGGTCTCTTGTTGGCAATAACCTACATGACATGACTTAGAAGGCAGGTGTTACTGTAATTAGCTATTGTTTGACTATCAAAAGTCAGAGCTGATTAAAGCCACTAAGTACAAGTGCACTATTTTATTTCAAAGAATATTATGAACTGCATGCTGGGACTCTTTCACTGCGGCCCTACCTTCCGGAGTCTGCTAAGAGCCCATGCCAGCAGTAATCAAAACTAAAATCTGCATAAACCTTCAGGGTTTTAATTCAAGCAGAGCCCTTTCATTAGAAATATGTTACTTTATGAAATCTGGTCGCCAGCAAGGGGAGAAAAATGTGACTTCTTAAGAAAAGTGAATGGCATCTCTTTAGTGATTAACCCAAGATTAATGGAGGCTCCTACTGCTCGGCCTAAGTCCATTTTATTGCTAATTCATTTAGGTACTATTTCAGATGTACTTGATGAAAGTCACCTGCTAAGAAGTCATGTTTTGGCAAGCAAGGATAGCCATTATGGTCAAATCCCAAATAGAATTTTTATTAAAGAAGCTTTGAAAAGTGTCTTGTATTAGTCTTTCACAGACATACCATTTAATGTGCTCAATTAGTTAAAAATTTGGGGCCCAAGTCACTAATCAAACATTCATAATGCTTTTTTTAATATTTTTTTTCAGTCCACATGCATCTCTTAACGTCCCAGGTAGGATGAACACTGCGCTGAACAGGGACATTTATATTCAGACAAAAGCAGCAATGCTGAGGCTCACCAAGAAGTGGGTGGGATTTGGGTAAGTGCTCGGTGGGATCCCTGAAATGTTGGCTTGGCAGAGCATCTCTTTGTTCCCCGGGATGCTGTGGGG
Source organism: Acanthornis magna (assembly GCA_036785705.1). Classification (NCBI taxonomy): domain Eukaryota; kingdom Metazoa; phylum Chordata; class Aves; order Passeriformes; family Acanthizidae; genus Acanthornis; species Acanthornis magna. The sequence goes on from JAWUZG010000050.1 coordinate 3,076,786, forward strand.
AGTGGGGACTTATGCAAATCACATGGTCCTCAACTGTACCTAATCATGCAGCCTTGGCTCGTGTGCACGTTTGGAACATGAGGTTTGATCCCTTAAACACAAATCATTTCGGGGCTCGACTTTTCTGCAGTTTGTTCTTTTGATCTGTGAGAGTTTAGGGGATTTTGTGATTAGAGAGCCCAGAACCCTGAGATCTTTTCCACCTACACGCAGCACCTGCACAGCCCACCCGAAGTTCCGCCCCAGTTTGGGCAAGTTGAGCTTGATCCACGGGCAATTCCATGAGAATGGACATCCCTGGGAGGTGTTTGTACCCTTCCCGAGACACTGAGCAACCCTCGATGCTCCACCAGAGACCCCCGGGCTCTGACCTTGTGTGAGTTGGCTTCCCTTCCCTGCTGAGATGGGAAATCCTGACAGGCAGCCCAGGAACCCTCACTCTGCAGAGGGAGAAAGCCAATTCCAGAGCTAGGGCTGGGGATCACCGAGCTTTAATCATGCCTGCCTTTTTCAAAAATGTTAAAAAACCCCAAAGGTGGTGGTGGGGAAATGATCCCAGGTGAGGAAGGTGCTGCTGCTCTGCTCAGCCCCTCACCTGCCAGGCACCTGAACCTGACATTATTGAGTTATTGATAACCATTTCTGATAACCATCACTCATCTAAGTGCTCTGTGTACAAAGGCAGAGCCTGAGAACCCCTCCCTCACAACCTGCACTTTGTTCCTGCAGAGGACAAGACAGTTTTAGTGACAGAAATTGGAAAATCAATCAAAAAAAAGTCTGCTTTGGGTATTTTGGCTTGTTTGGAGCTCTCTCCACACCGGGGGTGGTGACTGACTTTGTAATCCAACAGCACACACGACCCAAACTCTACTCTGAGAAGGGAACCAATCTGCTTCCTAAATTTTCTTTTAAAAAATATTTGTTAATGATTGATCCAATTTCCAAAATATTGACTGGAGTTGTCAGAATTAGTAAGAGCCACAGAACCAGGAGGGCACATGCAGAATGCCACAGAATAATACCAGCAGCTCCCTGATGGGTGCCAATGCTCCCAGCAAGGGGAGAGAGAAGGTTCCAACATTGCCCTGGCAATATTCAGAATTATCAGCAATGGCAACACGTCCCGTGGCACAATTCTGCTCCTGGGAGACTCCACAAAACCCAGCCTGGACTTAAAGCCCTCGGCTGGGGGAATGGGGCACTAAAGGAGCCGCCTGGGTGTGATAACTGAGTTATCCTAATCTGTCCCTCTTGTGTGCTGGGGCACTCACACATGCAAATTTTGTCTTGTTCCCCCGTGTTTGTTCACCTCCAGAGTCCTTCGGTGATTCAAATCTGTGTCTTACTATCCTATAATACCCTTGTCTCACAGTTCTTTTTAAATGCATGTGTTAATTATCTTGCCACCGCTGTAATTTCTCCCTGTAGTCCATTAATTAAGAGGTCACAATCTAAGAGCATGTTTACCCAATAAGCTTTCTTTTTTAATTATCCTAATTGCTTGGATACTGACAAAGACTCCATCCCTCCCCTTCCTCTGAGTGGATTAGAAAACGACATTTCAAAGCCCCACACAATGTTGGGTCTGTAAAACACACATATATTTATATCTGTTTTTATAACTCCGTGATGTTCAAACATCAAAGGTCAACAAGACACAAGGCACTGCATTTGCATGGCTGTATAAAATGGAGAGACAAACTGCTCCCCATTAATTGATCCATTAGCCTGGAATATTCCATTGGTCAGGAAAAATAGAAGCAAAATCTTCGCAATAGGAACAAGATGGTTGTTCACAGCTTGGTGTGTCCTGGGGACCAGCAGAGCTTCCCACAGCAGCGCATCTCTGGCTGCTGCTACAGGGATGGCTTTGGGTAAAAACGGGCAAAAATAGAAATAAATAAAGGAAAAGGCACTCAGCTTTCACTGCAGCAAAGATCAGGTTTTATTCTCCCTGTCCCCAGTATTCCCTTCCCATGGGTCACATCTCAGTGAGCTGGTCCAAATATCTTTTTTTTACTGACTTTGCAAAACCTGACAGACAAAATCTCTACCACTTAAAAAATGTTAAACCCCTCCTTTTGTCAAGTTTTTAAAAGGGAAAAGGAGCTATTTGAATTCCAGATAGGATTTTAACACAACAATTAGCAGAAATCATGTCCAGAAAAATTACTACTGTGACAGAAAGTGGAGCAACATTCGATATGTCAAGTAAAGTGATTTTTTTTGTTTTGTTTTAATAAAGCAAATGTCTCATTCAGACCAGTCATCTCAGGAACTATATAACAGAAGTATAATTACTTAGAAATTGCTTAGGTAAGCGTGATTGATGCATGGTAAATAGATGTTTCCAGCACTTATTGTTTCTTCCTGATGGATTAGGAAGAGTTGTTTAACAGTTCATTTGACCAGTCTCTCCTGGTGTTTCTCGAGTCTGGCTGTGCCAGTCAGCACCAGCAGTTCCTGGTAGTTTAAGTCTCTTTAATAAAGATTAAGATGTCAGAGGTCCTGCATTGCACAAAATCCCGATTTTATTAACTTCTCATTATCAGCTGAAATATGAAGTGCATTTCTTTTCATCTGGAGAGCAGCACTTTCTCAAGGGAAAGGACAGAGACATCAGATACATTTAGGATGGTTTAGAGCAGGTTTGCCCCAACCTCGGCTGATCTGGGGAACATTTTCTCACCCAAGGGCCATCCCATATGTAGATGTTTCTCCCCAGAAAAGTGTTTGAACACCACGGCTGTGGACACATTACTGAGCTGGCAGTGCTGAAGGTGGGGCTGAGCACTCACCCTCCAGCACTTGAGTCAACACAACTCCCATGAAAGAGCAGCAAAAAGTGCTGGGCAGGAAGACTGAAACCTCAAAAGTCACTCCAGCAGGACTCAGCCAACGTTCCCCTCCTCGCACCCAGCGGATCTCGAGGAGTAACAGCACCCAGACCACAGAAAACTCATTTAAAGAGATCACAGAGTATCCAAAGTCCACCCTGACCAGCAGGCAGATAAATCCTGATGCCATCGAGGTGAACTTAGGCAGCAGCCGATAAAGTGAAACTGCAGCAGCCCCGTGCAGCTCCTGAATGTGTCCCTGGGGAAAGGCTGCTGTTAAATCCCGGGGGTGTTACCACCACCCTCACCCCAAAACCCTGCAGGTCACACCATCACATGCTGCAGCAGGATCCCACTTCCCCTGCGTGACACTCGAGGGATTTCTGAAAGCTGACAAATTGATGTATTTTGCATATTTTAAAAGCCATTCTTTGCCGAACTTCTTGTTTGGCAGCCTGCTGGCTGCGGGGAGGGAAGCGCTGGCTCTGTGTGTGTTTGAACAGGCCACTCTTGCTGGGAATGTCCCCACGGAAGGAGTTGGAGGTACAAACTGTGGCTGTGGTGCTGCAGCTCCCGGTGCAGCTCCCGGGAGGGTTAAGCTCTATTACTTCTGGTCCCTGCCACTGCTAATGGCACTCTCTAACTAATTGCACTTCTATACCTCCACATACGGCCGGGCAACAAATAAGCCCTTTAATCAAACAGCTTCATCTACTTCTAATTAATTCCATTTCTATGGCTTTTTAAGAGCACAGGAACATACAAAGATAGAGATGATGGAGCACATTCCGTGCCCGGCTGACGACAACTGCTCCGCTCCAGACCAGTCCTGGGTGTCCCCACCTCACACCTCCGGTGTTGCAGCTGCCTGAGGCCGGCTGGATTCCCGTGTGGAATCAGCCGTGATTCCCTCTCCGAGCTGTTTTTGCATTTGCCACGGCTTTAATCACTTTTTTGTTTCCATCAGAACCAGCGCTGGCCTTGCCCCGCCAGCACTGAGGGACGACTGTGGCATCAGCTGAGCAAACAGAGGGGAGGTTGTTTGCACATCGAGGGCCACCAACTTTGAAGGAAATGCTGATTCCTCCCCAACATTTACTTCTTTGATAAAACAGGTCGATGTAGCCGGAGGGGGAAAAAAAACATTCCCCTCCTCCTCGGTTTTTTAGGAAAGAGAACCACATCTGCCGGGAGCTGCCTGTTGCAAAGGTATGCGTGTACAAAAGGCACGATAAGTGGGTGCTGAGCAGCGAGGAGTGGCAATTATCAGTTGCACATATCATTAGAGTCTCTCAGCTTTTCAATGGCACGGAGCTCCCAACGCCGTGTTTGCCGGGCCAGGTAAAAGGGGACTCTTAATACTGTGCAAATATGACTTACCAAAGGACTTTGCTTTCTCACCTATTCTCGGGCTTTTCAAATCAACATTATTAATTGGTGGCTTATCGGTAAGTGCTGTCTGGCAGTTAAAGGATGTTTCCACCCAGTGCAACGATACATAGAAACTCAGCAATGTCAGCCACAAGGACAAAGAACTGCCATGTTGAAACAGAAAAATGCTTCGACACCTTAAATCTGCTTTATAAAAGCGCAGAGCATTCCAGCATTCACTTGCAGCTGTTATTCCATATTCTGTCATCTTGTTTTAAATTAATATATTAATTCAAGAAGTCTTACAGTTGCAAGTATTAGAACTGCTATTCTTTCTTTCTTTCTTTTCTTTCTCTTTCTTTCTCTTTCTTTCTTTCTTTCTTTCTTTCTTTCTTTCTTTCTTTCTTTCTTTCTTTCTTTCTTTCTTTCTTTCTTTCTTTCTTTCTTTCTTTCTTTCTTTTTCTCTCCTTCCTTCCTTCCTTCCTTCCTTCCTTCCTTCCTTCCTTCCTTCCTTCCTTCCTTCCTTCCTTCCTTCCTTCCTTCCTTCCTTCCTTCCTTCCTTCCTTCCTTCCTTCCTTCCTTCCTTTCCTTTCCTTTCCTTTCTCCTTTCCCTTCTCCTTTCCCTTCTCCTTTCCCTTCTCCTTTCCTTTCTCCTTTCCTTTCTCCTTTCCTTTCTCCTTTCCTTTCTCCTTTCCTTTCTCCTTTCCTTTCTCCTTTCCTTTCTCCTTTCCTTTCTCCTTTCCTTTCTCCTTTCCTTTCTCCTTTCCTTTCTCCTTTCCTTTCTCCTTTCCTTTCTCCTTTCCTTTCTCCTTTCCTTTCTCCTTTCCTTTCTCCTTTCCTTTCTCCTTTCCTTTCCTTTCCTTTCCTTTCCTTTCCTTTCCTTTCCTTTCCTTTCCTTTCCTTTCCTTTCCTTTCCTTTCCTTTCCTTTCCTTTCCTTTCCTTTTCCCTTCACTTCCCACTGGTTTTCTGTTATCCACGTGTGTATTAACACACATTTTAGAATCTGGATCAACTTGTTTCAGTGCTGGAAAACTCAGCTACGTAGGACTTCAGGACTTTCAGCCCCCTCGGATCACCTTCCTCTCAACCTGCCAGGCTCTCCTGAGCGCTAAATCCACTTGAAAACGGAGAAAAATGTTTGGCTGATAAGGAAAACTGAACACAAAGAGCACGACACTTCCCAGGCACCATTAACTGGAAGCAGAAAGGAGTCTAAAAAGGAGAAGAAAAGCTCTCAGTGCCCCCAGCTCCCTTTTTTCCCGTGTGCTGCGGGCTGCACGTGCGGAATGAAAGGACAGTCGGGCTCCTGCCTCCTGCCCTGCCTTTCACACTGATTAACAAGATAAACCTAGGAGCCCCAGAAAAACCCGTGCGGCTGGGAAGTGATCTCGGCTCCCCTCATTCTCATGCAGGCCTGGGGATATCTGCTCCAGCCTGGCAGGTATTTGTCTGAACCTCTCAGGAGCCTGCAGGGGCAGGTATTTTATCTCCTCCCTGGAGAGCCTGCTCAGGTACTCAGCTGTTCCAGGGGCTCATTTTTCTCAGCATCCAACCCAAGCCTTTCTTGCTGCGAGGCTGGGTCCTTCTCATCCCCTTCTGATGGATGCGTGACACAGCTGAGCGAGCCTTAATGCAGAATATGAATTTCAGCTGCTTATTTTACAGCGTGACATCTGCTTATCTTAAGGACATTTTCCTGTGCAAGCACAAAATCAGATCGAATTCATTTATTTAAAGGATTTCTGTGCCTTTGAAAGAGGATTTCCTTCTGCCACCACACTGGCTTTGCACTTTTACAACAGCAGGACTGTGAACAGAGATGCTCAGCAGCTTTTTTTTTTTTTTCCTGCCTTTTTTTTTTTTTTAAAGGAAATGGTTATTCATTGCTATTTAAAGAAAAAGCAAACAAATATTTGATGTGCTGTGTTAGCATGAAAGGGGGGACAGAAAACGCAGGTGAGGTGTTTTATGGGAGTGAAAACAACCTGGGGGGAAAAGGGGCTGCTCCAAAGGTAAATCCTGGCTGTGTAAATACAGAGCTTTGGTTATCCTCAGATGGGAGAGAGAGGCTCCAAACACATGGCTGTTATAATTCAGAGTTTGACATATTTAAGCATCACAGGAAAAGAGCACAAGAAGCACGAGACTGAGGCAACAGCAGAGATACAGGAGGTCAGGGAGATCAGCAGAGTTTTTGTCCTTCCCTAAGTGAGTCCAGCAGCTTTTCTGACTGACACAAAATATTAATTTAACCACAGAGCTGAGAAATGTGTCCAGAAAATCCACTGTCCCTCTTTAAAGCCTAAAATCTGCTCATTATGCCAATCAACTTGTGGTTCTGCTGCGTGCACTCAATCCATGTAGTTATGTTTAAAAAAGTTCTACTCCTCTGCAAGAAGCCAAACACACTCAAAGCCTTGTCCAGCTCTAAAGGATTTCTGAACTTTCAGAGAAAAAGCAAACCTCCATCAGTTTCTTTACTCATCTTTATGTGTGTAAGCTTCCAACACTTCCAGGCTTTCCCTGGCATTACGAACGGAACAGAGAAAATGCAACAAGAAAATTTATTTCTTGGGTATTTCCAGCCCAGTTAGTTGGAGGAATTAGAAGAAATCTATGAAAGAAAAAAAAAAAATCAAACTCATGTGCAAGGTTTTCATGAATGTTTTTCAGACCAAAGGGGTTCTGATGGATTTCAGAGATGCATCCAAACTTCAGAGTGAGTTTCCAAACCAAACATGACTGCAAACCTTGACATCCATCAGCTGCTTGTTTGCCAACCTTCCTATCACGGAGCAAAAAGGACCATTTAAAATCATCTCAGAATATTCTGCTTTCATGGCCATTTTACCCTGTAACACTTTGAACTCACCAGAACACAAATATTCATATAGCAAATGGTTAAAGCCTTGCTCTGGGCTCAGCAGTAACGAGGACATACACCAGGATTTAATAATAAATCTCATTTTTCTGACTTCACTACTCTGAGAAAATCATGTTATCAGGGTAATAATAATTAAAATGTCCACAACTGACCACTATGTCTACTTTTCTTGGAATTAAATACTTTAAATAGCAAAACAGATCACTGGTCTGTGTGAAGAGCAGCTGGACACGAACTGAAGTGCTTTGCCCAAAGCCAAGCCAGCTCCTGGATGAGGATGGGATTTGCTGGATGCCACTGGTGTTGAGATCAGACAGCTCTGGTGCCTTGGAAAAATGAGCACGATTTAAATCCCACATTCCCTACTCCAGGGGTGCCCAGTTTGTTCCCGTTTTTAGCAGGAGGTGCTCTGGGGGCTGCAGGAAAGGCCATCAGAGCAAAGGAGCATATGGTGAGCAGCAGACCTGGAATGGAGGGTGGGATCCCATTCCAATTAGAAGTTTTTATTGGCACGAGGACTGGCAAATGGAAACTGCCAGGAATAAATTGAGGCTGGAACTCGGAGGACATGTTCAAGTCATCAGCAGACACGAAGGCTGAGAGGAAGGATCTTACCCAGGGAGAGCACAACCTCCTCGGGACAGATTGCACATCCTTCCCGTCTGGAATTGCAGGGAACCAGGAAAATAACCCCCCAGGATTGCTCCAGCCCTCGTTCCCAACAGGAATTTAGGTGGAAAAGAGACAGCAATGTACAAAAAAAAGGAATGAGGTCAGTGTGAGGAGCATCCCAAGGCCAGACAGGCTGGGGAGTCCAACTGTGGTGTTTTCCTGGGGATGGATTTCCTTGGCAACCCCGACCTCAGCACAGCTGAGCTCTTTCCACAAATTTTCCAGGATTCACCTTTTTTAAGATTCCCATGACAAGGAGAATGATTAATCTCCATTTCATGGCAGCAGGGGCTGAGCGAGAGACTGCTTGCATTTGCCAAGATAACCAGGAGAAAGGCCCAGCTTATTTCTGGGCAGAACTACAGAAAGAGGGAAAATAACTGAACCAGGTATTAAGGGTGAATGACGAACAATGAAAGTCAAGACTTTTCTGGTTTTACATATAAATGTAAGTAATTGGAAGGGCAAACATTGAAAAAATGAAAATTCCTCTTGATTAATGTTTAAATTGAATACTTCAGGAAAGAAGAATTTAGCACTGTCCTAAAAACCACCTTGAGGCAGCAGCGCTGATATAAAATTTCCAGAGTTTTCCCAGACTTTCTGTGAGGAAGAACCAACCTTCTGGGGCAGACGAGCTGAACCTTAAACTGAAATTCCAGTGGAAATTCAGAGAAGCAGTTCCTTTAGGCCTTGTGATTTATTCTCCTGGAACAGAAGGAATTCTTGCACCAAGCAGGGGCTGCAATGCCCTGACAGCAGCAGTGCAGAACTATCTCTGCAGCAGTTATTAATGAGCTGGAAAAATGCTGGGTAGCAAACTTGCCTCCCTTCCCCAAGGCCAGCATTCATGGCAACAAATCCCTAAAATAATCAGCTAATTCCAGAAGATTAGGAGAGGGGATGCCTCCATATGACAGAAGATTTCTTAATTTCAGTTACTTATAAGGCCATATTAAGCCTCAATAGAAGCAAGAGGAAATGTCCCTCTAGAGTTTATAAATTAGTTTATAATCTATTCCACAGCTTTCGGTATTTCTGGTCTATATTCTGTGTTACAGTCTAAAATAAGGAGGGGAAAAAAGTAATAAAACAAATGAATCACTTGGGTTAGCCAAGAAAGGATTGAAGCACTTAATTTAGACTCCTCCTGCTGCTACTATTATTATTATGTATATTTTTACATGTATTTATATACATGTTTACAGAGTGTTGCTGAAAGTTCCACGCTGAAATTCCCTTCCAAAGGGAAGGCACCACTGAGCATCACAGATGATCTGACTTATGGTAATTAATTTCTCTATTTTTCTCTCTAAACTTTCCTGTGAAAAATAATTTTATTTTTTTTATCCCCAGAACACATGTTTTATCATCTCGTAAAAATCTCATCAAATCTAAAACCCCATCATCAAAATACACCGAGGTCCCGCAACGCTTGTGGGACAACAGTCCCACCTTCACTGCTCTTCAGAACCTCGATTTATTTCTAAAATAAAGACGAAATATAAAAAATATGAAAAAATATTTTAAAATATGAAAATATGCAATTTATGGAAATTATGAAAAATATTAAAAAGATGAAAAATATGAAAAATATAAAAAATAGGAAAGAAACCCCAAAGCATTTTTTTGTTTTGTTATGTTATGGATATTTATATTTAATTGCTGTTCACTGGCACCCAGTTCTCTGTGTTTTGGCTTTCATTTTTCCAGCAGCACCATCAGAGCTGGACTCAACTTCAAGCCCCTCTGGTGGTTATTCACCCCCACACTCTCCTTTCCTCCCTCCCCAGTTGCTGTCCAGGTTTTCCTGTTTATCCAGTGAGCTCCGAGGGGCTCCTACCCCATCCATACTCTCCTCACATGGGATGAACCCACCCTGCACATCCCTCAGGGCCCCAGGTGACATCCATGGAACCTTCTGATGTGTGGGACTGTGCAAGAAACCCCAATTCCAGATTTCCCTCAGGAACAGGAGCCTGTCCTGCAGCGATCCCTCTTCTCACACTGAGGAATATTCCATTCCAGGTGAATATCAGGAGCTAACACAGGGCAGGTCCCTCCTGTGCTGCTGTATCAGCTCCCACCCCATGGGTGGTTCTGAATCCAGAGCTGATTCCAGGACCTAATTCAAGGGTGACATCCATGGAACCATCTGATGTGTGGGACTGTGCAATAAACCCCAATTCCAGATTTCCCTCAGAAACAGGAGCCTGTCCTGCAGCGATCCCTCCTCACACTGAGGAACATTCCATTCCAGGTGAATATCAGGAGTTAGCACAGGGCAGGTTCTGTGCTGTTGCATCAGCTCCCACCCCACCCCACCCCATGGGTGGTTCCCAATCCAGAGCTGATTCCAGGACCTAATTCCAGCAAAACCTCGTGGCACACTCAGCTCAGCACCCGAGGAGGAATTGCAGAGCAGAGGGAGGGGAGGGGGATGTGTGTGTGTTACCTTCGGAGTTACCACACAGCCCCGAAATCCCACAGGCTATCAGTCCAAAATTTGTGATGTTTTGTCTACTCTGGTGATTTAAGGTTTGTCAGAAAATGTCAGAAAGGCCACGGGGCCAAGGGCTTCCTGATGACTGAGGATTTTCTTTCACATGACCTTCCTGAAGTTGATTTTGGGCTCCAGACAGTGCTGCCTTCAGCTCTGACAGGGGCCGGCTGGCAGCAGATTCATGGGGATCTCTGGGGCATTCTGGCATTTTCAAACTGAGCCGGGGCTGTAATGCCTCCTAATCATCCAGAATATTATTTCACTGGCGGGATGGAAATGCCAGCCCTAACTTTGGTTAGCAGGGAAAAGGAGCCTGTGCTCCAAGGGATGCAAACAATTAAAAACACATCGGATGCGAGTGGATAAACACAAACAGAATTGTCATTTCATGAGGTTTTTAACAGGGGAGCACTGAAATGAATTCTACAGATACAGAGAGAAAAGGAGAATTACGAGAGGAGTGTTAAAACTGTTTTACTTTGTGTTAAAACTGGTAATTTGTGTTGAAATTCTTAATTGTTGTTAAAACTGTTAAATGTGTGTTTGTCAGCGTTCCAACAAACCCCAAGCAAAGGGAGCAGGGACCAGCACATGTGGGTTTCACACTATTTAGGACACTCTCAGTTCTAAAAAAGTTTATGAATCTTAAATTTGCATTAATGACCTTACAGATCTTCCAGTTCCAAATCCTTGATAAGGGCAGGGACACCTTCCACTATCCCAGGCTGCTCCTTGGCCTTGGACCCTTCCAGGGATGGGACACCCACAGCTTCTCTGGGAATCTGTGCCAGAGCCTCACCACCCTCACAGGGAAGAATTCCAAATCTTTTGTTCTGCCAAGGACTCATCCTCCTGCCTCCTCACCTCCAGAAAAACGCAGTGTATAACTCTGTGCTTGAGGTGCATCACGGTGACAAGGTGACCTCTCCCAACTCTGTCCTGGAGTGAAGGACACTTTTATCTGCAGGATGCTGCTCCCTGGGGCCGTGTGTCACCTGAGCTGTGTGTGTGTGTGTGAACAGCTCATTGTGGACACCTCCCCAGCCCCAGATTCGGGGAATCAGACAGCAGTGATAAAGGAAATCAGACAGCAGTGATAAAGGAAATCAGACAGCAGTGATAAATCAGTGCTGGGAGCAGCTCAACATCAGCACAGCTCGGGGCTCTGCACCGGAGGGAGGAGGAGAGGAACTAACTAAACTCACGAGAAGGGTTTATTTAAAGCTGCATGAGGTGCTCACAGCATATCCAAAATCCACACGACTTGCCACAGAGAAATGGGGAATTGGCATTAACCCCTTGTGCTCTGTGTGTGCCCGGGGCTGCCTCAGCCTCCTGGAGATATGGAGAGAGCAAACGGAACCGCTGCAAGTCCTCTTAACTTGGCCTGATTTATGGGCTCCAAACCCCCCGAGATCTCTTCACGGAGCCATTTCTCATACCCACACTCACCAAACAACCGAGCCCAAACATCTGTATCACAGAAATTCAACATACAATGTTATTCCTGCGAAATAATTTAACCATCACTTTCTTTGCCGACTTTTCCATGCCAGCCTTACACCTTTTTTTTTTTACTTTACATGCTTCATTTCAGCAAAATCAAGGATGCAAACTTCTTAGAAGTACTTAGTTTCCATGGAAACCTAAGCTGACCGCAACATTATTGTTCTCAAGAGGGAACTGACTTTACTATATGTTCATTCACTGAATTAATGGACTCCTGGTTCTTTTATTAGCAGCTCTCTAACAATAGAAAGAGAGAAATGTTATAAAAAAGACTCTCAGACAACTGTCCACTCTTTTGTCCAGGGCTTATTGGAATGACGCAAGTCTATTCAGGAAAAGATTATAAAAATCAACTCAAAGCTGCCTCTGTTTGTGGCTGCTAAATATACCTTTATTTCATAAAGATACAACCTATAAAACAAGCAAATTAAAGCTCTCTCTGAAACAGTAACTGTGAGGCAGCAGCCCTGGAGAAACGGGGCTTTAGCTCCGAGATCTGGGATTGCTCCCCCATCCCATGGGGCTGTGGAGCATCATTAACCCCAGCTCTGTAAATTCTCAGCCACGACAAGGATTGTGTTCAAACTGGGGGGGGTGTGATTCTTTAATATACAGAAAAGTGAAGAAAAATCACTGAAAACTCTGGGTTTAAATCTTCTTTAAGAGTTTTAGAGCACCTTCCACACGCTGGAGATAATACACCCGTGTTAGCTGCAGAAACGCACGTGTAATTTCGTGCTGCAAAGGACTCGGAGCAGCCCGAGTTCAAATCTCCAATTTTCTCTCTCTGGGTGCACAATGTGCAGCTCAGGCCTGGGGGGTTTGGCCTGGCCAGTAATTGCTGCACAAAAGACAGTGAACAGTTCCCTTGCTCTTCCCTAACTACCTTCCTGACTGCTTATTGAAGTCTGATTTCTTACTCCTCTGGGTCATCATTCATCAGCCCTACAGATCCCACCGGGAGAGCCCGGCCAGACCTTTCCACATCCCTCCTTGCCAGAGGCCATTCCTGACGGCCCCCTGATATAGAAAATGTCTTCACAGCAACCCGGCGGGACAAACTGCGGCTATAATACCCAAATAATCATTTTGCAAATTATCATAATTATCAATCAATCATCCCCGTGCGAACAATGTGTTCCTGAAGTATCAGATGGTTCCTGTGACCTGTAGCATTTTGGATATAATAATAAACCCGGGGAGATTTATGGCCCCATCCTGCTTCGCATCTGCAGCAGCAAAACACTCGTCGGGGTTTTACTTTTGCTTTAGAGCTGAGAGTTTTCCTCATACCTGGGTTCCTTGTTTGCTTCTTGATGCTTTTCAAAGAGGTCAAAATTTTTAATCACACCCTGTTTTCTGAAATTAACTTTATTTAAAAAAAAAATCTGTGTGATTTGCGAGCACACAATAAGCGTGCTGCTTAAATTGCTTTTACTTCACAGCCTCATCAGCATTATATTTACAACTTCTAATATTTGGCAATGTAGGAATGAAGCCAGCCAGAGGAGGGGGAAAAATTGGTTTTGTCTTCAGTTTTTGTTGTGTTTTGCACAATACCAGATTGAATCCAACCCTTTTGAAGCCGATAGCATCTCCCGCTCCCTGCGCAGCGCATTCTCGTTAATGGATAAATTCAAGCTCTCCACAAAGTCAAAGAATAAATTTAAAGCCTTTTGCCAAATGCCTATCCTATTGGATTTTGATAAGACGGCTATTGAGCTTTAATAATGTCTTCTATCCTTTTTCAGCTGGCCCTTAACATGTCTCTTTATTTGTCCCTAAAGCCTCTTCAGCGATGCCTTTTTATTACAAGTCTCTCAGCTTGCTCTCAGGGGAGACAGGGTCGACAAGAGTGATAGATAGATAACTCTATAGATTATCTCCCACAGATGTTTTCTCTCCAGTAGCCCCTCAGGCTATTCCCTCTAAGTAAACAGAAACTAAATAGAGAGTCTACTGAAGAGAGAAGTCCCTGAGGTCCCTTGTCACCACGGGCAGAAAAACAGCCCGGCCGGAGGAGGTTGGCTGGGAGCTCTGCACACACAGAGAATCCTTCCCCAGGATTCTGGAACCCTCATCCAAAGTGACCCTTGGAGGGGAGAGAAATGCATCTACTTGGGGAACAAAAATAAAAATAAAGGTGGTGTGTAATGGGCACTGGCCTTGCTTCCTGCTGGAGGAAGTGGAAATCTTTCAGCTCAAGTTAAAGCAAAATGACAACGGGGATGGTGACAATGACAACAAGCTGTTTGTTCAGTTTATTAAATGCACTGGGGAAGCTTGGAAAATTCCGAGGGAGAGGACACTGAGCTGTTCTCTAAGCAAAATAAACAGAGTGCAGGGACATGGGCTGGGAAAAAGACATTTGGGAGGAGGGAACAATAAACCCACAGGTATAACTCGGATTTTATCTCTGAGTGTCTGCATTCAGGTCACTAAAAGAAGCAAAATAAGTGACTCCCCTGTTTTAATATTGCTTTCACCACTGATGATCTAAAATTAAACAAACAGGATGAGGAGCTCGTGTGTATTTGTCTAAGTTAAACTAAGTATCAGCAAGCAAAGATGATATGAAGAAAACTCCTTAGGAATACACCACATTTCAGTCCATGGCTCAGCACAGATATGGAAAATGATCCTCGATATGGGTCCTTTAATGACATTGAATTATTCCTGTCAGACAACCACTAACAAAGAAATCAGCTTTGTGGTGTTAGTGGTCCCAGCAGAAATAATAGCAACACGAACTGAAAAACACTGAATCTAGTGGGAAATAGTTATTCTTTGTGCTCCAAGCCAAAAAAGAGCCTGTTTTATTCTACCACATAACAGCCTATGCTGTGCTACATCTTCAGATTTTTCACTGCCTTTCAGTTCATTAAGGTTATGTAAAAAAGCATTTTTTCCTGGAAGGTTAAGAGCAGAGATAGTTCTGGGGTCACTTTTCAGCAGATTGCTTCTTGCACATCTCCCTAAACCTCTCAGTGCCATCACCTTCCCTTCCCTGCCTTTTCCTGGTTTTACAGATTTTTCTCTGCATTCCAGATTTTTTTTCCTCTTTCCAGTCCTTGTTAGTGGCCAATTCTGAACCTGTGATACAGCAGTCAAAGGAGCCCCTGAAATTATGGCTTCTGCAGCTCCGATTTCCTCCCCTCCCAGTTTAAATCAGGCCACCCACTACAGTTACATTTGTCTTCAGTCACCTTCTCGCCACCAACTCATCTCTGAAGGAATAGGAGTAAATTGAAGTCAAATCTCAACTATTGTGTCTTCAGGGATATGACAACTGAATGATTTAGAGAGGCTGGAAAAGGAAATCTGCTCCCGAGAGGGTTTTGTGCCACCGGAGCCAAATGCCAGAGTGCTACTTCCAAACCATTGAGAGACACTACAAAATTGTCCGGAATGATTTCTCATTCTTTAGTTTTCATTTTCTCCTGACTGAAAAGCTGTCTCGCAGTAGTCTTTTCACAAGCCATAAAGTTTAGACTTGAACTCTTTACCTTACTGCTCTGACCTCCTTTACCCCAGCTGTAAAACCCTACTGCCCATCCTTCAATAAATTTATCACCTCATAAACTCCCACTAGTGCTTCTCCACAATGCATTTAAAAGACACAAGTGGAAGGCCAGGCCTTCCCACCTTGTCAAATATCATAATTGTTCGGTTTTATACCTGCTGCACAGGGAAATATTGAAGGACCCAGAATTTTTCAAAGGCCTGCAGATTTGTGACAATCTCCCTTGAAATAGAGGCATGAAGTTTAAATGCAAACCCATGGATTGAACATATAAAGCCGCCAGTCTCATGTTTCTCTGTTTCACACAACTCCTGCTCTCTTTAGGGTAATGCAGATTGTGGCGGTGGGGATGGAGAGCTAATTTGTGATATTGTAATTAAAGACTGAACAAGAAATAGCCGAGCCCTGGAGAATCCCCTCCATCCTTGTGGGAAGTGCGTGGGGATAATAAGAAGCTGCCACCTTGTCACCACGAATGTCCACACAAAAGGATCCCACAGAGGCAGGGATGGACACCCCATGAGTTATGGAGGTGCCCAAGGTAAAAAGTTCAGCCCTGTGGCCACAGGTCCCTGGTGAGGTCACGGCATGCTCAGAGGGTGTTTCCTATTGGGAGCCTCGAAAATAAAACCTGATTTTTCTTTTTTAACACGGTGAGAATAGAACAGTGCATACTGGACATGTGTCTAAATCCCTTATCCCAGCCTGGATCCTGGCAAGGATTCCATTTCACTTTGGCAGAGGGAAACAAGGGATCCCTTTTCGTTTTTAGAGTGGAGAAGCAGCACCGCGCTCGCCTGGAGGATGAGCAGCAATGGCAGCTGGGGCAAGGCCTAACCTCAGAGATTTCCCACTTCTGAAAACTCTGAATATCCTTCATCAGTCAATTGCATATAAAAGGAATCACAACCAGCTCTTTATTTCAGTGAGGACACACAAGCTCCTGCCATCGAGAGGCTCTAATCATACCCAGTTTATAACACTTCAATTAGCAAAGCTGTTAACCAACAGATATACATGGGAAAAATGCTCATTTCAGTGCTTCTGAGAATAACCCCAACCCAAACAGCAGCCTGGCTACCGAAATGTCTTGTGCTGAGGCTGCCTCCCAGCCCCAGTGAAGACATTTGTGCAGCTGGGCTGAGTGTGGAACACATTTTCTCTGGTCACTGTTAGAGTTCGAGCCCCACAATGTGATGAAAAGCACCACTAATTCATCACATGGGCTACATTTTATCCTTTCACAGACTCATTCCTTTCCCCTTGGACTTCACATTAGCCACATTTACATGCTGAAGTGACCTCCAAAAATTTCGCACTTTTAACAAAGGACCAACATTTTCTTTTACTGGAAAAGAGGTAAATGAGGTTTCTCGCTTTGGCCCGGAGGCTGTTTATGTTGTAGCGGAATCAAGGCACACCTCAAACGATTATTTTCTCTTTCATAATGACTGGAATCACAAAAAGACAGAAAAATACGCCAACAGAACCACAACCCTTAATCCAAAAAAGCAACAGCAAACACTGGAAAACTTTTACACCATTATTGCCATCGACACCTTGGTTCAAAAGTGAGGGAAAAGTGTCCGGGTGTATTTCCAAGCCAGGAAATAAAACAACTCTCAGAAGATTGAACCATGTCCTACCTTTTTTATATTGCCCTCCTGGGAGGTCACCTCGGGATCAGTCAGTATTTGCTAAGGAAAAAGAGAAGAGAAACAAAATTGAGTTGAGCTGCAACTAAGAATGTTATATTATAATTGAGATTATTTCTGTTGTTGTTATGATGAGGAGGAGGAGGATGAATAAATGTTTCATTATTAATAAATATTTAATACTCAGAACTCTCAACTTCCCCCAGATGTTCTGGGAGTTCCACGGAGGGCTTATACCACAACTATTGTATTTTAAGGTTTTCTGTTGCTACTCTGAGTAATTCCCTTCGATTTGGCAGACAAGGACAGGTTTCTGTCCCACAAGGCAGCTGTGGACAGTAGGGACACCACGAGAACAGGGACCCAGGGGCTCTCGGGGAGTCCCCTGGAGCAAGGGATGCTGCAGCCCCCCTGAGCTCCCAGCAGCAGCACAGGGAGCTCTTTAATTCCCGCTCCAGCCGAGGTGTGGTGGAACAAGTCATTAAATCGCTGCTGTGCTCCACCTCAGATTAGCTCCAGGTCAGCAGGCATTCGGGGAGGTCAAGTACCTCAACTTTCCGTCACCCTGGATACCCCACCAGGGTAAACACACCGGGAAAGGACCTGATCGAGTGGCCCACGCCGCGATTCCAGCGGGTCCTGGGATTCCAGCGGGTCCTGGATTCCAGCGGGCCCTGGATTCCAGCGGGTCCTGGATTCCAGCGGGTCCTGGATTCCAGAGGGTCCTGGGATTCCAGTGGCTCTCGGAGGGATCTGGGGTGGCTGAGGTTGAACAGACACCCAAGGGCAGGTGGGGCAGGGGGCTCGGGGCTCCCAGGAGCAGGGGAGGTGATTTGGCTGCCAAAGAGCAGAAAAAAACTCCAAGGGACAGAGATGAATATGCAGGGAAACGGTTCAAGTTGAAATGGGAAGGGAAGGGAAGGGAAGGGAAGGGAAGGAAGTTCAGGGAAGTTCAGGGAAGTTCAGGGAAGGGAAGGAAGGGAAGGGAAGGGAAGGAAGGGAAGGGAAGGGAAGTTCAGGGAAGTTCAGGGAAGTTCAGGGAAGTTCAGGGAAGTTCAGGGAAGGGAAGGGAAGGGAAGGGAAGGGAAGGGAAGGGAAGGGAAAAGGGAAGGGAAAAGGGAAGGGAAAAGGAAAGGAAAAGGGAAAGGGAAAGGGAAAGGGAAAGGGAAAGGGAAAGGGAAAGGGAAAGGGAAAGGGAAAGGGAAGGGAAAGGGAAAGGGAAAGGGAAAGGGAAAGGGAAAGGGAAAGGGAAAGGGAAAGGGAAGGGAAGGGAAGGGAAGGGAAGGGAAGGGAAGGGAAGGGAAGGGAAGGGAAGGAAGGGAAGGGAAGGGAAGGGAAGGGAAGGGAAGGGAAGGGAAGGGAAGGGAAGGGAAGGGAAGGGAAGGAAAGGAAAGGAAAGGAAAGGAAAGGAAAGGAAAGGAAAGGAAAGGAAAGGAAAGGAAAGGAAAGGAAAGGAAAGGAAAGGAAAGGAAAAAGGAAAGGAAAGGAAAGGAAAGGAAAGGAAAGGAAAGGAAAGGAAAGGAAAGAAGGAAAGGAAAGGAAAGGAAAGGAAAGGAAAGGAAAGGAAAGGGGCTCCATTGCATTTTAGCAGCTGGGGATTCGGCACAAAGCTCTTGGCACCCTTTGGCCATGCCCAGGTGAGATTGACTGATTTACAAATTCCCAACCCATGGCCAAATCTCTCCAGCTCAGCTGCACTAACAAGGGGCTGTGTTTCCATGGGAAGAGCCCCAAACCATTCCGTGCTTTACACCAGCTCTAATGGACGTTGAAACTGCGGTTTCCAAAGTAGCTGAGAGCAAAATAGGATCAAGAGGCAAATCCCAGAGCCATAAAACTCCGTGTTCCTGCCCTGGTGTGTGCACATGCACACCCTGACATCCCTGGGAATGACTGGAGTTAAACACTCCTCCTGCTTGGCCTGGGTGTCACCAAGCTTCCAGGGAGTGATGACTGCTCCCAGGGCCCTCACTGGGAACCAGCAACCCCAAAACCTTTGGGGAATCAGGCCATGAAACTTTCAGACCTGAAACAGAAATGCAAAACTACTCCAAAACATCCAGGGGATGCAGCTGCCTCGAAATGAAGACACTTCTTTGCAATTATTGCACACAAAAAGCCTTTGGATACTATTGGAGAAGTGTGTGCAGTCAGAGTGTGTAATCCACCCGTCCAACAGCACCATAAACTTCGAGGGGAAAGAAAACTCCAATGAAGTGCAAATTGGGCTGTGGTGGAGCCCTGTATAAACAGGCTTAAGAGTCAGGAATTCCTGAGTCGGATCGAGATGCCAACACAAGCTTCCTTTTGTTGGTTTGGACAGAGCTGTGCTCAAGGGCAAGTTCCTTCTCTCAAATCTTTTTTTTTCCTTTCAATTCATAGCAGATCCCAAATTTCAAAGTTCTTAGAGAACAGAATTTCTGTAAAAAGTATTTCATCCATATTTTAAAAAGGTGATTCTGCAGAAAATCCCCAGTGGCTGCTGATCTTGCTGCTCACCTGGAATATTTGGAATGGCTGATTTTTGACATTCAGTGAAATCTTTTTTGAGTTTCCAACTATCACAGAAATTCTGGGCGAAAAACCCCTCAATATCACGAAGAATTTTAGTTTCAGTGGAACCATCTCCACACTCAAACTATCAGAACATGGACAATTAATGGCGAACATGGAGGTGGTGATCTTAAGGGTCTTTTCCAACCTTAACAATTCTGTGATTCTATGATTCTATGGTTCTGTGACTCCGTGGTTCCATGATTCTATGGTTCTATGGTTCTGTAACTCTATGATTCTATGGTTCTGTGACTCTGTGTTTCTATGGTTCTATGGTTCTATGGTTCTGTGGTTCTGTGACTCTATGGTTCTATGATTCTATGATTCTATGGTTCTATGATTCTGTGATTCTGTGGTTCTGTGTCTCTGTGGTTCCATGACTCTATGATTCTATGGTTCTATGATTCTATGATTCTATGGTTCTATGGTTCTATGATTCTATGGTTCTGTGACTATGGTTCTATGATTCTATGGTTCTGTGACTCTGTGGTTCCATGATTCTATGGTTCTATGGTTTCTATGACTTTATGGTTCTGTGGGTGAAAAGGTGCTTCAGCAGTAGCGGGAGAGTAGGAACTGGCTTAGATTAAATATTTCATGCTTTCTTTACGCCTGTTTTAAAAAAGATGTCCAAAACACATCAGCTCTACCACAGCCCATCTGCATTGGCTTGGACATGTCCCAGCATCCTGAATGTCCCATTTTCCCACTCCAGCTGAGCAGGTTGACAGCCTGGATGGTGCTGGCATTGATGGGGTGTCTGTAGGAGCAGAGGCCAGGATTCCAAACCTCCCCCTTGCCCATCGGAGCCAGGGCTCCGCAGGAGTCTTCAGAAACCTCCCTGGGTGCTGGAGGGAAGCTCAGGATTGTCCTGCTGCATTCCCAGAGTGGGACAAACACCGTCTGGCCACACCTGTCTCAGCAGACAGCGATCCAACAGCCACGCCAGGTGCCCTGGAGCAGAGCCATCCCGGATTCCGATCTCCATGGCACATGGGAAGGGATGATGCAACACCAGGACCTCCTCCGTAAAGGGGAGGGGGAGAAGGAGGCAAAGCAAGGCCCAGATGTAATGTTTATTAAGAGGAATAACAAAAGATACTTTGAAAATCTGCTCATTGGGTAATTTTAGCTCAGGCTGGGCTTCATCTCATGTGAATGCCACGAGACTAAATATAGAGCTCGACGTGTGCAGGGCTGCACTCCTGCACTTCGCACAGATGTTCCTCAATGTGCTCAAAATTTACACCACATGCTTTTTCTATCAACTGATCTGTTGATTTTAGCCAGAGGAAGACAACATGTCAGCAGCAGCCTTAGGGCTGTGCCTTAGGCCTGGGCCGGAGGTGGACCTGCCCTGCCGGTGAGGGATTTCCCTGCCTTTCCTTCCCTGGACTCAGGAATTGGTGGCAACAGGATCCTGCCTCGGTTCCACCGTTAGGGATGTGCTAGAATTTTTGCAGAAGCCACCCCAGTGTATACTAAACATGTCAAGGAGCACCATGTGATTCTTTTGAAAAACAGTTTTACAAGCTGGCATTCTCCAGCTGCAGTTAACCCTAATTTGATTACATTACCGAGACAGATCACAATGAGCTTATGTAAATAGTAATGTTATCCATTCATTCCCCCAGCTCAGATAAACTGTCATTTAGGGGAAAAAAAACCAACCCAACCCAAACTTCAATAGCCATGGCCTGATGCATTCAGCAGGGCATGGTGCATTCAGCAAACTCTGACAGCGAAGATGACAGACTGGAACCTGCCCCTGCTGCATCTCTGTCATCTGGATTTTAAAGAGATATTTCTACATCTGTTCAGAGCTGGAAGGAGAAGAGAATGGACAGAGTCAGGAGGCAGATAACAGCGCTTCTTTCAGTAACTGGGCCTGTATTATCATCTGATTTTTTAAGAAGAGCTCAGTGCACCACTGACGACATCAGTGATGCTCAAGCTATGTAAGCACTCAGGTTTTGACCACTGCCTGGGCTTCTTTCCTTGCCAAGCCGTCCTGCCCAGGTCAGCGCTGGGGACTTCAGTTCCAGCCCTGGAGCCTGGGCTGTGCCACCTGCACCATCTCAGCCCTGGCCTCTTCTTCAGGCACCACCACGCAGCTGGTTCAGAGAAAGAACTTGAAAACATTTCTTTTGCCTTAAATTAGCCGAGGGCCTCCGGTCCTGACTTGCACACAAGTTCACATGAATACTTCAGATGAAAGCAGAGGCTGCTGGCCCTGCTGTGCCTGATTTGTGCTGCTCACAGCTGGGTTAAAGGCAGAGCTGCTCTGCCTGACTGTGACGTGCTGGCCTCGTCTGCATGGGCACAGCAACAGCACAACCTGCAGAGCAAACAGCTCCTTCAGCAGCTTGCTGTGCCTTTAACAAACGTCTCAGGTCATAAAATCAAAGAATATCCTGAGCTGGAAGGGACCCACAGGGACCATCCCAGTCCAGCTGCTGGCCCTGCAGAGCCACCCCAGCAATCGCGCCCTGTGCTGGAGCTCTGGCACTCACGCCCCAGGTTTGGGACTGAGCACAATCCAGAGCCCAAAGCAGCCCTACAGCCTGGCCGTGCTCATCCCAGCCCCAGCCAGTGCCCACCACCTCCCAGGCCGTGTTTCTGAGCAGGTAAAACCATTTGGACACGCACTGCAGGCATCTCTGCTGTCCAGGAGATCGAGTGCTCACACCTCCTTCCTGTTCCACTCCAGCTCAGGAGACAACGCCGTTGTCGAGCTGCAAATCTTGTTCTTCATAATTTCCATTAATTATTCCCCTAAATGTTTTATCCTGCCAACTCCTGAGTGGGCTGGCCCCGGCCCAGTGAGGTATTTAGGCAAGAAGTATCAGCGAAATGAATAGAAGCAGAAATGGCTACACATGTAAGTGCTTTTCTGGTCACAGGCCAGGAGCACAACGCACCTTGTGGGACCCAGGGCAGGCACAGAGCACCCAAACCCATGGCTTGTATTCCATAGGGAGGAGATCCTTTACAACTTTATGTCCATTATCCAACCAGTCCCACACTGGTTTGGGTTGGAAAGGACCTTAAAGATCATTTTGTTCCACCCTCTGCCCTCGGCAGGGACACCTTCCACCATCCCAGGCTGCTCCAAGCCCTGTCCAGCCTGGCCTTGGACACTGCCAGGGATCCCAGGGGCAGCCACAGCTCCTCTGGGCACCTGTGCCAGGGCCTCACCATCCTCCCAGGAAGGATTTTTTCCATATATCCAATCTAACCCTGCTCACTATCAATGTGAAGTCGTTCCCCCTTGTCCTGCCTCTCCAGGCCCCTTTAAACTGTCTCTCTCCATCTTTCTTGTCAGCTCGTTGTGGTACTGGAAAGCCCCAGTTAGGTCACCCAGGGCTTCTCTTCTCCAAGATCTTCATATATAAATATATTAATATATATAAATATGCATTCAAACACAGCAGCCAACAACCACAGAGCCACATCACAGCACTGCTGTGCATCCATAGGAAAACCAGACATGGAAGAAACCCACAAAAAAACATTGCAGCATTTTAAATTTTGGTCTATTGGCCATATTGTTAAAAGACAGGGATTTTATAGCATTTTCTGGCCAACATTTTACCAAAATCTTCCATTTTTCTACAGTAAGCAAATCAGTGAGCCCTATTAACTCAAGGAAATTTTCAATATCCTGCCTTGGGAATTTGAGTGAATGTGCCTGGAATTAAGAGGGAAGGGAGGAGAGCTCTTCTCTGAGGGGAAGAATTTCTTTCCTTCTGGTGAGGGCAGGAGGATGAAGAGCACAGCTCTGACTGGCAAGGAACAAACCACAGGCTGAAAAGAGAGTAAAGAATAAACCAACCATTCACTGCTAAGGGCAACCCCAGCACAATTGGGAACACTGGGGAGCAGCCAAAATGTGGTTTGTGGCCCAGGAACAGCCATGCCACTCCACAGACCATTTTATAACCATTTATTTTTCAGCTGGAAGCCCAGGCAAAAAGGTGGAACAGCGCTGCAGGAAAAATGTGTGGAGTTAGGAGGGATCCACAGCCCAGAATTTCTGAGAATCTGCTGCAGGGAATATTTCTGCCCTTTCTCATGGCTTTCCTGAGGAATCCTCCCTGTTCTCCAAATCCCAGGAGAACAAAATGCAGTTTGCAGAGGTGACTCAGGGACAGGTTATTCCAAATAGGGTTCAAAAGAAAGGAACATCTTAAATCATCCTTTAGTGTGAAATAATGTCTTGGCACCCCCAGAACAAACATCCAGAAAGGTGCAGGGAAATGCCAGGGGGAGATAATGTGAAGAAAAATGAATGTTTAGGAACAAAGACTTCGAGCAAGAACATAAACCTGCGATTTCCATCCACGATATCACAACTTTTATCACTGATTTTTAAAGACATAACTCCTCCGTGCCATTGGGATGGAGTTAACTGCAACCACCAGGAAGTCAAACAGGATCTAATGGAGAGAATTTGCAGTGACTTCAATGAGCTGAGGACTCGAGACTTCCAGCCAAGACAAATACGAGAGGGGACTGATTAGGAAATGTCACCGTTTCTCCTGCCAAGCACTCAGGGCCTGGTGATAGGAGAGTATTAAATATAATCTCGCAGTCTTTAGGGGCTCTTTGATTTTATATTGCATTCTTATCGGGTTCTTAAAGTCCAGTGTTAATGAGCATGAGAAATTCACTTGATAGTTTGGCAGTTTTGCTAAAAGCAAATGGAGTTCATTCAGCCCTGGCCTGTGGATCCAAGCTGGGGAAGCCTTTCCCTTTCCTCTGGAACCTCTGGTCGTTCTTTCCTCCATCCCAGCAATCCAACATCACCTCTATAACCATCTCTTCACAACCATCATTAAAAAAAAAAAAAAAGGTTTTACCAATAATCAGAATTTTCCCATCCCTGGAAGGGTTGAAGGATGAAGCTGAGAGACCTGAGCTAGTGGGAGGTGGCCCATCCCATGGTGGGGGTGGAAAAAGATGAAATTGAAGGTTCCTTCCAATCCAAGTCATCCTGGGATTCTACAAATGAGGTTTTTAAGGAACAAGGAGTGGAGATGAAACATTTCCAGGGTAAACAGAGCCCCACTGCACCCCCTTTGGCAAGAGTGATCCCTGAAAGCAGAGCAAGTCCCAATTAACAAAACAGACCCTCACGTCTGGGATTTTGCCTACTTTCTCCCAGAAAAGAAATACCTAACAGTACACATGAGGAAAAAAAATTAATTAATCATGATTTTCTTTGTAAAGTCCCCTTACAAGTGTTACATCCAACTTCCTTTTTCCTATAGAGAAATTCCATTAAAAAACTGAATTCTGGAAAGATGAAAGAGACTCTACCCACACTGAGCAGTGTGTGCAGTGTAAGGATTAAAACAGAAGTTGCAAGTATTAAATTGTATCTGATTTACTCAGTTTGTTCATCTCCACTCTGAAACTTGCCTGGCACAGACTGTTACGCTAAGTAAATTAAATAAAACATGAGATTCTTGGACACAAGGTGCTTTTGAACTGCAAAGCAGCCCCATCTTCACTGTAACCACAGAGAAAACAGCAGTAGGGTGGAAGTTTAAGGTCATCAGCTCTAAATTCTGTCTGCCACGGGCCCACATTGCACAATCACTTAATGTAGCCAGAGCTATTTATTATCCCAGCAAAAAATCATCTTGAGGAGTGAAGTGCAATGTTTTGGTTAACAGATAAAGCTGGGCTGCTTGTGGGGATGTAAATGGATTGGACGGTTAAATTCATCCACAAGCCATCCATCTTTGGTCCTCGACCCTTTTTAGTTATAAAAATGACCTTGGTATTGACAGAAGAATATAAACGAACTTCCCCTGTAGTTCATCTATTGATCGCCCGTTTGTTCAGATGATCAGTAATAATCATAAGTAAATAAAGAGGGGCCGTGCATCATCCCACGATGGCAGCGCTGACACGCGCGGGGGCTGATGGATGGAGACCTCTGGGCTGGGCTGAAGTGTTCATAGCTCATCTTAAATTGCAGCTTTTGCACCCAGGACAGGCAGTGACAGATAAATCTGTGGAAAGGCAGCGTGAGGCACTGGACCTGGGTGTCCAATCACACCTGGTGAGACCAGGGTGTCTCAGGGAACATCCTCGAGGGGAAGGAGTGCTGGGATGGGTTCAGCAGAGATCATCCAGACCCTGGGATCATTCGTGGTTTGACCCCCAGTGGTGATGCCTCCCTCTGGGTGAGGTTCTGCTCATCACAGAATCGTTTTGGTCGGAAAAGACCTCCAAGATCAGCCAAGGTCTCAGTCTCTGTGTCTCTGTGGTGACACTCAGTTCCGGTTTTGTTGGAATGTCCTTTCCAGAAACTCCCTTTCCCCTTCAGAGAGGCAGAGGTTCAGTACCTCCCACCCTTTATGGCCACATCAACACTGTTTCTCCTTTTTACCAAATCCCCTTGGTCACAGGCAAGGCCTTGCCATTGATTCATTGATTGGCACCAATATCATGGAGGAGGAAAACCTCAGCCCTTCCATCCCTCCTGGCAAGCAGGTGCCAAGGAGAAGGACTAGGATTAGATGTTCCAAGGACTGGGATTAGATGCTCCAAGGTAAAATATTTTCTTCTTCAGGTCTCAAGCCACAGGGCAGCTGGCTCTGGCTTCTCCCACCACTCTGTGCTGAACAACATCCTCTGTCCCTACTTAAATGTGATCATTAGGCAGCTAAAATTTGAGAAAGAACAGAGAAGAATGACCTAATTTAATTGTCTTCCTCACAGCCTACAAAGAGTGATAAGAATTATGAATTGTTTTGCCACATCCAAAGGGTCAATAAGGAGTATCTTGGTTCAGAAGCCAAGCCTTGCCTCTGCCCCAGCATTGCGCAACTTCCCCAAACTCACTCAGATTGTTCCAGTGCCCCACATGTCAAATCACAAACACAAACACAAAAACAAAAACCAGCCGGCAATTCTCTACATTTCCACACAGAATTTGCCAGCCCCCAGGAAACTGCAGCTCTGGAGTTGCTGCCCAGCTCCACCCCAGTCACAGCCCCCGTGTAACCCCAGCCGAGCAGCGGAGCGAAATAACCACGTTCGGGTCATTAATCACACTTGGAGGGAAAAGAGCCAACGTGCAGCATTCCCAGCAATTCCCAAAGTCTGGAGTGGGCAAAGCACTGTCTCGTTTGGCTGCTTGGCTTCTCTGCCCGAGCTGGGAGAGGCAGGGCCTCGCTGGGAGCTGGAGCAGCCCAGAGGAGGCTGGGCTGTCTGGGAATGCATCCCTGCCTGGCACTCGGGCAGGAAGGATGGGGAATGTCAGGTTGATACCATCAGCAGGATAACCTCGCTGTCACTTTAACATGACAAGGTCATCACCAGGCAGGGTGAGGCAGGAAGAAAAATGGTCCATTAGAGCCGGGAACTGGAAGGGGAACACGGGGCTGCCTTGGAGGTGCTCTGAGGGCTGTTTGTTTGGGGAAAGGTGTGGATATTCCGCACTCCTTCACAAGGATGAGCTCTCCGGAAAGGAAAAGAAGACAGTGACCGGTGCAGCCACCGTGGGAGCCTGTCACAAGGGACTTGAGGGAACTTTACATCACTTAACTCGCATTTAATTTAGAAAAAAACCTAAAAACCTGCAGGTCTGAAGAGCGTGGGCTCTGAGCAGGACGGGAATTCCTTGTGCCAGGTGTTTCTTTTCCATGTCACCCACAAGGAACAGCTTTGCTGTTGTGTGTGCCACTCTCTGCCCCTTGTCCTGGAGCTGCTCAGACACAGAGTAAGGACTCACTCCGAAGTGGAAACTCGGAGAGGAGCTCCTGTAGCAGCACTGAGCAAGCAAAGAGAGGGACAGAAAAAGGCACTTCGCCTGCCTCGATTCGGAAGTGATGTTGAGCAAATGATACTCTCTAGAAAGAGAAGTTAATCGGGAATTATTCCGTGGCCCAGCTTCAGACACCGGCACAATCAGCTTTTATTGAGGAGGCACACAGAGCTGTTTTATCTGAGCTGATAGGGCTGCCAGGTGAGCTCCCTTTTAAGAGCTGTAGAAACAATCTCAGACAGGACTGGATAATATTATGCTTGGAATGATAATATTGTGTTTGGAAAAGGTCAATATTTTATTTAATCAGACAGACAGAGGGTGGGTGGCAATTTCAAGGCATTTTCTTGAGACAGGAATTCAGGGAGTCCAAATGGAAATCAGGTTTTGCTTTTTTTTTTGCCTTGGGTTTTTTGGGTGCCTGGAACCCCCTGATTAGAAGTGAAGGATGCACTGAGCCTCTTGAGAGCTCCTGAGATGAGGGAATGTGGAGATTTTAGCTCATTATGATCCCTGCAGATGCCACAGGCACTTCTTCCACCCAATTCCAGGCAGTGGATTCCTGACGGACAAAGTCTGGCCCTGGAAGTCAATTTTGGAATCTCTGCACAAGGTTTTCCTGAAATGTGCTGAAATGACTAAGAGATTTTTTTTTCTAAATTCCATAATTATCCTTAGTAACTCCAGTTATTTGCTACTGGAATTATGCTGGGTTCTACATTTGGAGCTTCTTCAGAACAGCACCAGAAGAGAAAGAAAAGGAAAAAAAAAGGACTTTCTTTTCATGCAAGGTTTTGAAGAGCACACACAGCCTGTATTGTTACCCAACACTCCAAGCAAGTTCTGAGGGAAATCTTGGGAGATCCAGCCCCGAGCATTGATTACAAGGAGTTTTTAATCTCGTGCCAAGAGGAACATTGAGGTTATAAGATGGCTCCCCAACCATCTTGCCAAATAGCACAAATGTTTACATCTTCCAAACTACCACCAATAGATCATAGACAAAGAAATGTCCGTAATGTACCCAGCTGCTGGAAACAAAATGTATTTAAGCCACTGAAGAGGGTTTAATGAAGTAAAGCATTTTTGTAACTGCCAGCTCAAAGTAAATAATCACTGATGTGAGTGGAGTTAAGAGATCCTGACTCGCCAAATAATCTCAGTGTGCCATCGAGGAAGCTGCTGCTTTGTGGGAATAACATAACAGCACTTGAGCGTTCTCATAAACTTGGGTCTTGTCTTCCTCAGCACTCTGCACCTCCTGGGACTGGGGAAGTGTAAAGAGAACTTTCCAGCATGTGCAGAATCCCTTGCTTGGTGGAAGTGTTGAAGGTTTAATTCACTGCTCTGACAGTCAGAGCTATTTAAACCTCAAAACCATCAAAAATAAAAGGTGAAATACTTGCTTTGACTGGTGCATAACAAGCACCTGATTCAAACTAATACAGACAATTTCTTTTTCTTTTCTTTTCTTTTCTTTTCTTTTCTTTTCTTTTCTTTTCTTTTCTTTTCTTTTCTTTTCTTTTCTTTTCTTTTCTTTTCTTTTCTTTTCTTTTCTTTTCTTTTCTTCCTTTTTTTTTTTTTTTCAAGAAGAACTTGCTCCACTTCAGGAGTTTGGGGTTTTCACATTTCTGGAAGCTTTCCAGGACATGTGAGCACAGCCAGGGCTTTCCCACCCAGCTCGTGCCTCCACTGCATTGTTTTATCCAGGCACTGCACTGGACATTGTCCTGCAGGTATGGAGACATTTCTGCAGGTGAAAAAGAACATTTCCATCTCTTTTTGGCACTCAGAGCCCCTCTCCAGACAACCTGGGTAGATCCACACTGTTTTCCACCTTGGAGGATGCACAATGACCTGACCAGGCAAGCACAAACCATAAAATACAGCCAAAGAAGGAGCAATCCAGCCTTATTTTTGGATTTTGCTTGTGCACATGTGAAAAAAAAAAGCTGATATTCTGTACATTCTGTAGAGGGAGGCCTGGCCCTGTACATTTTCTGTCCTAAATCACTTAAAAAGAGCACACCAAGCAGCATTTGAGACATTATCTCACAAGCCATAACCAGAACTCAGGTTCCAGGGATGAGAGTTCCATGCATTTATTTCTCACAGATTTCCTGCAATCTGTTTGAATATGAATTCAACTGCTTTGCTTTTTTTTTTTTTTTCCCCCAGAATATAAAACCTTTTCCTTGCACCACATAATTGCGTTCCATGGCAGAACTGGCATCCATCATAGCCCCGCTGTCCCCTGCCTAAAAGATAAAACATCCACAGGGTAATAAATGTCAAACTATGATTATTGATGCTTTCAATTAAATTGATTATCTATTTGAGGTGCAGAGCAGGGTGATTTATTGCTGTCTCTTTATGTCGCACTTGGCACAACGGCTTCCCTGGAAGGTGGGCGAGCCTTTGGAATTTTCCCATAGATTTTCTATAAAATCTGATTTTCCAGAAGTGGCTCATGACCACTCCAGTGCTGGGTGAACTGAAATGGTACCGGATCCAGGTGGAAATATCCTGTTTTCTGTTATCTCCTGGAGAATGGAGCTTGGGAAGCAAGAGGGGAAAATAGGAAATGCAAACTTTTCAGTGTGGAAGGACAGGAGACACCCTTGATTTACATCCCTCATTCCCCAACTTTCATTTACAGACTGCATTAGACAAAAACCTGAGCACGATCTGGAGCTCTGCTGAGCGCTCCCCACCTCAGCAGAGATGAGATGAGATGAGATGACCTTCGGCTCATCACTGCATTGTGTTTTTATTAGTTTCAGATAACAGGAGCTATAAAACTCAAAGCCATTTGCTCCCCAATGATAATCAGCAGCTGCTTCACAAACAAGGCTTTTGTTAGTGTCCTGGGTGCCAAGGGGTGACCTTTATCTGATCATTCCCTTGGAGAAATGCCTTTTCTGGCTGGACAAGCCGGGAGCACCTTCCTCTGGTTCTCCAAAGCACAGCACAGTTTGGCTCAGTCTGCTCCAAAAAGCAAATTTGGCTCAGACCCAGGTACAGCCTCAGCGTGTTTTGGGAAATTAGCAGGAGAAAATGAGAATTCTCTTGATGTGCTGCTCTTCCAGCAGGTAGATTGAGAGAATCTCATACCCAACCCTGCAATTTCCATGGGAAAAGAAAAATCAGTGCTGACAAGCACTGACTTCGAATGTGAGAGACTCAAATTTTCTCCACTATTGCCCACATCTGATATTTCCAAGTCCTGGGGAAGCTCTGTGGCAGAAAACCTCATGGCTGAGCTTCCCAGTGCAACACAATGCCTAACCAAGTTTCCCACCATTTTTTATCAGGAGCACCAGGACAAAATTCCGAGTGAGACATAAAACAGGAAGATGACTCTTCCTGAAAGACCTTGCGAAATAAGTGAGTGCAGGAGATGAGCGGCGAGAGCAGGAAAGGAGAAGGGCTCCTATCCCAATTTTACAGACCAGACTGAGATGAGAAATGAGGTGAGGCGCCCAAATCACCCAGGCTCTGGTATTTAGAAATTGAGTTTCAAGTTGAGTTTCCCTAATCTCACCAACAAGGCTGTGAGTCCTGCTCAGGTGCAATCACCTTTGACCCTGCTGAGCTCAGAATTACACTCACAGCCACGCAGACTTTGAAGCCTGGCTTATCTCGCAGCACTGTAACTGTCCCCTCCACCAGAACAGGGCTGAAAACAAACAATCAAGGCAGAAAAGGAAAGGAAAACAAAATTCCTACAGCTCTGGCCAGAATTGACTATTTCACGTTTCACAGAATCATGGAATTCATGAAGCTGGGAAGGAGCCACAGGGATCAGTGGAGTTCAGCTCTGGCACTGCATTTGCCATGTCCCACCTCCATCCTGGTTTCTGATTGTTGGAGGAACCTGGGAAACACCAAAATGTCCCAAATTCAGACAGGAGCCCCAGCAAGAGTCCGGCAGCCCAGGGCAGGAGAGGTGAGGGCAGATATTAAAGCAGAATTTCTGTTTGGTAGTGTTGGCTGCACTTCAGAATGCAGAATGCAAGAAGCCAGGCTCAAACTTGGCCAAGCAGTTCCGAGTTTTAAAAGCCAACTCTCCAAAAGCTTGGGGTCATCAGAACATAATTTTGGGCCATCAGCTGGGCAGAAAAAGTGACAGAAGCCCTGCAAGCCCTTCCTTTTTTTATTCCATTTCCCTTT
Organism: Acanthornis magna; assembly: GCA_036785705.1. Taxonomy (NCBI): domain Eukaryota; kingdom Metazoa; phylum Chordata; class Aves; order Passeriformes; family Acanthizidae; genus Acanthornis; species Acanthornis magna. Next base: position 3,108,253 of record JAWUZG010000050.1, read on the forward strand.
CAGTGTCAGAGCCTGGCTGAGCAGGCAAGGCCAGCGCTCCTCACAGGGACAGCACCCACGCCATCTGCCAAAGGTGAGACTCCAGAGAAGGAGCTTGGACGTTCCTGGTGTTGGGACATGTGGATCCCCACAAAAAGTGACGCCTCAGGGCAGCCAGTGCTGGTTTATTAAACTGGGAAGCTCCCAGAGAAGAGTACAAGAAAGACCATAAGCAACAGGGAATTAGGACAAAACCTTTCTAAAACTACAGATCAAAAGCAATTTGCTTTGGTGTTTCTGGACATCAGAATAATTTTTTTTTTCCATTAAAAAAAAAATCCATAAAAAGATAAATATATGTGCTGCACAGTTTCTGTGGGCAGCCACTGGCCCTGCAGCAGAGGTTAGAAAATGGGGACATCTGGTTCCCCAAGGATCCCTGTGTGGCCACCCAGAGCTGTAATTATGGCAACAATTTGGGGAGAACATGAATGTATTTTTTTGGCTTGAAGGACGACATTAAAGGCCTGGAGGAAAAAATAAAATTACCAAAAAATAAAAAGCAGGAAACCCCATAGGATGGAAGGCACTGACTTCCCTCCTCCTCAGCCCACATCCCAGGCTTCCAGGGGCAGGAAACAAATCCCAAGTGATCTCCGGGGTGGAGGTTACGGTGTCGGGGCTGGCTGTGAGAATGTGCTCATTGTGGTGGGAGCAGCAGCTCCAGGTGGAGGTGTTTGCTTATGGAAAGTGCCTGGGCAGCTCCCAGCCCCAGAGAGCCCAGGAAAAAGCCCAGGGCTGCAGGAGGAACACGGCGTTCGGGCTCTGCCTGGCCCTGGCATGGGCTGTGTGTCCCTGTCTGCATCCCCACATCGCCCTCAGCTCCTGCCTGCAGCCTGAGAATGAAACAAAAAATGGCCAAGTGACTCAAAGCAACTTGGGTTTGATTTCAGTGGCTTGAGAAATCACCAAATTCCTTCACCCTGAACAACTCCTGAAGCACAAGTCCTCCTCCCTTCGGCACAAACTCTCTCCATTACAGCACTGCACACACGAGGCCGAGCAGCCTGAGGAACTCAGCCCACCCCTTGTTCCTTGGACAGCAGCAGAATGATCAAAAAAAAAAAGGAAAAAACATTTATCGCTGCTTCCCATCCAAGTTTCTTTGTAAAACTCTTTTTCAAAATGCACAGGGCAAAGTTCTGCCTCAGAACAGGCGAAGAAAAGGGAAACTGAACTGGAGGCAGCTGCGGTCACTTACTCACTCGAGCACGATGGCTCACAGACCATCCCACCCAGCCCCAACAAAAACTTCCTAAATCATCACAAAAGTCTGAATCACTCTCTCCTTTCCTTTCCTTTCCTTTCCTTTCCTTTCCTTTCCTTTCCTTTCCTTTCCTTTCCTTTCCTTTCCTTTCCTTTCCTTTCCTTTCCTTTCCTTTCCTTTCCTTTCCTTTCCTTTCCTTTCCTTTCCTTTCCTTTCCTTTCCTTTCCTTTCCTTTCCTTTCCTTTCCTTTCCTTTCCTTTCCTTTCCTTCCTGTACTCGAGGCTCGGATGTGCCTCTCGAAAGGAAACTCACTCTTAGATTCACTGTTGGGCTGGAGATCCCTGCCCTGACCCATCTCAAAAAATGAAACACAAATTTGGCTTTCCATCCTATAGCATTCAAACCTGGAATGCAAAATAAACTGATTTTTTTTCTCTCTCCCTTCCCTCACACACACTAAGCAGCCCCTTTTCCATATCAGACCACAAATCCCTGCCTGCTGAGGTTTTCACACGGATGAAGAAGCCAGAAACTGATTGTTCAGAACAGCATCTTCACTCCTGACAAAAACAAACCATCCCACTCGTACCTCGGAGTTATCTGACCCAAGACAAACTCCTTTCCCCCCATTTTTAATAGGGACACATTGGAAATGTCACTGTGTTATCAGAACAGCTGCTCAGCTATCAGCAGTGCCTGTGGCTGGAGCACAGAGGAGCCCAGCAGGCATCTGCTCTGTTTAACACTCAGGAAGCACCGGGCAGGTTTTAAGAAAGATGCAGAGGATGTAATGGAGCCTCTAATGTGTTTGGGTTTCTCCAGTGGAATCCAGTTTTATCAGGAAACAAAGGTCCTGGTGGGATTATCAGCAGAAAGAAAGCCAGGAGCTGTCTGGTTGGGAGAGGGGCCCTGGGGGCTCTTGTGCCAAGGTGCTTCCTCCCAGCCAAACCAGCAGCCTTGGTCTCCTCAAAAAAATTAGGTGGAATTCTGTAAGATTTTCAGCACAAGGAAGTGCTTGCCTGACACTGATTCCTTGGAGAAAGACAAGTCACGAGTGCATTGAAATTGCAAGAACAAGGAAAATTAAATGTTCCTTGCAAGTAACTCATTCAGAAGCCAACAAAGGTCATCCCTGTTCCCCATCTGACTGCTGCCCCACGCTGCCCATCACAAGGAAGCAGTGCCTGTAGTTGCACTGTTTTAAAATCTATCTCTTCTTTCTCATGGAGAATAGAGATAAGTTGCATTCTTGTGCTTTCTAATCTCTTTGTTTTGGTACTGGATGCTCTAGGGTTGTAACCAATCGTTATAGGGGGTGGAAAAACTATCAACCAATAATTATTAGATCATTAATGAATATATAAAGAAGTTCTTGTAAATAAACTCTCTCTTTTTGCCATTTTGCTGCTGCCTGCCTGACTTCCCTGTGAGCTTCTGCGAATCTCCACGAATATCAGAAAATCAGAGCAACAAGTGCCCAAAGCCTTCACAGGGACTTCCCACCATCGATATCTCTGCTCCATCTCCAGCTCATCAGTCCTCACAACACACACACAATGGGAGAAAAAGGAACTGAAAGTGTCAGAAACTTTTTCACAGGCAGATAAGAAGATTGTAATTAAGAAAGCAGTAATTTTGTGAGCTTGATCCTTATCTCGTTGGTTTGTTGTTGTGGTTTTTGTTTGTTTGTTTTTTTAATACCTGATTAATAAAACAACTATAATAATTACTTAAATTCAAATACCAGCCTGTCTGTTCGTCCAGACATCGTGGTCAAGGTGTTTCAATCCACTGAAAACAGCGTTTGGGTTCAACGGCTCTTGCTGAGGCCACAGAATAAACATAACCAGGATGTCACAAACAGGGAGCCACAATGTGCAGAAAATCACAGATTTTTCCATGGGCATCCTCCAGATCTCAGGGGTTCCACCCTTCACGTGGTCAGAGGTGGCACACAAATCTGTGCCTGTCACAGCAGCCATCCCCAGGGTGCCACTGCTGCTGGGGGTGACACAGGGACCGCACAGGAAAGATGGAGAGGGACCTTCCCCAGGGCCTGGAGTGCCAGGCCAGGGGGAATGGCTTCAAACTGGCAAAGAGTAGGTTTAAACAGGATATTGGGAAGGAATTCTTCCCTGTGAGGGTGGTGAGGCCCTGGCACAGGTGCCCAGAGAAGCTGTGGCTGCCCCTGGACCCCTGGCAGTGTCCAAGGCCAGGCTGGACAGGGCTTGGAGCAGCCTGGGACAGTGGGAGGTGTCCCTGCCCATGGCAGGGGTGGCACTGGATGGGCTTTAGATACCTTTTAGATAGTTTTTAGATAGCTTTTAGAGAGCTTTAATAGCTTTTAGATAGCTTTAATAGTTTTTAGATTGCTTTCAGAGAGCTTTAATAGGTTTTAGATCCCCTCCCACCCAAGCCATTCTGGGATTCCTATTCAGCATCAGCCTGTGTCCCCAGCAGAAGATTCCCCTCGGCCCAGCTAACACCTGAGTGGTGCTGGGTGTATCCCTGGGCTCCCCAGACGATCCCAGATGGATCAGGAGGATTTCAGCCCCGGCAGCTCTCAGTGTGTTCGGAGAGAAGCCGAGGATGAGCCCAGGCCCCTCCTGAGCGTGGCCCTCCCTCCCCTTCCTGTCCCTGCCACCCCCTCACCTCCTCCAGCAGCACCAACTAAAAAAGGGAAAGAATGAGAAAGTGAGTACTGCGGGGCTGGCACTGCAGACAATGTCTGTCTTGTGTGAGTAATTTAGCACTATGGCCAGTCAATCTGGTTTCTGGGCCCGATGCCCTGACCCTCTTTAGAGCCGCTCTCTCTCTCCAGCACAGTGTGAAACATTTCCTTTCACAGCACTGACACTTTGCAGATTGAGACGTCAGGCCTGTCCAACTGCAGCAAATTAGCAATTTTTCTTTTACTAATTGGAAATAAAAATGTTTGCTAAGGGAATAATTTGTAGGAATGCAGTGTTAGGTTTCCGGCTTTTTATAAGGATGCTTTAAACTTTATCCATGTGCACTTTCCTTCTGTTTTGATGCCTTGCACTGTAAATTTTAATAGCTTACTTGACTGTTAACTTTACAGTCTCAGCCTTCCAGAGGATTAAATGAAGTTTTTAATTTATCTTCCTCTCCAAGGCAGCAGGATCTTCTTAAAGCCGTGCCCAGCACAGCTCACCCACTCCTCGGCGAGCAGAGAAAGGGGACACAACTTCAAAGGGTTAAAACCCTACACGGGGACGTGGCATCTGGATGAACCTCACAGGCGATTTGTTTGCGGAGCCTTCAGCTCACAGCTCCCAAAGTTCCCTCGGAGAGTGGTGCAGAGAGATGGGCAGCAGATTCAGGAACGCTTTGCAGCTTTAAATCTGCCAGAAATGGGCAATTTTGTAATTGTGAATCCATATTTTAGGGATATGCCGGGCTCAGGCAGGGAGTGTCTTCCCTTCTGTCCCTTCAGCTTTGCACTAATTCAGCTTTGCCCATTCCATGAGGAAATATCAATACTTTGGGCAGGGTTTGGTGGTGGCAGTGTCATGATTTTTAAACTTTCGCATGGAAAAAAAAAAAAAAGGACTGGGGGCAGCTTGATCTATTGGATCCTGAAATCCCCACAGTTTCCTCGGCATGCAAATAACAGCCAGAAAAGATTCTTCACAAGCAAAAACCCCGAAAGTTCTTCAAGAAAGCAGCATCAGGAAAGAGGCTGCTAGGATCTAGAAACCCCAGATAAGAAGCTAGAAGGGAAAATAAACGCCCTTTTGCTGAAATCCAATATTTTCGCCTCATGCCCCTGCAATTCCTGAGGCATGTAATGTCTTCCTGCACGGCACTCCAGTGGTACATTAGCTCCTGTAACAATGCCAGCACATAAAGAGTTACTGTTCTTTCCCCCCTGCACCCCCCACCCCCCCATAAAGCATTTGACAGCCATGCCTAATAATTCTTTCTGGTGTGGTTTTTCTTTTTCTTGATGTCTTTATGTGAATATGAAGCCGGAGTGAAAGGCTTTGGGTGACCCCCGTGAGAGAGAAAAAGTATGAACCACAGAGCAAAAGAGTGAGATATAGACTCCCCGCCGAGCCCTCGGCATCTTCTCTGGCAGCTCACAACTTGGCTTCAGAGGGCCTTTGTGAGGGAAAAAGGACTCTTCTTCACTCAGGCTGTGACAATAGGTGTTTTGTCAGCCAGGGACAGGATAAAAAGCAGGGGGTGGGAGGCGAGATCATCATCGGCAAGGGGCTCGCCTTTGGGGCCTGCAGATGTTGGAAGGAGGATGATTTATTGCTCCAGTGTCCTCAGTGGCATTTGGCCACCTTCCCAGAGCCCAGGCTTGGTGGCTGGGAGGGTGGGAGGCGGGAGAGAGGCACAACGAGGCATCTCCAAACCTTCTATGGGCAAAGTGTGCTGGGGGCTGCGGGAGGGGGCACGGCCAGGGCTGGGACCGGCCTGGGACGGCCATGAGGGAATGCCTTATAGAGCAGCTGTTCCCAAAGCTATGTATTTTTAAAATTTATTATTTTATATATATTAAAATAGATCTGTTTTAAATTCCCCAGTCCAGAGAGCCCAGCAGAGAGCGGTGCAGGCGTTACCTGGGCAAGGACAATTCAATCCCAGGGTGACTTTGTGCTGGGAAGAACCCAACCCAAATTCACCATCAACATCCCAACCTCAAGCTGAGGAGTTTGGGAGTGGTTTTGGGGTGAGGGTGTGCAGGAATGATGCCTCCATAGTTCCCCAGAGGTGTCACTGGATTTCTGTGTCTTCATTCATTCACTAATGGAGTGAGCAGAGCTGAGGTGCAAAAATTCCTGTCTGGGCTCTGCCTCTGGCTGGCTGATCCCAAAGCCAATCTGGTTTGTGTGTGAATGGGAGGGGAAGAGGGATTTGGTGCCTCCTGTTCACTCAGGAACTCCAGGGAGGCTTGGAAGCAGTGAAGGAGGATTTATGCAAATCAGCTGAGAAAGGGAACCACTATTTTGGATGTCTCTCCATACCTCAAAAAAAAAATAAAAATCCCAGACCCGTTTGAAGTCTGCCCACTGCTCCATATATCCACTATATTGAAATGTATCCCAGATCACTGAGCCAGGAAATCCTGGATAATTTCCAAGAAGAAGGAATCACAGCCTAGCAAGAAATACACACCAAGACAGTGTATTGCCAGCAGTTTGATTTAGGACTTTTGCTTCAGCTCCTTCCTCTTTTAATACACAGTTTTCCACCACACTTTCTACAGAAATACTCTATCCTATGGCTGACAGCCTCTCTTAGTAGATTTATCCATTAGTGGATTTACTGAAAATGTTTTCTGCTGAAACAAGGGCAAATACTTCACCTCAGTAAAGGACAAATCCAGAGGTGGCATTAAAATCAAACCCAGTAAATCCTAGACAAGATAAATGCGATGAAAAACTTCCAGAGTCACCTTGTACAGAAATTCCAGGCAGAAAAATCATTGAAAAATTAGAAAACAAATTCCAAAAGTGGAAAGCAACTGAAAAAGGCATGAGAGAAAATGTGTCAAACCCCTAAAAATGAGGCACAATGATGCTTAATAAACTGTTCTGTGAAGAGCCCTATTTGTCTCAGCTGCCAGGAGCCACCAGCACCTCTTAGGAGTGAAATCTCCAAAAGTTCCCTAAGTTCCAGACACATTTTCCTGCATGTGCTCCAAACTGTTATAGCCATTTACAGAAGGAAGTGAAGCATTCAGAGGATAAGTGACATGTCCAAGGTCACACACAGAGTCAACTGCAGAGTCAACACGAGAGTGAGGAGAGCTTTGCTGAAAATCCCTTGGCTTTGACTGCCAGACAATGGCTCCCCCTCCCACGTAATCAACCAGTTATGGAAAGGCATAAATGCATATTTGCAGGGCTAAATATGTTCACTTGAGAATAAAAATGTTTGGATGATTATCTATAAATTATCTGACATTCTCCAGACCGCTCCGGTTTGGAAGTTGGATGGAAATTTGATGAATTACAAGCACGACACAAATGTTAGAGGAGAAGTTTTGCTTTGACTGTTTCTCTGGGTCTCTGCAAAAAAAAAAGCCAAAAAAACCAACCTGGAAGAATGGCAGGGATACACCAAAAAATACAATCCTCACAGAGCTGAGTTTCCGAAAACCTTTCAAATTACTATTTCCCTGATATCCAATTGTTTATCACTATTGGCATTTAATATTGCTCTACTCATCTTGCCATAAACTGTTTTTATTTTTTTAAATTAAAGCAGCAACCACGAAGTATGAGCAAAAAAAAGTCTAAGAGGCAAAAGAAATTTCCTCTGGACTTTCACAGGCTGTCAAGTCCCAAATATCTCCCATTTTCTGATGACATTATTAATGTTACTCTATGAACTCTTCCATAGTTTGGGAGCCGTAATTAAAATAACGGAGCTGCTTTTTCCATTTCCGTTTTTTCAGGCTGTGTTTCTCCATGTTCTTACACACCCAGATTCTCCTTATTTGTGGCAGCAAACCCCAGATACTCCACGGGGTTGAGCTCTCCAGCTCCTAAGGGATGTCATGGGACTGGAAGTAGAATTTATGTCAAACTCCCCTGTGAGGGAACGCGCTGCTAAAAGCTGGCTTTGTCTCGTTTGGATTTTTTTTTTTTTACCAGGCAGTGTTTGGGCTACAGACACGGATAATTCTGCATCTTGAATGCTTTGCACCAAATTGCCACATCAGCACTAAATACCTCCACTTAATTTTTCATTTGGACCCGATGAAACATTTTTTCCCATGGAAGGAAAAGTCTGCTCTTTGTGATCGTGGCACTGCCAGCCCAAGTTACAGTAAAGGTTAATCACAAACAAGAGACAAGTAAAGTAGACAAAGAGCATCATACACTTCACTTTTCAATGGATGTTTTCATAAATGTATGAATAATTTAAATTATCATTGCCGAGTATTTATTCGAGTGTTTCAGGGGAAAAAAATGCCTCCTCTTTTTTTTTTTTTTTCCCCTCCTTGATTCTTTTCATTTCTGTCTCATCTCTTTTATGTGCTGCATCGGCTGTTTTCTTGCCATCTGAATCAGTTTTTTGGAACAATGGGATGTATGAGGGCTGAGGGGGCAGTGGAAGAATACAGCCCTTGTTGTACACTCTGTGACTTGACATTGATTAATGAGGGTGCGGACATGGGCAGAATTTGATAGAGAGAGAAGGGGAAATTGGAGGACCTGAGGGCACCAGAAGGAGGAGGGCAAGGAGATGACAGAGAGGAGCAGAAGGATGGCAGTGACTCTGCACAGCGAGGGGCGGAAGTCACCCACCCAGGGCCATCGGCGGCCTGAGATCCGCAATGGAGACACTTCCAAGTGTGCCCTCCCAGTGATGGGGGCACTTCAGGGAGTGTCTCACACCTCCCCAGGTTTATCCTGCCCAGCAAGACCTGCTGTGCTAATCAAACCCTTTCTCTTGGGAATATTTGCCCTAAAAATACCATTAGAAACACCTTCCTCTCTTCTTTCCCTCGTTCCTCAGTCTCCACCTCATTGGTTTAACTCCAAAACCTGAGCACGCACTGGTGACAGCTTTCCTGCAGGAGCCTAAATCCCTGAGATCCAGACTTCGTGGATGTGGGGGAAGGATGGATTGGTGGCTCTTTGGAGAGAGAGAAAAGGGTTCCTAAATCCTGTTCTTTCAGTCAGGTGTTTTTATTTTCTCATGTGAGTAAGTCAGAAGAAGTGATGCTGGTCAGAAAAGAGTTGTACACTGATAAACCAGAGATGTTTCAGATGGAAGTTTGGGGTAGTAGTTAACTGATATTTTTTTTTTTTTAGAAAATCCACCTTCCCCCTTCATAGAGGCCCACAGCGAGCTTAATCAGTTGGAGAAGTTGTAGAAGAACAATGTGGCTCTTGCTGGGTGGTTCAGGTTTAATGAAGCCACCAGGTTCTCTTTACTTGTATTAAACTGGAAAAGTTTTATTGTCAAATAGAGAAACTCAAAAAAGAAGAGCAACGAGAAGTGACTGCAATCCCTTGGGATCCAGTTCCTGAAGGAATCCACAAGAAAGATGGAGAGAAGCTTTTTTACAAGAACATGTACAGGACAAGGGGGGATGGCTTTAAACTAACAGAGAGTGAGTTTGGATTAGCGATTAGGAAGAAAAATATTCCCTGTGAGGGTGGGGAGGCCCTGGCACAGAGAAGCTGTGGCTGCCCCTGGCTCCCTGCAAGTGTCCAAGGCCAGGCTGGGCAGGGCTTGGAGCAGCCTGGGATGGTGGAAAGTGTCCCTGGCCATGGCAGGGGTGGAATGAGATGAGTTTTAAGGTCCCTTCCAACCATTCCGGGTCTTTCCCACCCTGCTCCAGGACTGACCGTGAGCCTTCCCTGCTCCGGGTTTGCTGAGCTGGGAGCTGCAGGGGTGAGCCCCTGCATGGATGGGACACACAAGGGGACAGCATCAGTCCATGAGCTGGCAGCTGCCACACTGTCCAGGGTGTGGGGACAGCTTGTGGGTTTGCTTCCTCTGCTCCTTCCGGGTGCCCCTGAACGGCACTGAACCAGAAACTCTCAGGTCTGTCTGGCGGGACCTGCCCTCTGCAGAGAGAGCTCAAAGCTGCTGCCTCAGACAGAGCTGGAATTGTCCCCAAAGTGCTCAGAAGCCACCCAAAATCTTCCCACTGCCCTGCGTGAGGTATCAGGGGCAGGGGAAGCACCACTGCTGCTCTGGCAGGGAATTAGAGCATGTTTGGTACCCCAGTAAAGACAGGAGCTGGGGTACAGCTTGAAATTATTGTTATTAAAAACATCACTATTCATCCAACTGGTCAGAAATCTTTCCAAATCCCACATTTGATGAAAGCTGGAAATGGAGCTGCAGTTTCAGAAATTTCAGCCAGGGAGAGAAAGAGAGAATCCACCCAAACCAGCCCATTCTCAGACTCAAATTAAAATTGTTTTGCCTCACTGCAGCGCCCCAGATAAATTCGGTATCTGCCAGCCCACGGACTGTTCATGTGCTAATCCCACTCAGGCCCTCATTCAGGGCTGCTCTCCTTTGCATAAAACATTAAATGTTGGTTTGAGGGGACAGTTGTCCCTACCCCCTGTGCGGGATCTCTCCCCACCAGCCTCTGGCCACTCCGAGCCTGTCTCATTTTCCCAGAGTGAAAGATCCTGCCTTTGCTGTGTGTGAATATAAAAGGAGCACAGAAAAGTCTCACTGATGAGCACAGAATCTGCTCCCTGCCCTGACCACCACTAGCTTTAATTCCTTACCCAAAAAGCACCATGAAAATCCTGCTCCAGCCTAGGAGCACCTGTTTGGGATTTCTGGGTGCAGAGGCAAAACCAGCGCCCTGTCCCCCAACATCTGGCTGAGAACAAGGCCTCAGACTTTTTCTCTGAGCAGACTCTTCCAGCCTTCCCCTTTCTCCCTCCTCTTTGCATCCGAGACAAGCGGCCCAGTGATCACCTGCAATGGCAGCCCCAGAGGGTGACCTGAGCCCTAGAGCTACTGCTGGAACAAATGAGAGAGCTTAACTAGAGCAAGACTGGCATAAAAAGGAAAGGGGAAAAAAGAGAGGAACAAAGATTCCGTCCAATTTGCTCTTTTGGGCATTGTAAAAACTGGCCTGTTTCCCAGTATATCACTCTGCCATTGAATAAGGTCAATTGCAGAGCAGTTCTTCAGTCATCCTGATGGGTTTTCATGAGAAAGTGAATGGAGTGCAAATTAGCCAAAGTCGTCACAAGCTTTTTTACTGTCACTCCAAGCCTGACAGTCCAAAGGAAAATGAGGATTAATAAATCTAACGAACTTTCTCCATTATCCGAGCCAGGTTAGGAAACTATTTATTGTCTCTCTTTTTCTGTGTTTCATCCATTTCGCCTACTGTGGTGAAGCATTTCGAGAAGAAAGGAACAACAGCCGCATGCACACACACGCTCACACACACCCCCAGAGCTCAGCCCCTCCAGAGCTGAGCACAGCCATGGCCAGGACACAAAATAAAGGCACTGCCAGCAAGAAAATCAAGTTTTTCAAATAACTCTGCCTCATACACGCCGTGGATGGTTTTGGATGAGTCCTCGTAATTGCTCATTCCCGTTAATTAATATGTGGTTGGTGTGTTAAACATAAATATTTTATGGAAGGACTGCTAGTAAATCTTTAAAATTACCTTTTTTAAGGGCAGAAAAAGAGTTTTGAGTGAAAGGATTAGTTTCAAGTGAAAGGAAAAGTTTTTTTGACGATTATGTCCACGTGTAAAGTAGATTTTAGTGCTATTTCAATTAATTCTTTTCAGTAGCTACTGAAAGGACACGAATCTTTCCAAATTTATTAAAATAATTTGTATTTGAGTCTCTTTTAAAACTTGCTCAACTTAGAGTATTGCCTGAAGCATTCCCAGAGAACAGGAGGTCACACAGAAGGGACGCAAAAGGCCTCTAGGAAGGATTTTTGGGTTGGAAGTTTAATCCTGGGTATGTTTATGCAGATATTTCTGTATTTCAGTCAGCAGAATGAAAATCTGCCCAAGCTCACAGCTGGACAACACGTTATCCATGGAACTCCGAATACACTGTGATTCCTACAGTATTTTCCCTCAACATTCCCAAAGTCCTTAAAAACTTCCCTCAACAAGGCCTCGTGCTGCCTGGAAATAGAGGTTTGAGCTTTCAGAATTCTTGTTTTGAGCACCAATTAAACTCAATTCACATTGGCAGTAAAACAGGTGGAGAAAAGGGGACAAAGGGATCAGTCCTGTCCTTAGGAATAAATATCTGGAGGAGAACAGCCCAAATTCCAAGTTCCTACTGTAATTTCAACTGAAAGTGTTCAAACCCCCTGATTTCTGAGGGTTGGGAATAAAATAATGGTGGGAGCAAGCAAAATGTACCATGTATAAAAGTGTGGCACCTGGATCTTAATTAAAACCCCCCTGATATCATGAATGAGGGCAGAGATGAGAAGGGAATATTGAACTGCTCACACACAAAATCAGCCACGGTATTTTTAAATTAAAACGCTGAATTTCAACACTGGCTACAGCCAAAAATCACCCCATTTTCCCACTTTCATCCAGGAGCCATGAAAACGTATTTCAAATTGTGCTTCATGTTGGTGATGACAATGAGTTATTTCTCTCACCGCAAAATCTCCTAAACTTCCTTCATTAATAAGCAGCAAAAACTTCAACAGACAAAACACAACGTTTCATTCTGGAAGCTACTCCAAAAAATTACTTTAATTTCTTCCATCTTTCTTTGATATCACAAAAATAGTAGCAAAAAAAAAAAAAAAAAATCGCTATTTGGCATTTAATCCTCGTGGCTGCAGTGGGTAACAAACCAGGAGAAAGCCAACTCAGAGAGTTTGTTTCAACACTTTGTTTGCAGCTTTTCTGTGGAGACACTCACCAGAATAAATTCCCCCTGAGGACGCTCATGCTCCAATCTGAGTAACCGAAGAAAAATTGTTGAGCATTCAAAGCAATCTGGGCTTTGTTGAGATTTCCCTTCTCCTACTTTTACAGTCACTTGTCATTCCATTTAATAAGAGAGAAAACTTTCCTGACCAGCTAAATTATTCCATTCAAGACATTAAGGAAAACACACATACCCTGAAGTAAAGGTAAAATTATGCTGCAATCATCAAATCAGCCTTCTCTTCTTTATCCCATCTGTATATTCTCCTTGGAAAAGCTGCAGCAGTGGCTCCACGAGCAGCACAGCCCTACCTGCCTGCCACTGCAATTGCTGGTATTTTAATCTCATCAAAGAATCTGAGTTTTTCTTCCTGCTGTTTTGACTTTGCTGTCTCTTAGCCCTGTCACATTCACTAGTTTTGAATAAGTGCAGAACTTGCATTTACAGAATTTGCAATCTGCGAGATTGTTTAAGTGATTTATCAAATACTTTGATTGAACACTTATTGCTGCTCCAGTTCTGAATCTCATTTAAATTGACTGGGCTTGACATAAGCCTTTGGAGTGAACACAGAAACGAGTCCAGGCTCTGGCAGGTACAGCACGAGGGGGAAAAAGTTCCACCTCCAGCCACAGCACTTCTGGAATTACACCCTGATCAAATCAGTGCTCTCTATTCCTTATGTGGCATTTTATAGCTGATAAAACCACAGTCAGATGGGCTTTATCTCACTGATGATGCAGCACCACATCTCTGCAAGTTGGTTCAGAGCATCCAGCACCCCCCAGGGTTCTAAAACAGAAAATTTGGATTTTCTCCCAGTGGACTTGAAGAGCCCAGACCTTTGGAAGGCTCTGCACAGCCACAACAAGAGCACTTAAATCCAAGTTAAAATCACTTTGCACTCACAGGCAACACTCAGACCAGACAAATGCTGAGCTCTAAGTTCTGAAACATCTAAAAAGTTGGAAAAATGGTGAATTTTTGTCATCCAGTGGATGATACACCTCTGAGGGATGCCAAGCAAAACAGGGGCAAACGGATTTGAAGGTCTACAGAGACAACACCACCCAAAGGAATGCCGCAAAACTCTTCCAAATTAGAACTCGATGCACCCCAGACAGACACCACTGCAAGGCTCAATGCTTTCTGCTTCAGGGAGGCACCATTTCAATTTAACTATTTGTACATTAAATTCACACCCTTCCCTCTTTTCCCCCAAGTTTATGTAGAACAACCACAGTCTCCAAGAGCACGTGCTGTCTGCCACATCCCTTTCCATGGGAGAACCACTTAGAAACAAAACTTGGGCATTATTAAAAGCACAGAAGTGTTGTAATAAATCAAAAATAACACACAGAGGAGGGCCAGGGCCAGTGTGGATTCCAAGCACCTGGATCAGGTACAGAGTGCTCATTGTGAGTAACAAGCAAGCAGAGGTGGAACAAATGAAGAGGATTTGTTTCAGCCCATCAGAGATTAAATGAAATGCTCCTGCAGCACAAGGGATCCGAGGCTTTCTTGCTAAATCTGTTGTCTTTCAGGCTCATGGCGTTTTCAATGCTTCCTCCAAACTCATGTGGGATAATGCACTTCCAAAAAGTAGGCTCTAGGTATGCACATTCTTAAAATCAACCACTCAACACGCATCCAAATAAAAGTGAGCTTTCCTCCCCATTTTCCCCAAGAAAGGAAGCTCGGAGCCCTTTTATGCATTGTGAATGGCCCACCTAATTTAGACTGAATTATACCCTAACCTTCATTTCCCCTTTACTTCTTTGCTCCATTCAGCAGTTTCTGACTTCAGCTAATTCACTAACAATCCCAGCTGGTCCTTCCCAGCTCCCAGTTCTTTAGCACATTGTCCAAGGAAACTATGTGCTCCCATCTACACTGGTATTCCACTCTCCAATTAACCTACTGCTGAGAGGCTTTACCCCTTTCCACCATCCATTCCTCTGCACAGACATTTCTTTTTTTTTCTTCTTTTTTAACCTTTTACTTCTTGAATTAAAGTGCAGGAGATCCCTTCCAGGTGAGAAGGTGTTACATTTATTTGCTGAACTCACTCAGGAAGACACAACACAGCATGGCTCTGAGTGAAAAATCTGCTTGATCTGCAGCGCGTTTCAAAGCTGAGTGTTAAGGCACAGATGTTTGAGGTGGAAGTAAACAAATAACAAAAGAATTTCCACACTCGCTCTGTGATAGGCATGTGCTTGTTCTGAGCACTGAACCCTGGCAGAGGAGCCAGCTCAGCCAGAGGTGTGGCTGGGGTTTGATCCACACACGGGTGGCACTGCTGGAGACTCAGGCAAGGGACTCTGGATTCTTCTGGTTTAAAATAGGTGATTTATTTTTTATCAAACCATTTATTAAGGAATTGATTTTTTATCAAACAGTTCTAACTTTGATGGCAACTGAAGGAAGGCCTGTGGGCCTGGAGGGCTCCTCAGTAGGAAAGTTTTGCCGTGTTTGCAAGAGAAGCCTTGAGCATGTCCATGTTTCAGATCTATTTCACTGATTACCTGATATATGTGTGTATATATATATAAAAATATATATATTTATATAACTATAGTTTTGTCTGATCAGGAACAGAGATGACCCCAAGCACTTGGGTGCCTGACCACATCACATTTGCACAAACAGAACAAATCAGCCATAGACTGTTCTGCTAGCCTGGGGTAAAGCCAAGGCTTCAACATCTTGGAGTCCCCTACTCAACAATATTTTACACCCAGAATTTCCACAGCAAATGTTAAAGAAACCTCGCTGGATTTAGAAAATCTCAAAAAGAAGAAATTCAGATCTCCTCCCTGGAGATTTGTCTCTCTTTCAGTGAGGACCTGCATATCAACCCTGCTGACAAAAAGTGTCCTCCTTTTCACTTCAACTGTGGTGGTTGTCCCCAAAACTCCTTTCTTGTGTAGATTAACACCAGATTTTAGAAGACCTGAACTTCCATGTTTGCTCCCTGAAATCCATTTAACATTTCCCTCTCTGCCACCACGCCAAGTGCCATCTTTCTGGCTACATGGCCCAGATCTCCTCGTTGGCAAGATCCCAGATAAAACAAAGATAGGGAAAAATGGAATTGCTGGCCATTAAACACCCACCTCCCCCAGGTCCTCCTTTTCTTGTACATTTGCTTAGAAGCAAGTGAGCAGAACAAGAGCCCCGTGCTCAGAAAGTGGGGCTGGGAATCAGGCAGGGAGAAAGTCAATATGGAGCAGTGTGTCCATTTGTTTTGATTTATCTCACTAACTTCAATTGACAGTTAATTCATCAGAGGAGGAAAATGCCAGTCTAGTGAAAACACAACTCGTGAAGGGGAGAGAAGGGAGTGGAAAACACAGAGTGGGGATAATACAGGTAATAAATTAAAGGATACAGTATCAGTATTTTATCATTCCCATTCTGAATTTGCTGTGTCCCGACTCTTGCCAATTACAATTTATAGTGAGCAGTAAATTTACACTGATTTATTTCACACACACACACACCCCCTTTACAAAATGAGGTGACTTTGGAAAACAGGAAAAGACAGGAAAAGGAGCTGCTTTGGCTCCGATTCCTAAATCTGAAATTTCCAGCAGCAACTACCTTGTAACAAACCACGGGCGAGAGGAGAATTTACACTGGTAATGTTGGCTTGGATCTAAAATCCACAAAAACAATAAAAGGTTGGAAATGGGATTTGCAGCAGAGGTGCTGGTGCACCAGTGACACCAGTGCAGGGTACGGGAGTGCACTGGGAGCCTCACCTCTCCCTGTGCTCTGATCCCTGCTCTGGCTGACCCCCCTTAGCCAGGGAAATGCTCCGGGTGTTCCTTGTTTTAGCCCCCTGACCCCACAGCTCCTCCCTTGGGCTCACTTGTTATCACCCAGCAATATTTAATTTCTCCCTGCTCAGGACTTTTTTGCCTCAAATACCCCTCTCTCCCAAAGGGTGTTTTTTGGGTTGGTCTTTGCCTGGCCTTAGGACAATAAAAGCTGGAGATGGGATTTAGGGAGCCCAGAGCCATTGTGTAAGAGACTTTAGGCAGAATATCTGTGCTGGTGCATCCACTCATGGGCTGGATCCATCCCCACCCTCTCAGACCCTCCCTATCTGCCACAGATTGTGTTCTACAATTCACCTTTCACTACAAAAAGCAGAACTTGCTTGTATTTAATTGAAACATTTTTTCCCAGTAATTTCATCAAATGCTCCTGTACAAGGATCCTGTTTGTTCTTAGACAACAATCCCACTTTGAAGTTCAGCCTTGCACAGACACAACTTGGATTATTCTCCCTGGATATTCTAAATTAAATTATTTGAATGGAAGTTAACCCACATCTTTTTGGCCCATTCACTGATCTTTGCAGGGCTCCTGAACATTTTGGGCACCATCCCTGATCCTGAACTTCCACCTGGGAAGTGCTGCTTCTCCACTCAGCAGCAAAGCCCAATTTCTGCTCCAAAGAACACAGACAGCTCAACAAGAAGCTGAACTTCCTGCCTTTTTTTTCCCCTTAAATCACCTTGTATGCTTATTAAACCCCAAGCACAGCTGCAGGGGACTAGAAGAAATTAAGCTTCTTTCTGTCCATTTCCCAGGAAACTGGAGAAGAGCCAAAAATAATCTGTCCTGCTTGAAGTATCTGCATTTTGCCTGCACAACTCTACAGAAAGGCACTATCTCTATCTCTCTGCCACACTGCTGAAATTCATTTCGGAGATGATAAAAGCACTTAAGAACAGCAAAAGATCCTTCACTTCTGAGGGTGGAAGTGTCCATAAATCAGAGCTTGGGACAATTGTTCTGTTGGTGTGTAAGAGATGAGCTGCCCACACTTTTGGTTTGAGAGCAAGTAAACCTGGTGCAAGACACCAACTCTGCAGCACTTCTGAATTTATAAGCTAAAAAAGGGATTAAACACAACCACAAAAAAAAAAGATTGTATCAACTCTGAAAATCCTATACCTTCCATAGTATGGGCTAAAAGCTGCAAAGGTACAAATATGGGGTAGGACACAGGAGAGAAAAAGAAATCACAGCCTGAACTTTCACCCAAATGCCTAAATTAAATCACAAGCCTTGCAAACATTTAGAGAAGACTGGATATTTCTGTTATATTCACTGTGAGGGGGTTTAAACTTCAGAAAAGAAAATACCAATTACCGTGGCAGGATTTATTGGTTTGTACAGTCCCATAGACCAAAACGCCAGGCTGGTCCAGTGAGCAGACTAAACTTAAAATACCTTAAAAAATAGGTATACTATTTTAATTAAATAGGTATACTATTTTATGTTATATAGGTGTAACTCCTTAAATACCTGAAAACCTTAAAATAATTCCAAAACATTGATATTTTATCTGCACGCAGTTTCTAAACACCCTTGGTTGATGTTCAGCATCCCCTGACAGTGCAATACCATTTTCACAAGCTGCTCCCACAGCACATTTTTTCTGACTGCTGCCACACCCCCACCTGCAGCTCCACCCTTTGCCTCTTCCTTGCTTTCCTCCAAAAGCTGAAATATTCCAAAGTGTTCTGATATACCAAAAATCCAAACAATCTGCTAAAGGTGCAAGCTCTGCTTGCAGAGGGGTTTTAGGTGGGGATGTTTCTGTTCCCTGGCTGGGCCCAGAAGTTCCACCAGGATTCAGCCAAAGGAGGTTCCCACCCTGCCAGAGGACACAAGGCAACACCACAGCCCCAGCAACAACCAAAATCACTGAATTCTTCCCTTGCAAAAGCTTTTTAGTCACTCGAAGGAATCAACCACAATGACCCAAGTTTGATGGCTAAGGATTCAACCCCCTCAGCTGAGCAGGTTGTGATTTAGCAGTGACGTTTCCAAGTTGTTAAATAACCTTTTCCTTCATCACATAAAAGATGAAGGAAGCCAAAAGGTGTAAGCACTAAACCAGAATCTGATGTCCAGTGGTGTTTAGGGGTGGAATTATCCAATCCCACTAAAGCTGTCTGTGTGGCACAGGCAGGAAATCCACCCCAAATATAGCTGACAACTCTCCCCCCCTTCAAGAGACAAATATTTATTCCCTTCCTCACAGCAATTCCTTTGGACTGTGGCTGTTGTCAGCTACAGGAGAATCATGGGTTTCCTGTTGGGATCTTTGACACCTGTCAAGTCCATTTTAACAAATTTCACCCCTTGCCACGTTAAAGTCATACTCCCAAGAAATGTTTTGCTGCTCTGCTGCACCAATAGACTTTCCGCACAGAGAGGTGCAATCCAGTTTTTAAAATTTTGCTTTCAATGAATAAAATGGATTTAAATTTGGATTGAAATTTGCCTTGTTAACAGGAGCTGAGCCTGTTTGGGGACACACACGGAGCCCCTTGGACAGGACCAGCAGCACTGGGGACACTGCTCAGCCCTGCCCCTCTCTGCCTGCGAGACAGGAGCTTTATCCAGCTCCTCACATCACTCTTCTTTCCCAAACATTTGGCTGTGGTGGCTCCCCCCCTCCCCTTTCCCTTCCCCTTCCTCCAAGTTGAAGGCAGTTCACCACTTACGGTCATTTACAGCTTACATCCCAGCAAATCCAGAAGGTGTCTGATGAAAAAGAGGGACTAGCCAAGCATCTTAATCCCCCTGTTCATTCATGCTCTCTGTAATGTTCTTTCAGGCCTCTGCTGAGAGACTAGGCTGAAATGAAGGCTGATAAATTAGTCTGGAGGGAAACAAGGCAGATTCTGCTTGTAAAAGGTCATTCCAACTTTGTTCTGGGTGAGGGTTTATCTTGACTGCAGCTGCGACAGACAATGGCCGGGGCCTAAACGGCAGAAATCCAAGCTCTGCTCACGAAATTACTGTGCTGATAAGGGAGAATGGGCTTCAGGGAGATCTAAATGGGAAAAGGGAGGTGGGGGACAAGGGTGAGGTGTAGGTATTTTTGAACAGGATTGAACAGGGATGGCACAATGAGATGTGCAATTAAAGCAGAGGGAAGGAGAGGGAAGGAGCACATGGCTGCCTGAGTGGATCCAAAGGGAGGAAAGAACACCTCGTGTGTGCTGAGGGAAAGGCCTCGGTGTGCTGGGGGAAAGGCATCGGTGTGCTGGGGGAAAGGCTTCAGTGTGCTGAGGGAAAGGCTTTGGTGTGTTGAGGGAAAGGCTTTGGTGCTGAGGGAAAGGTCTTGGTGTGCTGAGGGAAAGGCTTTGGTGCTGAGGGAAAGGCCTTGGTACTGAGGAAAAGGCTTCGGTACTGAGGGAAAGGCCTCGGTGCTGAGGGGAAGGCTTTGGTGCTGAGCGGAAGGCTTTGGTGTGCCAAGGGAAAGGTTTCGGTGCTGAGGGAAATGTCTCGGTACTGACGGAAAGGCTGCAGTGTGTTAAGGGAAAGGCTTCAGTGTGTTGAGGGAAAGGCTTTGGTGCTGAGGGAAAGGCTGCGATGCTGAGGGAAAGGCTTTGGTGCTGAGGGAAAGGCTTTGGTGCTGAAGGAAAGGCTTTGGTGCTGAGGGAAAGGCTTTGGTGCTGAGGGAAAGGCTTTGGTGCTGAGGGAAAGGTCTTGGTGTGCTGAGGGAAAGTCTCGTTGCCGAGGGAAAGGCCTCGGTACCACACAGCCATGAGGGGCTGGAGCTGGGCTAATGGGCCAGACAGGTTATAGAACACACAGGGGTGGGATAAGATGAGTTTTAATATCCCTCCCAACCATGAGTCCATGATTTTGTTGTCTGTTTGCTTTGAGAGAGGGCAGAGGGAGGAGATCAAGAGAAAAGCACAACCAGGGCAAGGTGGAGATTTTACAAGGACACCTTCCAAAGCAGCTGGGCCTCAGTCACAACCTGAGAAACAGCGTCCCTGATTGGGAATAACACTCCCAAAGACATCCCCATGCTTTGGAAATGCTCCTTCCACCCAAAGGGCCAATTCCTCCCCTTGCCTGACCCCTGGGCCTCCTCCTGCAGACAGGATTCTTCCATTCATGTTTCTAAAAATGACTCAAACTCAGCTTCACACCTGCCCTGGACAAACAGCCCTTGTTTTGCAAAGCTGAGCTCACTCAGTACCGGGATTGCCTCGTTTTGCACAGGTCCTGGCCCTAGGCTGGGATGGGACGCAAGAGGAATAATGAGGAATAATGAACACACAAAAAGAGGAAAAATGAACACCAAAAGAAGTGAATAATTAAGTGTTGTGAAGAACCAAGTCCCACCCATGTCCCACTGCTTCAGAAAAAGCAATGGACCCAACCCTTCATTTCCATCCCTAAATACAACAAATCTTCCCAGCATTTCCAGAGCCAAACAAGAAGCAATTGAAACACCAAAATGTGCGAAATCTTAAATCCCACAAAGTAAGCCTTGCTACATTTACCAGCTCTCCAGATATGTGGTGCTGCTCTGTATTTGCCATGGGAAGAGGAGGAACAGTTCCAAAGTAATTAACACAACATTTTACTCAGGAAAATTAACCATTGGTACTTCTTATGTTGCACAGATTGAGGTAAAGAGATTGAATTTAGAACCTTCAGACTTTGGGATTGACCAGGAGCTCAGATGGGTTCACTGCAGGGTTTGTTGACCCTGAGCACATCCCTGGAGCCCTCAGTGCCCCAATCCCACAGGAATACCTCCAAGCAGTGAGGAGCATGAGGCTGATTCCCAAAAAAACCAACACCCTCCCGAGTGCCTCCTACAAGCAGCCTGAAAACTCCAAAATGACTTATTTTGCATCGCTCCCACCTTCCCAAAGTGCCCCTGAAAGAGTCCCTAGAGCGCTGCCTCCTTCAGAGCCCCATGTATATTTATGGGTTCACTTATTGATCATTTCCTTCACAAAAGCCCAGGGCTCCATCAGCCAGGTTTTGCTGGGAGAGGACAAAACGCAGGTTGGATTTCTCTGTAGGTGAACATTCTTGAGGAAGAAGCAGTGCCCTGAGTTCTGTAGGGCTTTTGACAACGAAAAGAGCTATTTTTCAAACCCTGTGGTCACCACGGAGCTTTTCATGGGATTTTTCTTTCTCTTATTCCTTTTTGAAAGCGTGGCTGATAAAATGCTGCTTCAGGAGCTGGTATTCAGGGATGGCTCTCGAAGACGAAAGGAAAATATTTATTTCCTTTTTCTGCTTGTGAATCAGAATGTTCTATTTAAAGAAAGTGCCCTCTGCAGGATTGCTCATGAGTTATTACCCCTTATGGAAATAAAGGAGAAATATCAGGAGGTATTCTTAGTCATTCCCTTCCCCTGTCTCTTCTTTTTTTCCCTTAATTCCTTATATACCCATGTTTTAGCCAAGTGCCTAAGATAGAGCAACTTATTGTGGCATTCTTGGGCCTAAAAAAGGCTTTACTCTCTTAACCTTGGCATTGAAGCGTTTGGGGAAACATCAAAAAATGGGACAAATCTCAATCATTTCACTTGGATGCCATAAGGTGCATTTTTCACTTTTATCCAGGGTGAAAATTATTAAATTAAACCCTCCAAAAGATGGAGCTGTAAACAATGGGGTTTTTCCTGGGATTCCATCAGCTTCTTCCTCTGAGTCCTGACCCAGTCCTTGTTCCTGCTGGTGTGGTTTTAATTCCAGGCATAGGAAACAGCCCAACAATTGGCAGCACCTGGATCTGACCCTTCCCCTTCCTCGTGGTGGTTCCCTGACACCAGAACAAAGCCCAGATCCTGCAGGGAAAATCAAAATGTTGATGCTCTCCCAGAGCTGCTCCCCGGGAAGGGGATGGAACCAAGCACGTACAAAGCTGAGCAAGCTCCTCATCCCAAAATCTCACCGTATTTAGAGTATTTTGAGGCCAGGAACTTATTTTTCCTCCTTGAGATTAATTTTTTTTCACTTAAGCGCTGAGTTTTGGCCCAAAGCTAAAGTTTCTCTGCAGTTTTATATCCACGTGTATAAAAATTCTACCTTGGGGTGCTCCTGACAGCTCCTGAGGGCACATCTGGGCAGTCCCAGGGGCTCTTACATTCGGAATCCACAGATCCTTCCATTTCCAGAGTGATTCCAGCCAGGAATTCCTGGGAAATGCTGAAGGAACCTTGCATGGGAAACGTTTGCTGTGCAGGTAACGCTCTGCACCTCGGGAAGGGCCACACACAGAATTCCTCAGCAATTTCCCTGCAAGAGCAGGAATTTGGGCTGAAAACCAGCAATTCGTGGACTCCTTTTCCCCGAGTGAGAGAAGCTGTTGGAGGAACATCATTCTCCAGGCAGAGGGAGAGGCAGAGGCCAGAGAAAATGAATGAATCAAGGAAGGAAAAGGAGCAGGAAATGTCATCACATCCTTGCAGGGCCCAGCTGAGAACACGTCAAGAGGCAGGAGGAGGTTTGGGGAATTCTTTGCTCATTTAAAGGACTCGCACTCCTTTCAGCATCTCTGGCTGAGACAGGACAGACAAGAACTCACTGCTTCAGCGGGATCAGCTTTGAAAGGGAAACGAAGGAATTTCTGTACGATCTGAAATGGGAAATATGGCAAAACCAGCACAGTTCAAACCATGCTTTGAGGCTCCTTCCTTTTTTAATAAAGATAGTTCTAAAGTGTATTGTTTAAAATATATTTAAATTTTGAAGATATTTTAATGTTTTTAAGACTCAAGGAAATACGATGTAATTCTCCTCCCAGAATTCAAGGCCAGTCACATAAAGTAAATTTCCCTTGGCACTTAGGAGTACTCAAAAAAACCAGACAATGTAAAACAAAATAAAACAAAACCCACAAAAAAATCCCACACAAAACCCAAACCAAAACAAACAAGCAAACAAAACGACTAGAAAAACCCCAAAAAATCAACCAACCAACCAAAAAAAAACCACACCCCCCAAAAAAAACCCAAACAAAAACAAAACAAACCAACCAAACAACAACCCCGAAAAAAAAAACCCACAAAAACAAAACCCAGGAAAAGCCCCACCAAAAAATCACCACAAAAAACAAAAGAACAAACAAAAAAAACCCCCAAAACCCAAAACCATGCTAAAATTTCAGTCTCCTGTTTTGGGGGAGCAGAGACTTGGATTGCTGTGAATCAGTGACACTTTAAAGGGTGTTCAAACCCCAGCAGTTTTCCCTGGCCCAGATGTGGAGCCAGAATTTTGCTGCATCCTCAGCTGCTGCTCCCATTTTTTCCCCAGTTGTTTGTCTTCCATGGGACAGCCTCTCTCTTCCCCCTCACGGAGGAAATGAAAGCACTTATTTATTTTCCCAATGTAAAGGAGCAGCCTGGCTCTGACACTTCAGCTGAGAGAAGCCTTTGTGCTTCAGCAAATAACCTCTCTTAAAATATAAATTAAAATATAAATTAAAATGAACTGCATTTATCAGTGGTATTTACCCTGTGAAGCAAACTGAGCTAAAATCATGATTGCTACAAGTCAGGTGCTAAATTTCCCTCCTGGATGAGATTCCCATTCTCCTCTCAATTAGGAAAATTAACAGCACCATGATAAATCCCATTATTTATCCAAAGCGATCGAAATCATTATGTAATTATTTTATTTTCATTTTCTGCAGGTCCCGGAGGCCATAAAGCCCAAGCACGCCGTGATTTATTCAGGGTGCTGGCAGCGCTGTGTTCTGTGTCAGCAGGCAGGGGAGCAATGGCATCAGGAGAAATGAAAATCAGGTCACACTCCATAATCACAGAGCTTTCAGGTGGGGTGGTGTCTTTTAAGGCACAAAATCAAAGGCGGAATGACACGATGGGCACAGCAGTGTCAGGAATGAGGGGAAGAACCCAACAGGTCCTGCACAGCAGCACTGAATCATCCCTGGGAGGGGCTGGGGGCCAGCATTGACACATCTTATTTATTTTTATGAGATGGGCATGAATCACTCGCTGCCATCCCCTGTCCAAAGAGCCCTGGAATGAGAGGTGTGGTGTCATTCAAAGGGGATTTTTTCAAACGTATCCCACAAAGCAAAGCAGGAGGGCAGAGATGGAGCAGTGCTGCAGATAAGGCAGGGCGCGTGTTGAGGCCATCCCAGCCCAGCCCCCCTGTCTGCCTCGAAGGGAAACCACCTGTCATCAAGAGAATTCTGCGGTTTTTTTCAAGGGATGGTGAATAAAACTCAGCTTTCTGCATTCCCATGGATGCTTTGGGTTATTAATGAGTGAAGCTGAGAGTTCTAGCAACACCAGGTCTGGAGTGAGGAGTTCAGATGGAAACAGGGCTGGCCCTACCTCCGAACACAAACTGAATTTCCTGAGGACTTTGAGGGACAATTCACTGCTCTGTTTCATTTTAAATCCCACAAATCTGCCCTCCCTGGAGTTTGAAAAGAGAAACTCTTTCTGCATTGGTAATCCATGAATAGAGGGGATCCATTTGCAAAAAGCCCTTAATAGCACATTTTCCAATCCCCAAAATGATGTTTGAATTTTTTTTTACGGCAGAAGTCAGAAGGAGCAGACATTAATTATGAAGCACCACGTCCTGTGCAACAACAAAATCAGCATTTCCTAGCAAAGCTGAGGTGGTGCTGAGGAATGGCCTCTTTTCAGCCAATGCCACTTCCAGTGACACTCCCAGCTTAGTCAAAACCTGACAATAAATTTCCTGCGATGAAGGGCAAGAACTTCTTGTGCTAAAGGCAGAAACACTGATCAAATTGAGGAACTGATGACTACTAAAAACAAACAAAAAAAGACCAGGTTCTCAGAATTTGAGAAGTTTGCTAAAGTGGGATTATCAAGGCTAGAAACTACAGGAAATGAACTGAGAAATATGAATAGAGAAGAGGTTGGGTGTGGAGAACAGGTATAAAACTGAAGTAAATGCCTAATAGGAGAGAAAATTCAAAAGTAATATATTCAAATTGGCCAGAACAAGGAGTTGTGGGGAAGTCTTACAACAACATTCAACCCCAAGTCACTGCAAGTAAAAATTCCAAATTCCAGAGAAATACTGACCAAAAAAAAAAAAAAAAAAGGCAAACTGCAGAGAGAACATTCCTCATGGTCCTACAAATCCCAGATTTGTTAAAGTTATCACCACTGAAAGAAATGGAAGCAAAAGCCAACAAGTTACTGGGTGACAAAAAACTCCTCATTTTCCCTTTTGTCTCTCACTGCCCATTCCCTGCCTGCTCAGTTTTATCAACGCAGGATGGAAAGATCCCAAGCTACAACTTCCCCATTTGCCATCAGGTAGAGCTGCCTGGAACATCTCCTCAGGTTTTTCCAACCTCCCACTACAAAGGAGCAGCTCAGAAACCATCACAGCAGAGAATATTCATTCCATGATTTCCTGTTCAGCACACGAAAGGATTTGTGGATGTTGCTCCCAAATGAAATTCCGAAGGCACTGATTGGGAACAAATCCCTAAACTGTCCTTAAACACTCTGGGAAATGGGAAACGGTTTTGGGACACCTGAGGGAGGACAAAGCCCTTCCTGTGAGGTGTGAAATGGCCCTGCCAGGGCAGGGGACAAAGGAACCGCTGGAATGGGAGAAGTGCCCCGGAGAGGGAAAGTTTGCTCAATTACACTACAAAAACAAACAATATCACAAAGTCAACGGGAATTGATAAATACGGCTCCTATCAGCACTCAGAGCAGTGGGGATGTGGGGAACCTTTCTGAAAATCATGAGTGTAAATATCAGCTTTTATCAGGAATATAAAGCACAAGGACAACGTTTTTGCCAAGGTCATAGAAAAAAAACATTTGCACTACTTGACTTGGATCTGACTTCTATCAGCCAAGGAGGATTGCACTTTTTCCTAAAAGTCAGTCTTAAAATAAAATAACAAACAAAAACATAAATGGAAACAACAAATGCCTCCTATCAATAATTGGGTCAGAAAAATCTTTCACATTGCAGCCTACAAATAATTAATATTGCATATTCCTAGAGGAAAATTGTCCTTATTTTCAGAGATACCATGAAGTGATCAATACCTTCCTCAGGAATCTGAAGCTGCTTTGCACCTACAACTTCCCTCAACCAGACCTTGTCGTGCCAGGATAATTACAGGGATCTTTTTCCCCCCCAAAAAACCCTTTTTGATTCTCATACAGTAATACCAATCAAATATTCTGCAATCATATTCGCAATAGATCCAACACCAAGACTTCAGAGAAATGTCATTGGAGGGGAGAGAGGGAATCAAGACTCAGCAGAATTCCCTCTTTTCCCTGTAGTAGGATAGAAGGAAAAGAAAACTCTCAACTCAATCATTTAACCAAACTGATTTTAGCTCTGCAGACACTTCCTACTGCAGAGCAACAGAACACAATTGAGTTTGGCTTTTAAAACAAGAGTTTTTTGCTGTTTCCTGCACTTTGGACACATTGAGAAAGTAAACAAAACAAAAACATCTGGACCTACTTCTCTGGGCTTCACTGTGTCTCACTTCTCACTGCTTTTTGACATCGCAGTCAGGAGTGCAAATATAATCAGAGACAATTTAAACTGTTAATGCTGAAGTCTGGCCTTTCTGACCCAGCTTTCTAAGAAAACAGAGTTCTGGGACTGCCCTGATGCCTTCTCCCTGGGAAAACCTTACAGTTCCAGCCCTCAGCTGCTTCCCACCCTGCAAATCCCCCAGGATTTTGTGAACTAGTTCACCCCAGTAGTGGCTGATGGAGGAATCAGGGCAAGTCCCTGCCTCACCCAAGGAAAATGAGGGAAAATTCAGCTCCCACTCTTTTTGAGGGACAGGCCTTGTCCATCCTACAGCAAAATCCTGCCAGGAAAAGGAAACCTTTCTGCCCTCACTGCCCCAGGCACAGCCTTTTCCCCAGGGCAAGAGCCAGCAGCTCCCGTGGCAGCAGGAGGATGGAATGATGGGATGGGCACTGGGGCTAGAGAGAAGGAATTAAATATTGTGTGATGGACACTGGATGTGCTGGGGTAGGACTGCGAGCACAGAGCAGGAATCCCAGGCTACATTTCACTGCTCACAGAATGTTTCAGCATAATTAGGGATCTACATAGTCTCAAATCAAGAGTACAGGAGCAGAAGAGGCTCAGATGATTTCTGGGACAAGCCCAGAAAAGCAGGGAGAAAGATGGGAGCTGTGGGATGGAGTTTTTTCCTGCTGAGGGCTGGGTTTTGTTCAGCTCTTGGGAAAAAATGACTTTCACATTTCTCCATCTCTGCTGCAGCACAAGAAGTGGAGAACATCGGGGCTGTTAATGGGTACATGCTATTTCTCCCTGCCCAGTTAATAATGCCTGCACCACTGACACGGGCTGGGAGTCAAAGGTAACAGCCCCAACCACCAAACATGATGCGATTAATCCATTCCCTCCACGCGACAACTCCCGAACACCATTTGGAAATGACAAGTGACCCGACATCATTCAAAACCAGACTTCCAAAACGGTGCTCGAGCAGTTTCTGTGGCCCAAGAAGGGAACTTTGAAAGGGATTTCTGCTGATTTTAAATCCTGCAGGTAACCGGGGTGCTAAATGAGGCAGGGAAATGTGGCATCAGCAAAGTCACCACCTCTGTCCCCAGGCCACCAGGCCTCGGTCCAGCTCCACAAACACTTGGCAGAGAAGACAAAGGAATGTGGTGCTCACATTCCGCACGCTTACCTCCCATCCAAAGTTTGTTTCCTTTAATGTGCTCCTCTGTACTGCCATATAGGGTCCAAATCTTTCCCCAACTTCAATCTTCTTTTTGGCCCAAATCCCTAGCCCTGCCCCTGGGATCGAAGATTCTCTGAGTTCAAAATCTGGTGGGATTGGAATGTCATCAGGAATGTAGACGGGAGCTTCATAGGGTGAGCCCTCCTTGGGAGTGAAGTCCTCACTGGTGGGAAAGGGTGACGGAGGTCCCACAGGGATGGGGGACATTATACTGTCCTCAGTTTCCTCCTCTGCGCTTTCGCCAGCAAGGAGATCGGGGTCGGTCTCGTACATATTATTTACAATCTCGCTGTCACCTAAAAGGGGAAACAGCAGAACAAAACACACTGAGACACTTGCGTGAACATTGGTTAATCTCTCCCTGGGACAGAGTTGCACTAAGCCGAGCTTGCACGCTTTGAAAGGATCAAAACCTCCCTCGAGGAACTCAGGTGGAGCTGAGGTGAGGACAGTGACACCCCTGGGGTGCTGCAGAAGGGTGGGGTGAGGCTCATTGCAGCCTGGAATGTTCTATAGGATCAGGGATCCTCTGCAGCCTGGAATGTTCTATGGGATCAGGGGTCCTCTGCTGTTTGCATTTCAATTTTGGAAAGAGGGAACAAAACACAGAAGAGGTGCTTGAGCTTCCCTTTACACACTTCTTGATTTAACTGGCTCAGTATATTTTGTAAAGGGAAAAAAAAAACAAACCCAGAAAGCAATTAAGGTAAAATCCAAGTTTGGCAGGAAGTGTTGGCCTGGCGTTTGGGGCTCCTGCTCGGTGTGTCCCACAGGAGCTGTGGCTGTGAGCTCCCAGCGCCACCTCAGCCCTGCACTCTGCAGGTGGAACAGGAGCTCCTCTGCTTTGTAACCACACAGTCCTGGAATGGTTTGGGTTGGAAGGGACCTTAAAACCACCCAGTGCCATGGCAGGGACACCTCCCACTGTCCCAGGCTGCTCCAAGCCCTGTCCAGCCTGGCCTTGGACACTGCCAGGGATCCAGGGGCAGCCACAGCTTCTCTGGGCACCTGTGCCAGGGTCTGCCCACCCTCATGGAGAAGGATTCCTTCCTAACCTCAAATCCAGCCCTACTCTCTGTCAGTTTGAAGCCAAATCCCCTTTGTCCTTGAGAGAAAATGCTGGACACACAGAGAGCAATAAAGTTCGGGGATTTTTCCGAGAGGAGTCAATTGGCAAGCAAGGTCATTCACAGGGAATGAAAATGAAGCTTTCTCACCCAAAAAGGAGAAAAAGGGTGGTGGTAGGGGAGCAAAACATGAAGGGAAAAAGCAAAACACATTTGTCACCCCATACAGGTAGCTGGAAGTTTTTTGGGAGCAGATTTGCTGTGTCTCCAGCAGCCATGAGGCAGCACGGGCACACTCCCGCTCGACTCAAGGTATTTATAATTCATCTCTTCCCTAACCTCAGAATGCACCTTCTGTCTGCAAGACACATCTCCCCCTCTATTTCTGTTTTTTATGCCTAATAAAGATTTTCCTGAGTTCATGCCTGAGAAACCTGGTGGCAGTCTCGACTAAAGAGGAGGATTTGGATTCCTCTGCCAACATTTTTTTGTTGAAACAGGGAGCTGCCTGCTGCAGTTGACATGGGTTTCCTCTGCTAGAAAGTGCAGCCCTCCCTGCTCAAACATGTCACCAGAACTGAGCTTTCATGAACATGAGATACTCCATCATCCTGAAAATATTTGTGGTTGCAGTAAATGTTTTCTCACCCAGTATTAGCAAGTCAAATTATTTTCTGCTCTATGATTAGCCTCTTTTGCACTTAAGGAACAGGAATTCCAACTGAGTTGAAGAGCAAAACTGGGTTTATTGAAGCACGACCTGTGAACATTTCCAGAGGATACAAGTAAAGTAGAAAGATACTTTGCTATTGAACAGTGTGTGATAATTTAATTTCTTCTGTGGGACAATCAGGGAAGTTCTGATTAAATTTTAATTTACAGTGAAGCTGATCCCACATCTGACTGACCTCACATTTCAAGAGAAATCACCAGACATAGGTAAATGTTTTTAGTTTTCAATGACCAGGGACTGGCAACAGGCACGAAAGGACAGTGAAACAGAACAATTTCAGGCAATGATATGTCTGATCCCAGAGGTTCCAGGTGGCATCTGTGGGAGCAGAATCCCAAGCAGGCAGATGTGGGAACGTTGGGTTTCAATAAATCAATAAATTGTACCCAACATTCATTAACATCCAGAGCTGTCAGGGAAAATCCGAGCTCTGCCCAAAGCTGTCTCTTTTCTTGTGCGCTGCCCGGTGGATTTCACAGAATCACAGAATCTCTGAGGTTGGAAAAGCTCTCCAAGGCCATCGAGTCCAAGCTGTGACCTATCCCCACCTTGTCCCCAGCCCAGAGCACTGAGTGCCACCTCCAGGCCTTGCTTTGACACCTCCAGGGGTGGACACTCCAAACCTCCCTGAGCAGCCCCTGACAGTGCCTGAACACCCTTTCCGTGGAGAAATTCCTCCTCATGTCCAACCAAAACCTTCCCTGCCCCAGCCTGAGGTGTTCCCTCTCCTCCTCTCCCTGTTCCCTGGGAGCAGAGCCTGACCCCCCCGGCTGTCCCCTCCTGTCAGGAGCTGTGCAGAGCCACAAGGTCCCCCTGACCTCCTTTTCTCCAGGCTGAGCCCCCCCAGCTAAAGCCCCCAGGTGAGGGAGCTGATCTTCTCCACAGGTTGTGTTTATTCCAGGGATTTGGGGCAAATCCAACAGCTGGGGTTCAGTTTGGATTATTCTGTAGAATCTTCTAGATTGCCCCCACTGCACCCCTTCTCACCCGCAGGGCTCCTTTCAGCTTTACTCCAAATATTACACAGCTGGTTAAAAATTAAAAATACATTTAAAAAAGCAGAGAACATCTCATTTTGCAGGAACAATCCTCAGCTCTGCTGAGCTGCATCCCAAGTCAGCTGCCACACAGAGCTGGACATGGGACATGGCCACTCCATGGTGACAACCATGCTGTCCTACATCTGCCCCTCCACGAGGGTCTCGCTGCTCTGGAATGTCTGCCTGGGTGAAAAGCAGCTCAGAAATACAACTTGACCTTATTGTTATTGTCATGAAACTAAAATTAGTCCCTCAAAGCTCCCCAGCGGAATGACTCGATAAAAAGGCTCATTGAAAGGTTGTTTCCACAGATAATCAGATATGGGCAGACGCTGAAAATCTGTGTGACACCAATGAGGGGCTGGCAACAAAGAGAGGGATGGATTCGTGGTGGTGAGAGGCCTCATGAATAATCTATTTAGCAGCTGTAATGAAAGGGAAAGCAAGGCTGATGTTAGAGGAAATGGTGGTAGGCGAAATAATGCGTTAGGTTTTGGGGTGGGTTTCTTGTATTTGGGTTTTAATACGTTTATTGTTATTTTTATTATCGTTGTTGTCATGATTCCTGTTTTAATTATTATTATTATTATTGTTGTTGTTGTTGTTAAATATCTAATTCTGTATGGAAATACCCAATTATCTGAAATGACTGAGCATTTTTTACCCTCACAGATTGCAAAGAGCTTCTTTGACTTCTTCACTGGGAACATTTACAGAACATCCCAAGAATTAATTTCTATTGGGCAGGCAGTGCCTGATCACCAACACAATCGTGAGTTTCACTGACCTGGGTTGGATAATTCAACATTTGTGTGAAATCCAAGTATTTTTTTCCCTAAGCAAGGAGAAGAATGACAGGCACCCACTGAACTCACACTTTGCCTCAGAACCTGGAGCCTCAGGCCTGAGGGAAATACTGGAGCAGAAGAGTAGAAAATACAAATATTCACAGAGAATTTTGACTTTGTAGCTAAGAATGGAACCACACAGGGACAGACCAACAGGTGCTTTTTCCTTGGGGATTAACTGGTGGTTGGAAGGGTTTTTTCCATCATTATCCAAACTTTGCAGCTCATTCCTAGCTGTGAGTTTAGAATCACATCTGAGTATTAAACCCTCAGTGCTGTCTAGAACTGCTTGTTATGTGCTTATTATAATATATAATAATAATACAATAATATCAAATATTACCAGGAAAATATTCATTAGGCCAGCACTTCCCTGGGATTTGTTTCCATTTTCTGGCTCTACAGGAGGAGCAGTGGGGTGACCTCAAACACCTTTTCCAACCCAAAGAGGACAACTCCATGGATGTCCTGAGGTTCCTGCCCTGAGCAATTTTTTGTGAGGAGCCTTCCCCAGGGAAGAGAAACCAATCAGACCAAACAATTCCTGGCAAGAAAGAAGGCAGGGAATACTTCAGCACTTTGAGCAATATCTTGAGGGGCATTGAGCAACCTGCTCCAGCGGGGGCTGATCACAGCAGCGAGGTTGGAATTGGTGGATTTTAGGTGACTCCAACCCAAAGCAGTCCATAATTCCACGATTCTTTATTTTACACCTTCAGCAAACAAAACCACCTGCTTTTCCAACTCTGGGTTGAGAGGATTCTGTCTCCATTTGCTGTGGACTCGGAATGTTTCACCACCAAAAATAAAGGCGTTTTTCTGAGCCCTGTGTAGGACAGAGGAGCTGGATCACATCAGCAAAACACAGCCCTGTCCACGAAGGAAATATTCCCATTAAGGATGTGCTTAGTTACTACTGACAGGTTCATCACCTCGGGGGGCTGTGCTGCTCACCTTACCTTCACTGAGGTGAATTCTAAGGAATACCTGTCCCCATCCTGCCTTTCTGCACTGGGAATTCTGCAGGAACCTCGCTGCCATCCCTCTGTGCCCTGCACAGGGCAGGAGCTGAGAGCAGGCACAGCCCAGGACTTGGCAGGCACGACCCTAAATCACAAAGGGCCTTGGAAAGCCCAAGGAGCACCCACCCCAAAGTGCCTCCAGCTCAGAATGATCCCAGTGGTCAGATTGCCACCTGATGGCCACAGCTGAAATACAATGGAAAATCCAAAATCCAGGCCCTGCTCTGCTGCATCTGCCTGGCAGGAGCAGCCCAGAAATCCAGCTTTTCCTAAACGTGGTGGGAGCTGTTGGTGTCCATCAGCTCTGGATCCAGCCCTGGCATTCCTGAGCTATGGGAGTCCCTCGAAATCCCACATGCAGTGAGAAGTGGAATTCTCCCTAAACTCTCACCCTCCCCATGGATCCACCCCTGCCTCTTCTCCCTGCTGGGTGCAAACCTGAGCCTGCAGACAGGAAAATGCCCCAAGGGCCAGAGGGATCTCCCTTCTGGGTGTGACAAACCAGCCACTCTTTTCTTTAGCCTCGTGGGATGAGGGAAATGCGACTTTGAAGGTTGGACCGTGCAAGACCCTCTGTGGAAGCTTTCCTGAAATACTTCTGCCAGAAAAGATACAAAATTTCACGAGAAGAATTATTCCTCTTCCATTAAGGATAAGGCTGAAGCATTAAATGCTTCAGAGCCATCTAAAAATCACTTTTTCCCCATGCGTGGACAATGTTAATGAGAATGGCTGTAAGGAAAGGACAATAAACAAAGAGTTGTTTAAGATTCTCGAGCCCACCACACAATTTCTTCCTCCCATTCATTGCAAGAACCTTTCTCCTCCACCTCCACCTAAGCTGTGCTGCTGGATACTGGTCTGAAACACATCCAGCACCCAAAACGACCCTGTCCATGAGGAACCCCTCGGACCAGGGCTCTGCAGGGTCCCCACACCACAGAGGATGCTCTGGCAGCTTTTCCCATCACCTCTGACTGCTGCCAGCATGAGAGGAAATTCTGCTTTAAATGACCACTCAGAAATGTCTTTTTTTTCTCTTTCATTTACTCACAAAATCCCTTCATCTTCACAAGTTCAACAGTTGGAAAAAGGCTTGGGCAATAAATATCCAGGAGGGAAGTGGCCACGAGTGGGAAGTGGTTTTGCCCCCGTGCCATTGTGCCAGGGGAATGTCACAGGCTCTGTTTTTCCCTTTGAGAAATGGTGCTGCTCACACCATCCTTTATTTCATTTTTCACTTTAATGGGCACTTCTGCTACAACTCGCTGTGCTTTTGCCAACTTTTCTGAACATATCTAGAGATACCCAGCCTGGAATAGGATTTCTTCCCTTTAGATTTGCCCCAAATCTTGGGCCTTTAGCACCAAATGACACTGACACACCAAGCAGCTCAGGTTATTTCTCAATGGAGTAACTGTTTCTTCCTTAGATCACATCCTGGGCTTGTCACAGCTCCCTGACACCTGAAAACACCCAAAATTCCATGAGTCAAAGGAATTAGGGACAATCCAAATGGCTGTGGGTGGGATCCGGCTGTCCATATTCCCTGTTTGAGATGGAATGGTGGCACAGCTGCCACAGGACGAGTCACAGGTGACTCAAGTGACAAATCAAATTCCACTTAAGAGGTGTGCATGGAAAATTCAGGCCCTGCCAACCTCAAATGGTTGAATACTCAGGCAGATCTGAGCTGATCCTATAACAAACCCACCCAGCAGACACCCAAACTCCCCTCTCAGTTTGTTTCCCTTAAAACACTATCATTACATTTTATTTCCACGCTACAAAGCACAGAATTTTGGGAATGCTGGAGAAGCAGGAAGATGCTGATGAGGTAAGGAGGATTCTGGAGGTGGGCGGTCAGGAACCCAGAGACAGCCCCAAACCCTCATTTGCCAGGCCACCCATGGGAATTTTAATTTACAACTGCCATGGAAATGAAATCTGAAGCAACCCCAGGTTTTAGCACATCCCTGGGTGAGATTCCAGCCAGGCACAAGCTCTGGGCATTCCCAGAACCTGCCCCAGGTACTGCTGAGTCTCCTCTGCCACCCAAATGTTTGCAACCGGAGTTTAGGGACAGAATACACGGAACTTCCCTGGGTCTGGCTGGTGCAGAACTGCTGCAGAACACATTAAAAAACAATTCAGTGCTGGAGAACGCTCAGAACTGCGGAGGCAGTGAGGGATGAGACAGGAGGAGGAGGCAGGACGAGCGAAAAGAAGAGGGGCTCCGATAAAAACGAAACACTCACAAACGCAGCCCCTTTCCTGTGTTTACTTTGTATATTCATTTTTCAAGTTTCACATTTATGCCCTGCTTTGTCTTAGCTGGAACTGCACCTCTCGGAGCGGCTTCAAGTCCTTTTATTAAAAAGAAACAGAAAGCAGATCCGAGAGGAGCTGAGAGAGCAGATGACGACTGAGCAGAGTTAATCGGGTGCATTTTTCAATAAACATTCAAACAGCAGTTGCTGCAGAACTTGGCTGTGAGAAGATCAGGTATTAAGGATTTCAAGTGCCTTTGGTTTTAAGCAAAAAAAAAAATTAAGTGTTTTCTTTTATTAAGGGATTTCTGCTGGCAGAAATGAAGAATAAAGCTCGAAACAGTATTTCAGTGTGTTCCTTAATACGCATTTTCCTCTAGTAAAACCAGCAGGGAAAGTGTCCAAATTACTCTGCTCTAAATGCCAGTATTATATTTCCAGTAAAGGTCTGGTTCAACCAGGCATCAAAAATATTTCCACATAAGATCCTTTTAGAATCGAACTCTTTGGAGAATGTTGTTGTTGTTGTTGTTGTTCATAACTTCGCTTCACCTGATCTCTCTGAATTCAATATTTTATTTTATCTTTGAATTTAAGCTGACATTTCTACAAATTGTGCTGTGTCCAGATATTAATTTGATCCATATTTGGATGCAGTGGATAAAGTTGGTTCTTTTAAGCAAAAAAATAAAAAAGCTGTTCTATCTTATTCTTAAAGGCACTGGAAAAAATATCAGCTTTTGGGATTTCTGCCTCTGAACTATTTACGAGATAAAAGCTCCAGTGGAGCGTCACAAGAAATGTACAGTGTTTTACCAAAGTGTTAACAAACATTTGGGAAGAATCTATAGAAATAACACAACAGCAAAAAAACTCGGGGAAGGAAGAGAGGAAAGCTCCACTTGGTAAAGAAAAATCGTCATTGCTTTTCAGCAGTTTGCTTATTTTTGCTCCAAAATCCCTCCCCTTTAAAAATCTATAGAAATGCTGAAAATGGGGAAAAAAAAAATGCAGCAAAGTGGAACTTTAAAAACGACTGCAAGAGCGAATTCTCTGCTGGGAGAAATGTTACCTAGTTAGAATAAATAAAGAAATGCACTTGGGCCAGCTCTCCAAAAACTAACAACCCGTGCTGGATATTTCTCTCGGTGCTGGATGTCAACCCATGGAGCGAGAATAAAGCATTTGTGAGCCTCCAAAAGGAGCCCTCGCAATTGGAATTCACATCTCTGCCAAGCGGAGGCTTTGGGGCTGTTGTCACCGTCTCATTGTCATTCCACTCACTGTGGCTTCCCCAGGGTCCCGAACAGGAGTCCTGGCATTATTAACACGGCAGATTAATAGCAGCGGGGAGAGACATTTTCACAAACACGCGAAATATTAATATTAATCGATAACAATTTCCAGTTCCCGGCGTGGGGCACGCAAACATTCCTGGAGGAGAGGAGGGAGGGCAGAGAGGGGAAGGGGACAGTGGGCACAGAGCGGGGAATGAAAGGGGATCAGGGAATCAATGCAGGACAGAGGACGGAGCCGTGAGGTGGGTGTCAAAAGCAGAGCTCTATTTTCACAGGCACACACAGGCACACATTTTAATGCCACAAGATAAGTTGGGTTTTCCTTCCCCCGGCCAAAAAAAATGCTGGGGAAGCTCGCTGGTTTTATATTGGGGAAGAAACGGCGGAGCTCTGCAAAAACAGGGGGAAAAAATATCCTATTTTTGCCATCCTGAGTAAGGCTGTACTCTGCAAACTGTGTTTTGCTCAGCACTCAGAACACCGCACAGATATTTTTAAAATTCAGCTCTGTCCACATTTAGCAGATTTCTAGATTTGTATTTCAAGTGCTTTTCTACTACCACCCCTCCATTTTAAAGCCAAAAAAAATCTGTAAAACTTGTTCCATCTTTTCTAACGGACCAGCCTGATTTTTTAAATTCAGCCTTTGAAAGTTTTTATCATTATTTCACGCACTCTTTAATTACAAACAGCACAAGTAGAATGCACGGGGCTGTTGCCAAAGAGGTTCCTCAATTCCCCCACTCACAATATCAGTGACACCAAATCCAACCCTTCCAGCTCGAGACGTTTCAGCACAGACCCCGCTGGTTCACTGAGCCGAGTCCTCCCAGAGTTTTGTACAAACAAATAAGTTTTTTACTCAAAGACACTTTTTTGCAGCAGCCTCAAAGTTCGGTTGGACCCAGGAATGTTTCTCCCAGAGCTGGAAGTGAAGATCAGGGTGAAAACCTCTCCTTGCACAGAAGGGGCTGCCCGAGCTCTGCCCCACAAAGGGCTCTCACACACGGTGGGATAAGCTATGATTTTTTGGGATTCCTCCCAAAGAGGTGTGACCCACAAGGACAAATCTCCTCGGACTGAACGTGGGCTGGAAGCAGAGGATTGTGCTCCAAAACCTGCTGGGAATGGCTTTTCCTATTTCCATTTAATGCCACTCCTTATGGATTTGCTCCCGAAGCCCAGGGATGCTCTGGGGTTTTGCAGCCCCTGGCTGCCTCTGGGGTTCATTTTATGCTCCCACACATCCCAACCTGCTAGAGCCCACCGAGCCCCAAAATATTGGAGTTTTCTCAGAGTTTCTCCTGGGCACCTCATTGACCACCTTGTCAGTCCTTCCTTCACAGCCACTTCAAGCAGGAATTCATTACCTGCTGCTTTTTCCCACCAGGAATTGCCCAGAAACTCATGATGGGCCAAACATTGTGACCACCAGGAACTGTGGCAGCACCTGAACCTCAAATGTTCATCTCCCCTTGGTGGTGGGACACACCTCTGACTGCAGCCATCCCGTTTGTCCATCCGGACAGCTCACATTAACCCTGCCACATTTGGAACATGAAAATAAGGAAAATTCAGAGCTCTGTCAGCTATTTCCCACCATTGTCCTGAGAAGTCTTGCTCCTGATATTTTGGGACCAGAACTGGACTCCTTTGCTTAGCAAAACAACTTTCCTCCAGCTACCAGTGTCCTGATGATTGCAGAAATGTTTAATTACTATGAAAAAATTGAATTTTAATGGAGCAAGTGATGATGGTGAGAAACAGCTGAGAGTTTTAATGCTGTTCTCTGCAGAAATCTCCCCATTTCTGCTATCCCCATCCCAGTTTCAATAAATGTTTGCATTGGGAGCACCTCCCCAGAGCTGCTGTTTAGGGCACTTCTCTCCTGACCACTCAAGTGCTCTTTTCTCTCTAAGAACAAGAACCTGACAAAGAGCTGAGCCTGTGTTTAATCCTCCTGCTTTTCCCCGCTGCAGTCTATTTACAACTCAGTTCTGATGGAGAAAGTGCTCCCAGAGTTTGTCTGCAAAATGTGGGACAGGAGAGAGGGGAGGTTTGACAAGTGGCAGTGCGATGTGGCATGCCATAAAACCTTTCCTCAGCCCTGGGGGAACAAATCCTGGGGCACGGGTGGGGTTCCGGGAAGAACCCCTTCCTCTCCAAAGGAACTTTCCCCAATTCCAGAGTAGTTTTAGACCCGTCCAGGTCATAGCCACACCACAATATCCTCCTGGCTTGGCCTGCCAGATGCATTCACATTGATTTGGAGCCGATTCCATCAGATTCTGGTTCAGTCAGAACCCAGGAAGCTGCGGAAGCACGAGGCTTTGGGGCTGTCCTGGGGCACACTCCACATCCAGGCAGAGCTCCTCCACCTCGCTTCCCTCTCCTCCTTCCAACGCAATCCTGGGTGTTGCACCCACCACCTGGCCCTATTTAAAGCCCCTGCATTATTCTAAAAAGGATTATTTATACTAAAAACACTCCCGGGACTACTGTATTTGTATTTCAGGGCTGCTGCATCCCCTATTTCCTCACTGCTCTAATATGGCCCGAGGCAGAGCGGCTGAAATGACTTGCGATGCCACTGTAATTTTTATCAAGGCTTGTTCCTGGTAAAAAGCCTCTTTGTTTCAAAGAAATGTGATTTGGCCTTTTTCCTCCTCTGCTCTATTCCTTGGTTAATATACCACTTCCACTCGCCCCGGGGCTAAGAAAGGTATTCCATGGAATTGGTCAAATCTCACTGTTTTTCTTCTAAATCACAACTGGCTTTTTTTCCTCGACCCTTGCTAAGCACTATCTAAGCTGACAGTCTGAACTTGAGATTTTATTTGTGCCTTAACTCTTCAGCTCCTGGATTTTGGAACAGTCACATGGCCGCGTTAAAGAGATGCATCAGGGCTGCTCTGGCAAAGGAGGGATTTAGGGCAAGGCGGGAGGAGCAGCTCTGGCTCGTGTTGTTTGTTATACAAGGCAAATTTGGCCATCTCTGAAAAGGTATTTCCAGCCAGGTATTCATTTATTATAAATTTGAACACACCAGTGACTTATGTGAAAGTCCTCAACATCGAAATTTTGAGTTTTCGAAGTCTTTTCCCAAAAAAAAAAAAAAAAGGTCCTCCTTTCTTATGCCCCACAAAGAATTTGGTTTTAAACACAGTAACGCTTAACCCAGATTTGGGATTGCCTAATCAAGTTTTAATTTAGTCTGTCTCATTGACAAATAGGGTGGATTTTCCTATGAAATATATGCCAAGTGTTCAAGCACACTCATAAAATATCCCTCGAAAGCAGAAGCTGCTGCAGGATCTGTTTGTTGACCTGCATTTATAAAATGCCCACGGTGTCTAAAACTGTGAATAATTATAAATAAGGAAATCCAGTATTTTTTTAGCCAGCTCTGAACTGGTTCTGTTTGGAATCCACTCCTCATTTCCCATCACTGCCACACAGAGCTGAGAGCGTCAGGGGAGAGCACTTCATCTCAAAGGAAAACATTAAACTTGGAAAATGCATCAATATCCAAAATACTCTTACAGGAAACTGGAGTTGCCACCCTAACGAGATCTTCAACAATTAATACAAATCAACACCTTGCTCAGTGTTTAGTCAGAGATCATCACCCTCCCAATTACCTGACAATTAATTATCCTTTATACAGGAAGTTTTCACTGCTGTTCAGAGATTTTGAACACATTTCTAAATTTTGCCACCCATGAAATAACACCCCACATAAAGTGGATTAAAACCACCAAAATTACATCCTGCTTCATGGATTATCAGCAAACATATTTACATTAAAATTAAATGCACACAGGAAAATGAGTTCATTAAGGGAAACATAACCCAAAAGTATCGAAGTTTAAACTGAAGCATTCCCTCCAGGAGAGCACTGAGGGTGTTTGTTCATTTGTTTGTTTGTTTTTCTAAAGCTTCCCCATGTTTTCCTTCTCTAATCCCTCTATTTTTCTGCTCTCTCCGTAGCCAAACACATGAAAACTCAGGAAACCTTACAGGTCCCTTGCAGGTCAAGTGTTATTTTTCTTCATATACCTGACTTTAACTGGTGAAATTGCTTGAAGATTTCCCTCACGAATTTGATAAAACAAGCAAGGCCTCAGAGCAGGGTTGTTTAACTCCTGTTTTCTACTCAATTCCAGGATTTTCATCGGTCAGCTTGGCAAGAATATAAAAATTACAGCTGAGGTAAGGCAAGAGTTGATCTGAGCTCCCTGATAGGAGTGCACCCATCTGCAGATGTCCCAAAATGCAGCCCCAAAGGCCTCGAGCAGTGTTCCCACCATTCTGCCTGGAATTCTGAGTTCTGCACCCCAATCCTGTGAGGGATTGCTCCAGGGATGGCACCCCAAAAATCACCTCCCTGACAGGACCCAGCACTTCTCATCAGCACAGCCAGAGCCAAAACTCCTTACAAAATCAACCCAAACCCTTCTGTGAGGAACAGGTAATCAATTAGGGATGCAGAATCCCAAAATTCTGCTGATTTCTCCAGGGATGCTGCCTTTGCCATGCCAGCCCTGCCTCTCCCCCCTGCTCTCGAGACCCACCAGGCACCAGCCCAAGCTCTCCTGCAGGACCAGTCCCTGGCTGGGCTGGGGCTCGACAATTGTCTCAGTGCTGGTGGAACTGGAGACTGGACTGGGCAGGACTGGTGGGAAGGCAGAACCAGCCCTGGGCAAGCTCAGAGGTGGCTTTGCCAAAGCTCTGTGCCCAAGAGCAGCCAGGCCACTCCTTGAAAGAATGGAGGGATCCACCACCTACTGATATTAAATATTAAATATTCGTCTTTTCTCCACCACTCTTTGTTTTGTGTTTCTTCTCCCCCCCCCCAGTGCAAACACAGACCCAAACTTTCCGAAAGCCTCCGTGAATCCGAGCAAACCCCTCCGGAGCACCAAGAAAAGCCCCAGCACCCCTCGCCACATCCCATCACCGCCGGAATAAAGATGTTTCTACTTTTAACCACCGAATAAAGCGCTCTAATTCCACCGAGCTTGTCCCCTCCACTCCACTCCTTTCACTCCACGGCTTCATTTAGCAGGCCGGCGGTAAAAAAAATTCATTAATTTTTATTAACAGGGAGAGCCATTTGTTCCCTGTGACAATATTTGACTTGTCGAAATGATTTTCACCTCTGCCATGAGGTGCGCGCTCCCCACATACATCACCCGATTACTCCGGGAGCGGCCAGAGTTGCAGTCATTAGCCAGTGAATTAACGACAATCCACAGCGCTATTAATCACGCTGACAAAAGCGTGAGCTCGCTGCTGACCCGAGCACGGCTCTGGGACACGAGCACAGGCAAGGAGAGCACAGCCACAGGGCTGGGGAAGAAAGGAATTTTTTGTTGTGTTGTGTTGGTTTTTTTTTTTTTTATTTTTGTCTCGCGCTCTAAGCTGCTGAGGCAGGGAAAAAAGGGAGAGGGGAGAGAAGTGCGGGAGGGATGGTGGAGGAGAAGGTGAAGGCAGCTGTGGTCTGCAAGGTGAGGGCATTCCTGCTGATCCTGATGTCCTTCCTGCAGCTTCCAAGCAGGAAAGACAGCAGGAACTGGATCTTCAATCAGCAGCTCTTTGCCAGGGACAATTCTGGAAATTCTTGGAAGCACAGTTGGATCAAAGCTTATTCCCCAAGGCCTCTCCCTGAAAGTTTTAAGTATCACAGAATCACTGAGGTTGGGAAAGCTCTCCAAGGCCATCGAGTCCAAGCTGTGACCTATCCCCACCTTGTCCCCAGCCCAGAGCACTGAGTGCCACCTCCAGGCCTTCCTTGGGCACCTCCAGGGATGGACACTCCAAACCTCCCTGGGCAGCTCCTGACAGTGCCTGACCACCCTTTCCGTGGAGAAATTCCTTCTCATGTCCAACCTGAGCCTTTCCTGCCACAGCTTGGGGCCATTTCCTCTCGTCCTGAGAGCACCACATTTCCCAGGGAGCTGAATGGATGCTCCCATCCTGACTCCAAAATATTGACCCCTGAGAAGTGCTGAGATCGCAGAGCTCTGGCTGCTCACGCCTGGGAACACCTGCAATGAAGCTGGCAGTGAACATGGCATGGAGCTCTCCTTGTTTTCCAGAACGTGGCATCCAATTTCAAGTTTCTGAACACTGCACAGCACTTAGAGAAGAAACACCCCAAAGCCAACCACCACGATCCTCAGAAAGCAGAATATTTCCCCAAAGGCACAGCTGTATGTTCTTCAGGCCAGTGCTGCAGCAATCCATGACAATACATGGCTAGAGCTGCAAGTTTTGAGTTCAGAAGTCATCAAGAACAGCTCCAAAGGGGAATCTGAAGGAATGTGGTCCCACAGGAATGCACGAGGAAGGGGAGCTCACACGATCTCTGGAAGAACAGGGCAAAGAATGAATCTCTGCAATGGTTTGAATGTCCCTGCTGTCGTGGACAATCCGTGGCAAGGAAAGCACATTCCTGCAGCCTTGCCCTGTCCCATCAGTCCCCGACTCCCACCACAGCAGCTCCAACAGTGAGAGCATTCAACGTCAGGAAGATGATAAAACCGTGGTGAGAATTCCAAACATCTCCTTCAAAACTTTTTACTGTTGGTTTTTTTTTTCTTTTTTTTTCCCATTCATGAGCTAATAAGGGATTTAAGGGGGAATTTTCAGAAGTGCTCAGTGGATTCTTCCCCCCAGTTCTGCAAACACACACAGCCAAGTGCTGTGAGAGATGCTCATCCTCTCTTCAAAGCCAGATATGTTTTCTCCAAGAAAAATCTCTTAAAAATCAAAACAGAGATAAAGAACCCATCAGATATTTAAGGAAATTATTTTTTAAAAAGAGAATTTCTGGAATAACTTCCAACAACCCAAAATTGCTGTGACATGGCACAGCCCCAGTTTTTGGGGTGTTTGTGGTGTTTTCCCACCTCTAACAGATTTTATTGCAACCCAACATCTCCTGATCAATTCTCTGCCCTCCCCATTCCCTCAGTGATATTTTCTCCTCTCCAAACCCCTCCTCTAAAGGCAGCAGAGCTGCCAGCTCGACGCTGTTTCGCTCTTACCACACAGAATAATTCTAGAACCTGTTTCTTGTTACTCACTTTCACCGCTTTAATTCTCCTTTTGCAGCGAGGAATGTCGTAAGGAAAGCCGGGCTCGGAAATCCATGATTTCCTGCCAGTTAATTCATTTCAGCAAAACAGGAGGCAAGGTGATATTCCTGTTTAATGTTGCAGCCCCTCTGCAGCACTCCCCGGGGGCTCTAAGGGATCCCATGTGCTCCCTCTGCCAGCACCGAGCCCCACCTTGGGCCAATTTAGGCTCTCCCACCCCGAAGCCGTTTTGTCCCATTTACAACTTCGGTGAATTTAAACATCAAAGCAGGAACAAGAAGCGGTGGAGGTGCAAACCACAGGTCCCCAAGCCCTGGCAGAGGTTCCTGCGGCCTCACACACGACAAAAGCGACTCCCTTTCGTTTGAGAGGTCGGGTTGGATGCAAAAATAGCTTTAATGTTGGAAAAGCAGAGTTCTGCTTAAAATCTGTGCCTGTCTGGGGTCACAGAATGGTTTGGGTTGGGAGGGACCCTCATTCCAACCCATGCCATGGGCAGGGACACTTTTCACTGTCCCAGGTTCTCCAAGTTCCATCCAACCTGGCCTGGAACACATCCAGGGATGGGACAGCTCTTTGGATGAGCAGTGCCTGTGTGTGCCATCCAACCAGGCAGGGATGGGGATAACTGCAAAATCAGGGAGCCTCAGCATCCCTCACACCCACACTGGAGCTTTTTCTCAGCCCCAGTCCCACTCCTGACACCCAAACAGGAACTTTTCCTAAGTCCTATCCCTGACACCCAGACTGGAGCTTTTCCCCTCTCCCAGTCCCATTCCTGATACCCAAATTGGAGTTTTCCCCTCTCCCAGTCCCATCCCTGACACCCAGACGGGAGCTTTTCCTCTCTCCCAGTCCCATCCCTGATACCCAAACTGGAGTTTTCCCCTCTCCCAGTCCCATCCCTGACACCCAAACTGGAGTTTTCCCCTCTCCCAGTCCCATCCCTGACACACAGAGAGCACAACTGCTGCAGGAAGGGAAGGGGAAAGTCTCATTCTCGTTCAGGGAAGAGCTGGGGGAAGAGCTCTCAGCCTCACTACAGATCCACCCATGAGTACCCCCAGCTTCCTCAGGGGTACCACACCGAGCATCCTGATCTCCTCACTCACAGGAAGGAGATTATTG
Source organism: Acanthornis magna (assembly GCA_036785705.1). Classification (NCBI taxonomy): domain Eukaryota; kingdom Metazoa; phylum Chordata; class Aves; order Passeriformes; family Acanthizidae; genus Acanthornis; species Acanthornis magna. The sequence continues at coordinate 3,152,978 of JAWUZG010000050.1, forward strand.
AGCAGAATAACGAAATAAAGTGAATTTCCCCATTTAGCAACCACTCCATTCCACCACGTTTTCACCCACTCTCTACATTTGAACATGTATGAACTATGAACACTTGCATACTATGAACACTTTAAAAACTATGAACACTTTCAAACTATGAACACTTTCAAACTATGAACACTTTCAAACTATGACCATTTTCATACTATGAACACTTCCAAACTATGAACACTTCCAAACTATGAACATTTTCATACTATGAACACTTCCAAACTATGAACATTTCCAAACTATGACCATTTTCATACTATGAACACTTTCATACTATGACCATTTTCTTACTATGAACACTTTCAAACTATGAACACTTCCAAACTATGAACATTTTCATCGCAACCTGATATAAAATCCAGAAGGATTCGATATAAAAATCTCTAAAACTCTTCAACTCCTGGTGAGATCTCCACGCAACATCTCCTCCTCCTGTGTTACTCCTTCTAGAAATACTTCTGCTGGGTCGTACACCAGGGCAAAATAATCCACGTTCCAGCCTGGCCAGGAGCACACCGAAATCCAAGTTTTTCTCTTCCCCCAGCCCGGCTTTGCCAGGCCACAGCACGCAGCAGTCAGCTGCAGCCCGACCAGCCATTCCTCAGCCTTTGAAGCTATTATTAAGAAAAATATTTAAGATAAAAACATTTTTACATTTTGCTTCTGCTGGCCAGCGATTGTGCCGCAGTCTGAAATATTAACTGCTGGCGAGTGGAACCTAAAGCTTTCTTTCAAAGAGGGAAAATTCTTATGCTGTCACCCACGTGTCTAAAGGGCTGCTGCTTTTCACTGTTGATTTTTCAGGGAATAATGCAGATGCACTGAAAGGACAGCACTAAAAATGAGCGTTTTATTTTTATTTCGAATTAAATTCTGCTGCTGTCAACTGCTACCCAGGGAAGCTGAGGCTGCCTCATCCCTGGAAGTGTTCAGGGCCAGGTTGGAATTACCTGCTCTATTCTCTTGTTGAAGTAATGCTTTTTAAAATTACTTTCCTTAAATCAGGGATGGGTTCTTTATCTCTGTTTGGATTTTTAGGAGATTTCCCTCAGAGAAAACAAATACCTGCCTTTGAAAAGGAGAATGAGCATCTTTTATGTGCCTGGGGCAAGGGCCAGACCCAGAAGTTGAAGTTTCACTGCTCCTTATATCCAGGAGGAAGGTGGAAATCTGAGTTACTTTAAAAAACAAATTTAAAAAACCCAAACCAAAATAAAAAACCCCTCACAACTTTTCCAGCCAGTTTTTGGATATGATCCTTGTTATCATGGAACGTGATGTTTTAAAGTTCATTTTTAAAGAAAAAAAATTAAAGAGCTCAGTGCATGATAAATGACAGATTTTTTTCAACATTTTCAATTAACTGAAAATAATAATAATTTTTTAAAAAATTAAATCATTCAATTCACAGTGGAATCTGTTTTGCTACAGCTGGGACATCTTAGTCCTTTTGTGCTTACTCTTTTCTGGTATTAAAATCAGGTCAGTTCAGGTCAGAGCTCAATTTTTCAGCTTTTCTGAAATAAAACACTACAAAAAATATTCAAGTCTGGACATTTTCACAATTTTCCATTTTCTGACGGAAGCTGCCTTCCAAATCCTACCTACAGTAGTTTTTTTCTGCTTTCAGAAAACAATTATCTGTTTCAAAAACACCCAACTCTAGTTCAACTTGGACAGAGCTGCCAACTTCTCACTCATATCACTTTTTTTTGGAATTTTAAGATCCATAAAAACATTTATAAAAATACGGCCAACCAAGAGGATGAATCTCAGCCTGGAAATCCTAATTTTGTCCACCGAGCAGGGCTGCCTTGCTTGGTGGACACGAATTGGAGACCCAGAGCTCACAAAAAAAAAGGGAAAATTTGGCACTCGGGGTTTTTTCCGTGCCACTTTCTGGCTGCTTTATTCCTTCTTGTGAAATGCCTGGTGAACGAAAACATCCCATGGCTCACACGCTGTTCAACTTAGGGTCTTCAGCCCCACATATTTTTCATATTACTCATATTCCCCTGCTTGAGTTAAACTCAAACAGGCCTGGAACAACTTCATTAACATAAAACCACATGATAATGGGAAACAGAGCCTTTTAATGGTTTATTTTCTTATTATCTTGTGATATATTTCATCTTCTCCCCCTTCTCGGAGTGCTACTACATTCTGGTTTCACTCTGCTGCCTGGGCCTGGCAGGGATTGAGCATCCAACACTGGATTTTGTAAATCCACGAATTTTTAAACTCACGGGATCAGTTTGGTACCGGAGCGATCATAAAAGCTCCAGTAAAAGTTTTTAAAAAGGCCTGTATTTATTTTAAATTAATATATTATATATTCCATTCAATCCTGAATACCCCTGCAGTGTCACACTTCATCTGGGGGAAAAAAAAATTGGTTTTGCCCTCTAAATTGGGTAAGAAATCCTAGGCTGAGGCACTCAGGGAATATGGCAAGGGAAGCTCTTTTGCAATACCACATTTTTTATTTTTGTCACAAGACCACAATTTCAAAATTCAGGAGTCGCAGCATTTTTTATGAAGGTTAAAGAAATCAGAAATTTCATCTGGTTCAGGATGACTCTTCTAAACTATTTCAGATATTAATAATGAATAAATAAATCTTTGCAGGAATTGTACTTTTAAATTATTGCTTTATTTCCTTGCCTTTTTTTAAAGCTTTCAGAGCAGTTTAAATGCCAAAGAATTGCTACAACTTCCTCACTGTTTTGTCCACATGAAGTTAAACCCTGACGAACCAAACACCTCCAGTTAAGTGTATTATCCCTGACTATAAACTCCATTAACTCCATATTTATTTTGTATTTACTCTGTTCCTTGAGAGGCTCAGGAGCAGCCTTGGACTCGTCCCTAAAACAGGAATGGCAATTCTTGGTATTCACATTCCATCACAGCTCCAAGTGGAATAAACGGGAGATGGAAATCAGGGAGATATATTAGCATCAATCCTTATATTTCATTTCCCTCTGTCTCTGCCTCCCCAAGAATATTGGTGATGAATTTGCAAATGGCTCTGGCTGATGACAGAGTTTTTTTAGCCTTCATTATTTATCCCCCCCCAGCGCCCACCTCGGCCGGGGATTACAGTGACAAATGCAGGAATAAAAGGCAAAGACAATATTGGAGCGGCGCGGTGTAAATCTCCTTTTCCGCATTATTAATTTAAAGAAATCCATTATCCCATCGGGCTCGGGGGGGAGGACAAGGTTGCATAAGAGCTGGTGGGGGTCACCTGGAGACAGAGCCACCACCCCAGGATGCTCAGGTTTTTTGGAAAATGGGATTTTTGGGGACAGAGCCACCCTGGGATGCTCAATTTGTTTGGAAAATGGGGGGGTTAGAGTCAGAGCCACCACCCCGGGATGTTCAGTTTTTTCGGAAAATTGGGGTTTTTTGGAGAAAGAGCCACCACCCCTGGATGTTTAGTTGGTTTGGAAAATGGGATTTTTGGGGACAGAGCCACCCTGAGATGCTCAGTTTCTCTGGAAAATGGGATTTTTGAAGACAGAGCCACCATCCCAGGATGCTCAGTTTGTTTGGAAAATGGAGGGGTTAGAGTCAGAGCCACCACCCCGGGATGTTCAGGTTTTTTGGAAAATGGGATTTTTGAAGACAGAGCCACCACCCCAGGATGCTCAGTTTCTGTGGAAAATGGGTTTTTTTTTGGAGTCAGAGCCACAACCCCAGGATGCTCAGTTTGTTTGGGAAATGGGGTTTTTTTGGAGTCAGAGCCACCACCCCGGGATGTTCAGGTTTTTTGGAAAATGGGTTTTTTTTGGAGAAAGAGCCACCACCCCAGGATGCTCAGTTTTTTTGGAAAATGGGATTTTTGGAGTCAGAGCCACCACCCCGGGATGCTCAGTTTGTTTGGAAAATGGGGTTTTTAGTGAAAGAGCCACCACCTCAGGACGCTCAGTTTCTGTGGAAAATGGGTTTTTTTTGGAGAAAGAGCCACCACCCTGGGATGCTCACTTTATTTGGAAAATGGGGGTTTTTTGGAGAAAGAACCACCACCCCAGGATGCTCAGTTTCTCTGGAAAATGGGGTTTTTGGAGTGTTCTACCACTGAATTCACTTTGGTGTGGCAGAGGCAGGAGATGCTGAGCCCTGCCCACCTCAGAGTGGGCACAGAGGTGTCACCAGAGTGTCCCAAACGTGGGCTGTTCGTGGAAGGAACCACACATCAAGGCTGGGAGGAGAATAAACTCTCCTTTGCCAGCCCAGCACTTTCAGCCTCCCAGAGTTGTGAAGGGAAGGATGTGTGGGGACGGGAGAGGAAAGAGGGAGAAATGAGCACTGCCCAGAGAAGGTTTTTCTCTTAATTCACCATGACCTGGCCAAGGGCCCAAACTTGTGTCGTGTGGGCCACCCAGGAGCTCTTAGGTACCAAAACTGACCCTGCTCTGCCCAGGCTCCAAGCCTTCCATGCTTCCCTTCTCCAAAGCTGTGAATAAATTAGAAAAAATCCCTCCTTCTGCTCTCTTTTCCTCTTTTCTCTGCCCAAAGACAGGGATTAAAACCCAGACCCAGCACGGAGCTGAGGAAGCTTTGCTCAGGCGCCCTCTCCACCCCTGCAGCAGCGTCAGAGGGGAGGAAATGCTGCTCCTATCGAGAGGAAGGAAAGAGGAAAACAGATGGAAAGCCCTCAGAATTGGAACAAGTGCCTTTCAAACAATACAACAGGTCCCTTTTACTCCAAAATAACAGAGCCCTTCTGTGGAAATCTAAATACAATCAGGGCATCGACAACAAAGATAACGGGGAAATAATTCTGTGAACCTGGACCCAGGGCCCGTTTGGTGAGAGCCGCCAGCCCCGGCTCTGTCCCCATCCAGCTCCCTCCAGGAGCTTTGATTTCACATGATTTATTTACTTTTTGAACCTTGCAACAAAAGGCTTGGGACTGAAATGGCCCCAGCTTGCACCCACGGGCAGGGATTTGTCACCAGCTCGCTCCTTGTGCTGGGATTCCCTGATGACTTCGTCTGCTCGGCAAACCTCCTCTGGTTTTGTGCTTTTTCACTGACACTTTTCTGAGGGATTCTCATTAAGCTCAGTCCTAAAATGTCACTTGGGCTCTCCCTCTGTGTCCTTAAAGGACAATGTGAGACCAACGATGAGCAGCACTCTACAAAATATATATACACACACTATATCTATATCTATATCCATATCTATATCTATATCTATCTATATCTATATCTGTATCTGTAACTGTATCTATATCTATATCTATATCCATATCAATATTTATATTTATATCTATATCTATATTTATATCTACATCTATATCTATATCTATATCTACATCTATATCTATATCCATATCAATATTTATATCTATATCTATATCCATATCTCTATCTATATCTATACCTATACCTATATCTATATCCATATCAATATCTATATCTATATCTATATCTATATCTATATCTATATCCATATCCATATCCATATCCATATCCATATTTATATCTATCTATATCCATACCTATACCTATCTATAATATATAAATAAAAATATCCCATCTGAGATATAAATATATATATCTATAAAATATATCTGATATGTATTTATTCCCATCTGAGATATAAATATATCTGAGGTGTATTTATAAATAAAACTATCCCATACAGCAGTTCTGCCTCTGCTCCTGATGATGCAGCTCAATTGAATCCAAATAAACACAGAAAAGGAGGGAAAATATTAAATATGAAGTGTCTCAAAAACTGAATAAAGTTAAATTCTGATTTGATCACCTTGTTCACTCAGGAGTGTTGATAACTTCCCCAGTCATCAATGTTTGAAAGAACTGGATGGGAAAATAGTTAATTTAGATTGTTTTTTACATGATGAATACAACAAATTCCATCCCTTCATAACTGGCAATAAATAATTATCAAAGATAGTGTTTTAAGCTTTCAATTCTAATTCAGGTGACGCAGCATTTGCCACTCACTGGAAGCACCAAAAGGGAAATGTCTGTGTGGAATGTGGGCACTTGCAGCTTTCTGAAAAATTGGGTTTCTTTAGGATGCCCAATATTGGAAACTTAAGCTCTCCAGTTCTCTTTCAAAATGTAGACTATGGTTCATTGATTTCGTCCCTTCTGAACTGAGGGACTCAGTCAAGGGGCTTGAAAATAAGATACTTAATAGTAATTTTAAACCCCTAATTTGTTTGCCCTCCCCCATACTCCCTATACCTTCACAATAAATCCTTTGAAAAACTGGAAATGCTTTAGTGAAAAGACTGATGGGAAACGTTCAAAAATATCAGGCAAGCACCATCAAGTTATCTCTGTTATTTTAGGCCAAACGTGTTTCCTGCTTTTTTCCCCTCCGGACTCCCTGGGCCATGTCCCATCCACGGCAGGTCCCTCGTGTTCCTGGGGGACAAATGTCCTCCTGCAGCAGCACCTCCACCTGTGCAGAGCCCAGGAGCCATGGGGAGGTCCCAGCCCAGGCTTGGGAAGGGATTTTCCCCCAAAAACCCAAACCCAGCTGCACATCCCATGGCTGCTGCCACGGCCATGGATCCCACCAGGATGGAACCCCGTGATTTTCTCAGCTCTGGGACAGGTACACCTCACAGGAAGATTTTCCTTGGGTCCCACCCAGGAAGAACCCTGTGATTTTCTCAGCTCTGAGATGGGGGACACTTTGTAGGAGGATTTTCCTTGTGTCCCACCAGGATGGAACCCTGTGATTTTCTCAGTTCTGAGGTGGGGACACCTCACAGGAAGATTTTCCTTGTGTCCCACCAGGGTGGAACCCTGTGATTTTTTCAGCTCTGAGGTGGGGACACCTCACAGGAAGATTTTTCTTAGGTCCCACCAGGGAGGAACCCAATGATTTTCTCAGCTCTGGGATGGGGACACCTTGTAGGAAGATTTTCCTTGGGTCCCACCAGGATGGAACCCAATGATTTTCTCAGTTCTGAGGTGGGGACACCTCACAGGAAGATTTTCCTTAGGTCCCACCAGGGAGGAACCCAATGATTTTCTCAGCTCTGGGATGGAGGACACTTTGTAGGAAGATTTTCCTTGTGTCCCACCAGGATGGAACCCAGTGATTTTCTCAGCTCTGGGGTGGGGACACCTCACAGGAAGATTTTCCTCTATGGGACTTCAGCTTTTAAAGCGTTGATATTTCATAAAACGCAACACCTGGAAGCCCACAATGTGTGTGTCACCAGTGCCCGAAAAACTGCCACAGCAACTACTGCAAGATACCAAAATTTATGTAAAAAGCATAAAAACACTTCCACACAGTCAGTGAGAAGGATCATTCCTGCACCTCAGTCCTCCTGCCCTAATAACCAGAAATCAGTGTGTTTAGTGCCAGGGCAGAAGGGAGGCTGTGGAACAGAGCCGAGGATAATTTGTCAGTGATTAGAAGGTCAGGAGGTCAACTGAGGAACAACCCCGCGGCCTCACCTGGGGGGAGCCTGTCTGAAAGAGGAGAAAGCCCCTCCTTTGTCCCAGCTGTGTCACCATGGAGCGTTATCAAAATAGAGCTGGGCCTTATCAGTCACGAGGGAGGCAGGGCCAGGTGACCTCAGCTCCAGCGGCAGGGCCTGCCATTCCCACACTTTGCTTGAGATCCTTCTAAAATGCAAGAGTTCTTCTCCCCCAATGTAAATATTTCCCCCCCCCCTTTTTTTTTTTTTAAAGCCAATTGTGCGTTCATCACAAACTTTTACAGGATTGCATCACTTCTGAGGGGATTCTTTTTATCACAGGCATCTCAAAAGGGAAATTCTGCAGGAACAACAACATTTTTGCTCAATCCAGTTTGTAATCCCAGCACCGCTCACTGCTGATCCCATCCTGGATAACTCCATGTCTATTCAACACAATGCTGGGCTCATCACTGAACAAATCCCCGCAAAAAAGAATGTTCTTGAGGACCCAGAAAGGTGAATTTTTACCTGCCAAGCCTCAAACTGGAAATTCTGCATTTTCCTGCACCTTTGCTGTTATCCCTGACGAGGGGCAGCCACGCTCCCCACACCCTGCTGAGTTTTGGTGACTTTGGCAGCTGCAACCAGGGAGGAAAATCCAGAGCTGTGAACTTCAGGCTCGTGACATTTCTGGGCATTTTGCACATATTTGCATATCCATTGTAGGGGCTGTGGTTTGTGTGCACCCAGCCCCATTCCAGCTACATTTGTGAGTGTAGTAAAGTCATTTATAAAGGCTACAACTCAGAGCAAACCCCTCTTGTACCAGGCACCAGAGAGACAATAAAATGCACAAAATTCATGCTGGGGAGCCTTTAGACCTGAACAGACAGAAAAACACAGATGAGAAACAAAACCCTTAAAAACCAAGTCCTTGAGATGTGGTTTGGCCAAGGTGATGGAGTGAGGGCTGTGGGTCTGTCTGGGCTTTTCCTAAATCCTATTTTAAAGCCTTTGGTGCAAAGTGGGGAGCACTCAGCTCATTGTGGGCACACACCAGGCCTTGACCTGATCCTTCTCAGGAATTCCACGGGGCAGGAATGATCCTGCAAAGTGCTGAGCACATTTCCTGGGAGGATCTCATCAGTGAATCCCACAGAGCTTCCCCTGCCCTGAGCACTGAGCTCGGAGCTCCTCAAAGATCACAGGTGTCACCCTGGCAGAGGTTTTCCCAACAATGTGTTTAAGGTATCGTGTGACCTGATATTCCTGTGGCCCTTTCAAATTTTAATTCACCAGTAGGCAGCAAAGACCAGCTCTGGTCTTTGAAAAGGCTGGAAGTTCCCTTATGCAAATAGTATTTATTATTTAAATGCGAAATAATAAAAATGTAAGTTTATTCCATTCGTTTCTAACGCAGATTAAAGAAGTTTGAACATATTAGCAGCAGTTTTCGGTGCACATGAGCACACACAGCAGCAGGTAAAGCAGCTCTGTTTCATGAGATCAGGTTCCATCCAGAGTGAAGGGACAGAAAAGCTGAATTTGAATTGATAATAACATTGTGACTTGAGCTCCAAGGAATTCCCTCCCCCCACCACCACCACCTTTTTTTTTTTTTCTTTTTTGCTTAAAATAATTAAATTGGATGAGGCAAGATACCTGAGCAGTGAACTTTTCCATTCCTCCATTTCCAAGGAAATAAAATCTAGCAACAACTCCATGCAAAAGCTTGTGCTCTATGCCAGTGGGTCAGTGGCCAATTTAACCATAACAAATAATAGTCTAGTCTTTCAAAGTTTCAACTATTTTTTTTTTTTTTAAAGGGAAAAAAGAACCCGAGTGCTGCAAGACAGTTTGGATTTCCTCGGCATCCCTTCCCTGCCAAGTCGCGTTTTCCCTCTGGCTGGCGACCACATCTCCCTGCGAACATCTGCAAACTGCAGCTCCAGACAGCAGGGCCTGACAGCAAGCGGGGGTAGGTCTGCCCTGCACTGATGTCATTCATTCCCCATCAGCCCTAAAAATCCAGGGAATATCCATGTTCAGTGCCACCTCCCCAGCTCTGATGTTTCTGTGACTTCAACAGCTCTGGTTGTGGAGGAGTTAAAATATTTCAGTTCTGAGTTAAGGAACAGTAAAAGTTCTAGTCCACAGACACTTTTTTCCTCCTTTCCGATAGTGATTGGCTTCCCCTGCACCTCTTTTGTTTTGAGAATTTTGGAGTATGCAGACTTGTGTAATGCAGAGATTGCTTCCAATTTAATTTAGTTGTTTTGTCTTTTATCATAATGGAAACGAGCTCAGGATCCTTCCCAGGCTTTCTGCCATGAAAGAGGAGGCAGATTTCACCCCTGTGGCTCCCCAGAACCATGGGGGAGGGAGAGCAGGGGGAGAAGGATTAAATAAGATGCTCGTGGAGGGTCAGACAGCAACTTCTGCATGGCCAGCAAGCCCCAAAACTCTGCTCTTGGACTCTAGGAATTAATATTTGCCCAAATACTGCACAGAATCTGCTGGATGTCATCCCCCGAGAGTCTATGAGAGCCTTTTCTATGGTTTTGGGGGGTTTTGTTTTGTTTTGGATGACTGGGGTTTGTTTAGGAAGAAATTCTTGACTTCAGGAAGGGTGGGGGGGCCCAGGCACAGAGAAGCTGGGGCTGCCCCTGGATCCCTGGCAGTGTCCAAGGCCAGGCTGGACAGGGCTTGGAGCAACCTGGGACAGTGAAAGGTGTCCCTGACCGTGGCAGGGGTGGGATGGGATGAGCTTTAAGGTCCCTTCCAACCCAAACTATTCTATGATTCTCTAATTCCTGAAGAAGAGTGTGATAATGAGGGACCTGATGAATGGATCTTCAGCTTTTGGATCCAAACTTGAGTGGATTCAGATAAAGACACTCACAACCCACTTTGCCCCTATCGCCAACAGATTTTCTCTGAATGTGTTTGATTTTTTAAGCCTGTGTTAAATGCTTGGGTCAATCACACTCAGTGCTTTGGGTTCTCAAATAGTTCATTTTGGTTTTTGGCCTTGTTGAGGTGTCCTCCATGGCAAAGTCCATGGCAAAAGTGCTGCCAAAATACAGAGCTCCACCTTCCAAAATTCCTGCAGGAACCTGGGCTGGGTCACTGCAGACACCACCACAAAACAGTGCTGGGCTGGACCTTCTGAAACCAGAGAATAACAAACAACGGCTGATGGCTTCTCACAGAATCAATATTTGATCGAAAAATCATCCAGGAGAAACACACAGAGCTTCCAGGATTTACAAACAGATTTTACAGACAGATTTTACAAACACACCCAACCTAACAATTTTTTGGACAGCCTGGATCCAAGGACAGCAGGAGGTCACAAATCTCTGGGAAGTGGCACATCAGACATTAGGGCACCTGATTTTGGTGGCAGAGGTACTTCAGCCTGTGGGAAGAGACTTGGATTTCATTCCATTCCATCCATCCATCCATCCATCCATCCCTGTCCATCCACCCATCCATCCATCATCCATCCATCCATCCCTGTCCATCCATCCTTCCATCCATCCATCCATCCATCCATCATCCATCCATCCCTCCATCCATCCATCCATCCATCCATCCATCCATCCATCCATCCATCCCTGTCCATCCACCCATCCATCCATCATCCATCCATCCATCCCTGTCCATCCATCCTTCCATCCATCCATCCATCCATCCATCATCCATCCATCCCTCCATCCATCCATCCATCCATCCATCCATCCATCATCCATCCATCCATCCCTGTCCATCCATCCTTCCATCCATCCATCCATCCATCCATCATCCATCCATCCCTCCATCCATCCATCCATCCATCCATCCATCCATCCATCCATCCCTGTCCATCCATCCATCCTTCCATCCATCCATCCATCCATCCATCCACCCATCCATCCCTCCATCCATCCATCCATCATCCATCCATCCATCCATCATCCATCCATCCATCCCTGTCCATCCATCCATCCATCCATCCATCCATCCATCCATCCATCCATCCATCCTCCTACGAAAAGGTCCAAGAAATATCACCCTGAAGGGATGAAAGGATGAAGCAAACACCAATGACTAGAAGATGTGTGACTCTGCTTCTGCTCTAACACAGACCAGGCAAATTCAGGATTTCTGCCACCAACTGCAAGGGGTTATGAACCCAAGGAGAAGGTTTTGTCTTGCTGGACAAAATGTGTGTTGGGATCAAATCACCTAAGCCTGCTCTTCACATGGGAATAAGCATCTCAGTTGTTGGTGGAGTGATTTCCACTGCAGTGCTTTGTCTTGCTTTTGATTCTTTACATTTTACAGTAAAGTCACTGAAATTTCTCTGCGAAAAGAGGAATAGGTACAGGAACTTTGAGGCACACAACATCCATTGTGGAATAAAACTGAATTGCCAACAGCATCCTTTTAACAAAAACAATCAGAGAAGACCGGAGAACTTCATCCCCTGGGAATTCTGGCCATGGTGATGACAGGACACAACACCCAGCCTGCAATGCCATGGACATTCCCTCCTTCACTGTGTACGTTGGGTGTAAATCATCCCAATGTTTGCACAACCCCTGGGCAGACACGGCCCTGCATCAGCCAGGAGCCCCTGAGACTCGCCAGGTATGGATGGCACAGGTTAGCAGTGCATTATGATCATTCCTTAACAAAATGCCCAAGGATTTGAGGATATGCAACATGAAATCAGCACTTTCAGGAACTTCTCCAAAGGCATTTCCCAACAGGCTGCTTTAGCCACGTGATCTGATAATCCCTGTCAAAAGGAGAAAGCAGATTACACGAAATCACAGAGCTCCACTGAGTCAGGACATGCTACAAACATGGCAGGAGAGCCTCACTTGTTGATGTGTGGGATAAATCCAAATACCTGCTCCTCGTTCCCTTGGCCAGCTCGCGAGCCAAAGCTCTCCGCGATTTTCTGGAAACGCTGCAGAGTGCCAAGTTTCTGATTGCACTGCTAAACTCTTCCCTAAACATGATTCAGCAAGACGCAACCTGCACCCCTGCGAGTGCAAGAGCTCCTCTGCTCCGGGGCTAAAGGGGTGGAGAGGAGAAAGAAACCCACACACAACACAGCACAAACAGAGCCAAGCCCTGCTGAGGTATTTGTCCACCTGCTTGGACTGCACAGGACTGGAGCAAAGCAAACACAATCGCTGAGCTATCAGCAGATAGCAGTTCATGGTTAACTTCAAGTAGCACGGAACACACCTCTTGAGAAACAGCAGCAGCTCAAACAACTTCAGAACAAAACTGAAAACACACACGCCCAGCACCTTCGGAAGGGTGGATGGCCCTGGCTCCCAAAAATCAGAACTGAAAGTACTCAAGGTCACTGCTGCTGTACTTACACACACATGAGGACAGGGAAAGCTGAAATGTTCTCTAATCCCTACCCGGCAGTGTTTTTCAGGTGGCTCATTTTCACTACATTAAGCCCCCAAAAGAAGCTTCCTGGCCTCGAGGTCTCCACCCAGAACACAAATCTCTGCGCTGGTTCTATCTCTGATAAGAGTTTGCAGCGTGTCTAGCACCGTGTTTGTGGGTGGGCCTTGCACAGAATGAAATTCTCCAGGATGAACAATCGCAGTTCTCCCAGCCTTTCCTCACAGCAGAGCTGCTCCATCCCTCTGGATCCATTCCAGCAGCTTCCTGCGCTGGGCCCCAGGGCTGGGGCAGCTCTGCAGGTGGGGTCTCACCTGAGCAGGACAGAGGGGCAGAATCCCCCCTTTCCTGCTGCCCAGGCCATGGGATCAGGGCTGTGGGATCAGGTGGGGTCTCACCTGAGCAGGGCAGAAGGGCGGAATCCCCTCTTTCCTCTTGCCCAGGCCATGGGATCAGGGCTGGGACAGCCCTGCAGGTGCGGGTCTCACCTGAGCAGGGCAGAGGGGCGGAATCCCCCCTTTCCTGCTGCTCAGGCCATGGGATCAGGGCTGTGGGATCAGGTGGGGTCTCACCTGAGCAGGGCAGAGGGGTGGAATCCCCCCTTTCCTGCTGCCCAGGCACTGGGATCAGGGCTGTGGGATCAGCCCCGCAGGTGGGGTCTCACCTGAGCAGGGCAGAGGGGTGGAATCCCCTCTTTCCTCTTGCCCAGGCTATGGGATCAGGGCTATGGCAGCCCTGCAGGTGGGGTCTCACCTGAGCAGGGCAGAGGGGCAGAATTCCCCCTTTCCTGCTGCCCAGGCACTGGGATCAGGGCTGTGGGATCAGCTCTGCAGGTGGGGTCTCACCTGAGCAGGGCAGAGGGGCAGAATCCCCCCTTTCCTGCTGCCCAGACTATGGGATCAGGGCTGTGGGGTCAGCCCAGGACTCAGGGATTTCTGGGCTGGGGCACTTCCAGCCTCTGACCCACCAGCACCCCAAGCCCTTCTCCCCAGGGCTGTCCACTCCAGCCTGGGGTGATCCCTGGGGCTGCCCCGATCCCGAGTGAAGCTGGCAGCAGAGCTCATCTCAGGGCAGACAGCATTCCCTCACCCAGCATTCCCTGGAGCCTGCTAACAGCAGGATTACAGCTATGAACAACTCCTCCCCTGGATATTAATATCGTGGGTTTGACCCTTTGCTGGGGAACCCCCACCCTGACAGATCCCTCTCCCCACACACCAACGCTTTTTTCCCAAGCCATCCTAAACAGAAGCCTATAAAATATCTTTATTAAACTTTGGTCTCAGACTAGCAGGAGGGCAATAGCCCTGTGCCTCTCCCTCCAGCACACACATTTCTCCCCCACAAACGCCAAAGGAGGCAGAGGGATGTGATGGCTCTTTCCACCCCCCAGATTTATAACTGTCCCTGGCTGTAGGTCACAGGAATGAGCAGCACCTGGGGAGCGCTGCCGGAGCACGGCCGAGGCAGGAGAGCAACCCCAGAGTGCAGGGGAGATAACTACCCCGGCTGGGCAGACAAATTAGATAATTAAATGGAAACAGGCGAGATAAATTGCACTTTCTTAATTGGGTTATCAAGAAACAATAGTGACTATGAATGACCTCACTGTCTGTGTAGTCTAACACTTCTCTCTGTAGGAACTAGGAGGGAGTTATTCGTCTAGGCCAGGGTTATTGTTGGCCTAGAAAACGAATGTTTAAGAACAACTGGGTTTTTTCCTCTCACCAGAAGCCATTACAGATAAAAATCTTAGGTCTGCTGATTTGGAAGTGGGAGTGTGCATGGGATGGAAGGAAAAGGATTGCACGAACCTGGGAGTCGATATCTCACCAAAGTGAGCTGAAGTGCAAGGCACTGCTGCTGCATCTGGGCTTGCTCACCCACCTGAATGGCTCAGGGAAAATGGATGTGAACCATTTCCAGGGAGACAAAAGAGAGAGACAGAACCCTGCAGAGCTCCTGAGATGCTCCAGAGAACACAACGGGCACAGGGCAGGGGACGGGGAATGAGTCAGCCCCAAGCCAGGCCTAAAAAAGGACCCATAATTGGGATTTTATGGCTCAAACCTTCCCTCCACCACAAAATCACAAGTGTGGATCTTCATGGAAGACGGCACTGGGAGAGGGGAGGACAGGGAGGAGAGGACAATTCTCAGCTTCTCCTCTACCACAAGTGATGGAGGTGAAAGGAAAGAACAGACTCAGGACCACGGGATCCAAAGTGACCTGTGCTCAGGTCATTCTGACCCAGGATGTCCTGACCTGTGCTCAGGTCATTCTGACCCAGACTGTCCTGACCTGTGCTCAGGTCATGCTGACCCAGGCTATCCTGACCTGTGCTCAGGTCATTCTGACCCAGGCTATCCTGGCTGTGCTCAGGATATTCTGACCCAGGCTATCCTGACTGTGCTCAGGTCATTCCAACCCAGGATATCCTGACCTGTGCTCAGGTCATGCTGACCCAGGCTATCCTGACCTGTGCTCAGGTCATGCTGACCCAGGATGTCCTCACCTGTGCTCAGGTCATTCTGACCCAGGCTATCCTGGCTGTGCTCAGGTCATTCTGACCCAGGCTATCCTGGCTGTGCTCAGGTCATTCTGACCCAGGCTATCCTGGCTGTGCTCAGGTCATTCTGACCCAGGATGTCCTGACCTGTGCTCAGGTCATTCTGACCCAGGATGTCCTGACCTGTGCTCAGGTCATTCTGACCCAGGATATCCTGGCTGTGCTCAGGTCATGCTGACCCAGGATATCCTGACCTGTGCTCAGGTCATTCTGACCCAGGCTATCCTGGCTGTGCTCAGGTCGTTCTGAGCTCCTGCCCCAGGCCAGGATCAGACACTTTATCCCATTCACCTTGGCCCTCCTCACTCCCTGGGTGCCCTTAAGGACATGGAAGAACTTGGCTCCTGGCTGAGCCTGGCTAAAAGACTATCAAAAGCTGTAATGCCAAATAAAATCTCTTCTATTCTTTCTTTGTAGGGCCCTGCACTACTTGGGTTTGGTATTTAGAAAATAAATTTTCACAGGAATGGATAATTCACAAAAAACACTTCATGTTCACCTGCATTACCAGGAAAGGTGGGCACTAATTTCTTTTTTCTACAGTGCTGCTCTGAGAACAGACCTAGGAAAAAATTGCTCCAAAAATAAGCCTGTGTAGACTAAGGCAAGCAAATACTGAGCCACATCACTTCTTTAGCAAAAATTGAATTACACCCACTTCTTACTATGCTGCTACAGAACAGAGCCTAAAGCCATCCAAATCCACTATTTTAAAACATTTTGAATAATGTCAGGATCTTGATGCTATCTGTGGAGCTATCACTCCATCACGCTCAGATCCTGTTTGGAAAAAAAATTTTAAAAAAAGAAAAAATCATCTCCAGAAGTCCTTTGGAGCAAACCATACCAAACAACTCCCATGCTCGCAGGACAGGGGAGCAGGGCTGGGAAGCTGAACGTGGACTTTCAAAGAACATTTGAAAGAAAGAACAAGCATATGGCTTATGTTTAAAAACCTCTCTTGATTCAACGAGCCCGAGGCTACGGGGCTGCCTTGAAGCCCCTTGCTCTGGGTTGCCTGAGTGCTGTATTTTGTTAAAACAGCCCTTCCCCTTCCCTGAGTTAATGAACATTGTGATCTTGCTCGTGCTCAGTTATTAACATGCTGAACCGGACTCTGATTCCACACTCACTCCCGTGTGCCTCTGGTCCCCATTTGCGGTGCCGAACGCTGCCGTACCCGACCAACTTCAGGGTAGAAAAGCATTCCAGGATGTTTGCAGCTTGTTAGTTTGAACTTGAGCACTTCCTCAGAGGCGCTGCTACCTAGAGCTACTTTCACTCAAGGTTCCTATTAAGATACCACATTCTCCCCCCTTATTTTTATTCAAAATGACAGGAAACCAAAAACATCAAGTGTGGACCTTCACTTTAAACCTCTAAGAGATGTAATGAAAAACATAACCAGGGGCTGCATCCAAGAATATATTAAATATCCCAACTCTGGAAAGGCCACTGGCATCCTTTAGCTGCTTACCCAGAATGGGACATGTTTGGGTATTTTGAGACCCAAACGATATCAATGAAGAGAAAGGAAGACTCTTCCATTTCCTCTGCACCTTGAGTCCAAAGATGTTGAGCACTTGGGCAACATCCACAGCCGCACTGCAGCAGGGAACGAGTGACATCCTCACAATAAACAGCCTGAGGCACAGAGAAAAACAGATCCAAGAGAGCATCCTCTGGCTCCTAGACAATGGATAATTGGGGGAAAATTAATATGGACAAAAAAGCTGTGGAGTGGTTGACCAGTGACACGCTCTGGGCACAGCCCTGGTCACTTCCTGCGTCCCGAGCCATGAAATATTAACAGACTGGCTGCAAACTGAAAGAAAAGATGACAAGACTTTCCACCTTGAGAAATAGCAGGAATTTAGTCCATCACACGGCAGTTTCCTCCAAGCCCCTCAGGATCTTGGATCTGTTGCACAGAGCAGGGACTGAGAACATCCCAATGCTCCTTCTCTCTCTCTCCCAGGCAGAGGAACTCTCTCCCCTTTTTACTTTTCAGGGAATTCTGGAATGAGAAATTGATCCTGGCATTTTTATGTAAATGGATTTTTCTCTTTTAGTGGGTGGGAATCCCTTACCATAAAAAATCCCCAAAACATCCAAAAATAGCTCTGTTAAATCAAGCATCTCTATAGGCAACTCTACAAAAATGAATAGCAACATGGCAAAGTCTTCTACTTTTATCTTGATAACATCAGGCATCCAAATAAATCTTTAATTATTTATAACTTTGTATTTCCTGTGATTTACCTTTTGCACTGAATTCAAGCAGAGTAATAATAACATTTAATTTTAGCTAAAGTCAGGTCATTTTACTCCTACATTTTAAAAAATAAATTAATTAAATCGTCCCCCCAACTGCTGGCAGAGAACTAAAATTCGCTTTTGAATCCATTCAGCCTCTTCTTAAAGGAACAAAGCCATGAATGTTCCCCCAAAAGCAGTATCCGTGATGGATAATTTCCCTTTATGTATGAGATCAATGGATATGGGTTCAACATAAAAATCCCAGTTCCCATTCGGGAGATTTACATGAACCTTCTGCAGTCCTACTTTATAGTCAAGCAGGGGAGAGTTAATTATTTCTCCAGAATTTATCTTCTAAATGGATATTCAGTGGCTCTGTTATTCACCCTACTTTGCAATGAACTCTGCACTTCCCTACTTTCCTCCCAGGAAGAGGCAATCGAAGACAAAAGCCTGCAAATGATAGACAAGGGCAGAGGCCATGTCCAACTTTGATATCTTGTTGATAACGTATTGTACAATTAGATCAATTTGACAATTTCCATTATGGCTGATAAAATATTTATCGAGCCTTGGAGATGATGTCTGATCCCTGTGCCATTTGTTTCGCTAATGGGGGAGATATTTACCAAATCAGGGGAAAGCATTCAAATTTCACATCCTCATAGCCTCCCCAACATTAGATTTGCAAATTACTGGCTGGAGCCATAAATTACAGCAGAGCACAGCCAGGCTGATGCCAGGCTGACAGGGTAGGTGGATGGCTGGCGATGACATTGTTTCACAGGAGCATTAATCATAGCAGGAAAGAAAATACTCTCAAATTGGTCCATAAGTCTAAATATTAAGGAATGAGAAGCAGGTTGCCGGGAGATAGCTTTAGCTGCAGCTGGAAAATTAGGAAATGAAAAACCCTTTCTATTATTTAACAAATCATCTTAATAATGTTTTATGCTGTAGTGCCAGCAAGCAAAGGAAATTCCTATTCTTTCCCATTTGCTCTTTATCCTCATTGCTCTTTAATAGGAATATTAATAATCTGAGGATTGGTGCAGATGTAGCCCGAGCTGTATTTTTCTTCTGCCGTAGCTTAACTAAAACCAGGATAAATACTGAAGGAAAATACAATTTTGCTTTCCATGTTTGAACCGTTTGCTTTGTCAGCAACACCAACGGGGGCTTTAGCTCCTCTTCTGTCCTGCTCAAGGTCAAGCACATGTTTACTTCTGTGCAGGCCAAACTTATTAAAATCCCACAAATCAGATAAACAGCAGAATCCAGCTTACCACGGAACACTGAGAGGGAGGTCTGTAATCTCAGGGAAAAAAAAAAAATACAGGTATCATTGTTGCTTAAACACAAGCCCTACTGATTAATTTAAGAGCAAAGCAGCACCTTTGCAGGGGTGATTAGACAAGGAGCAGCTCAAAATGCTCTGTGCTCAGGGCACTGTCAGCCCTGAGCCTCCCAGATCCCTGGCCCGGGGAGGCCCAGCCACCACTAAAATAAGTTGAAGGTGACACGTTTGTCTGGCACACATAATTAAAGGTCTAATGTTGGTGCTAGAGGTCAGAATTGTGGAGTCCTAAGGCAAAAGCACTTGGAAGGAAAGAGCTCGGAAATGAGGGAATGAAGAATGAGGCTGCTCAAGCACCTGACCCCTCTCAGGGAGGCAGGGGAGGCGATTCTCTCCGCTCTGCTGCCCTGAGATCCCACCTGGAACCCTGAACACAGTTCTGGTGCCCCCAGCTCAGCACAGGGAACTGCTGCAGCAAGTCCAGAGGAGACCACGACGGTGCCGAGGGGACTGGGGCATCTTCCCATGGAGCCAGGCTGGGAGGGATGGCAATGCTCAGCCTGGAGAAGAGGAGGTTGTGTGGAGACCTCCCAGAACCTGCCAGGCTCTGAAGGGACTCCAGGGAAGGAGAGGGACTCTGTGTCAGGAACTGGAGTGAAACCACACGGAGGAATGGGTTCAAACTGAAAAAGGGGAAGTTTAGGTGGGATATTGGGAAGAAATTGCTCCCTGGGAGAGTGGGCAGGCCCTGGCACAGGTGCCCAGAGAAGTTGTGGCTGCCCCTGGATCCCTGGAAGTGTCCAAGGCCAGGCTGGACAGGGCTTGGAGCAGCCTGGGACAGTGGGAGGTGTCCCTGCCCATGGCATGGGGGTGGAAGGAGATGATCCTTAATGTCTCTTCCAACTCAAACCTTCCATGATTCAAACTAAACTTGCAAAGGTTTGTCTCTCAAGCCCGATGTTCAGTTTTTCCCACCTTTCACCAGAAAAAAGCAGGTCACAGAGCTCAGAATTCCCAACAGGATCCAACAGGATCCCAGCTGCCCAAGGGCTGTGCCTCGATGGCTGGATTTCCAGCAAAACTCCACCCCCAGGCCATACTCACATCTTCAGGAAATTCCAGCTATTATTCAGCGCCTAAATGGCATTTGGGCACCACATTTTGTGTTTTTCTTCACACCACTGGTGTTAGACACCTATTCTCCCTTTAAAAATCCATGCGACATTTAGAGGACTGCTCACAAGGGACCTTGAGGCTGAGCAGGGAAGTGCTTGGACAGCCACAGTGTGAAATAAACTGCTGGAGAATGGATTTGCCTCTAGCTGTGCCTCTGTCAAAGCCTTCAGCACTATCTCTGTCCGCTGGATCTGTGGGTTCCATCCAAAGGAGCAGCACGAGGTGACCATAATGGTCCTCTGTTGTGTAGCTCCTCCTCCCCTTCCCCAGGGAAGGAGTCATTTCCTTTGTTCGCTGGGGAAAAATGTCTTAATCACCAGGGCCTGCAGCCCGTCAGCCTTTCCTGCTGGAGCAGCTCCTCCTGCACGAAATGAGACAGCAGGAAATTGTCCCCACCGGCCGAACTATTGCCGAAAGGTTTAAAGATGTTCTACCTGTTAATAGACTGGGCCTATTAAAATAATAAATAATAGCTGTATTTTCCCAGCAGGTTTTCTGAAATCCAGAGAACCTTAACTCAGTGTCACCAAAACAGACAGAATGATGACAGACAAACAAGAGACGCCTCATCCCTCAGATGAGAACCTAATAAAAAGGGGATTTGTGCAGAGGAGCTCCACAGGCAGCACATCCCAAAACAGGGCCACGTTTTGAGGGCACTTTGAGGATCCTCATCCCTTCCTGCACACCTGGAGCACTGAGCTGGGCGGAACTTTTTAACCTTCCTCTGTTTCCTCTGCTCCCGAGCAGTTTTCACTGGTTTATACTTCCCTAGGCCTGTAAGATGTATTTCCCTTAGGCCCCTAAGATGTGTTTCTCTTAGCCTCACCAGATCTGTGTCTTTTTGGCTTGTAAGAGGTGTTCCTCTTAGGCCCACGTGTTTCTTTTGGGCCTCTAAGATGTGATTCTCTTAGGCCTGTGAGATGTATTTCTCTTAAACCTGTAAGATGTATTCCTTTTTGAGATGTATTTCTCTTAAACCTATAAGATGTATTTCTTTTTGAGTTGTAAGATGACTTTCTCTTATGCCCATATATTTCTTTTAGGCCTCTAAGATGTGATTCTCTTCAGCCTGTCCTTTAAGATGTATTTCTCTTAAACCAATAAAATGTATTTTTTTTTGGGTTGTAAGATGAGTTTCTCTTAGGCCCATAAGCTTTATTTCCCTTAGGCCCATAAGATGTGTTTTCTTAGGCCTGTAAGATGTATTTCTTTCGGGCTGTGAGATGTGTTTCCCTCAGGTCTGTAAGATGCATTTCTCAGCACAGGACACCTCTCTCGTAACCTCTCCTTCATGAGAGCACAGGAGAAAATTCACCTCCAAGCTCTCTGCCAAGCCCTTGTCACCCTTGTAGATTTGTTGTATAAAAAAAGAACTGGTGGATGCTTCTCTCAGGATGCTCTGGGGTTCAGAAAAAAAGTTCAACTCATTGCTTCCAACATCTTA
This sequence comes from Acanthornis magna, assembly GCA_036785705.1. NCBI lineage: Eukaryota > Metazoa > Chordata > Aves > Passeriformes > Acanthizidae > Acanthornis > Acanthornis magna. The sequence goes on from JAWUZG010000050.1 coordinate 3,174,612, forward strand.
AAATCTGGCACGGCTTCCCCAAAGCAGCCTTGCGCTTACAATTTCACATTTTGCCAGACCACCACAGACCCAAACCAGCAATAAATCCCAATTCCTTCCATTCTCTGATGCCCTCACCCAGCAATCCCCAGCGGTGAGGCAGAATTTGCTACACCTTTAAGAGGGAAATCTCCAGGCAGCGCCGCCTGTTTGGTTTGAGATAGCAAAGTTATTGTCCTTTGGGCTGTCTGGCAGCCCCTTGTGTCCCTTGGATTTATCTCACACACATGATGCAGCTTTGTGGAAGGGATCGGGAGGGACTTTGCATTCCTCTGGTGGGATGATATGAGTTTGTATCTAAATCTGTTCCATATGACCCACCTCACATGGTCGGTGTCTCGCCGATTCACTTGGAAAGGTCAAGAAGTGTTTCAGCTGAGGCTTCAAAGTCAAGGGGTTTGTTAATTAAAAAAAAAAAAAAAAAAAAACAAGCCACCAACCTACTGATAGAATTAGGACTTCATAGAGATGCTGTGAGTGCTTCTTATTGTTTTGCATTGATAAATTCTGGGCACGGAACAGGCTCAGGTGAGGCCTCAGCTCAGCAGGGGCTGCAGGTGCAGTGCTGAGGGTCTCAACCTTCCCACCTGAGAAGACAGAGCCTTAAAACAACCTGGGATAACTAAAATCCTTCCAAATCCCACAAAATCTGCTACGTCAGGAGGGTTTCTCACCAGGTTTTTAACAACTAACAGCACTTTCCAAACTAACTGAGACACTCTTGGCCCAACAGAACCTGGAAGCGCAAAGCTGTGCAGAAAAACGAACCAAAACCTGCAAAATGTAGAGATTAAACATGTTCAAAACCATTTCTAAAAGCCTCCCAGATCATCTGCCTCAATAATGAGCTCCTGGGAACCAGCGACAGCGACTGGAGCCAGCAGTGACCCCAGGTTTGCTGAGCAGGGTGCTGTCCCCATGCCGTAACCTTGACGTTCACATCAACACCTCACAACAGCAAACATCTCCCGGGGAATTTATCTCTGGCAGAGCAGTTCTCCTTTCTCTGGACAGCACAGCCTCACACCGACTGCCTCCACTCCTGTGCCATTTATATTTTTGGGAGATGATGGCAGACCTCATACCCCAGGCTACCAGGATCAGTAAAGGAGAAAACAGCCGATATTTTTTGCAAGGAGACAATATGAGAGGTGAGCGTAAAACACACCTGAGATTTTTTTATTGCATGCAAGAATTCCTAGAATTCTAATCGCTAAATGGTTAAAATTTCAAATCACGAAAAACAAAGCCGAGAAGGGAATGAGCAGAGAGCTAAGCTTGCAGCCAGGGCTGCTGCATTTTCCCATTGCCAGTGTCTGAAGATCATCAACAGGGACACAGCAGCGAGAGGTAAAATGCTTAGAGAGATTTCACTGAGGTTCTGATTTTGGGGAAAAGGCAATTGAGCCTATTTTTAACCAATATGTAAAAGGAAGGTTCAGGTAGCTGGTTTCTATCTTATTGTTTCTGCTGAAATTTGAAAAATAACTGTGCTGTAATTCTGTGCTTCACCTCTTTGGGGGAATACCTGGCTGTCATCAGCCAGTGTGACCCCTCTAATTACCAGTGATCCTCAGACAGTGCTGCTGTTTAATGCCAGCCCTCAAAACACAAATCAGCCAAAATAAATCTATGAAAATCGCCATAGTTAAAAGAACCCCCACATTGGCATTGGGATGATTTGAGGTTCTAATGTCTGAACACAGATAGGCAATAGGAGAATTCACTCAGGAGCACTATTAGAAAATCTGATTATTTCTACCAGGTTTGAAGGTAAAATCCACCCAACCTCTCCAAATCAGGTTTGACACATCCTGCTTCATTCTTGGCCCACAGGACTCACACAGACCCCAGCCACAAACAAGAGGAAAACTTTTAGGACATTGCCATGGTCTGAGAGCTACAATCACCATTTGAAGTCCCCACAGTGTCGCGTATTCATGAGTAGCTTTTATCCCCTCAAATGGAACATTAATAGATCAACAAGTGACCATCTCCAAAATCAGCACCTTCCTGACGCACACACTTAAAACATTTCCTTTTCTATGTGTCTGTCTTGAGGGATCACAGCAGGGTTGGGCTGGAAGGGACCTGAGAGCTCATCCAGTGCCACCCCTGCCATGGGGACACCTTCCACTGTCCCAGGTTGCTCCAAACCCCATCCAGCCTGGCCTTGGACACTGCCAGGGATCCAGGGACAGCCACAGCTTCTCTGTGCCAGGGCCTCCCCACCCTCCCAGGGAAGGATTCCTTCCCAATATCCAACTTACACATCCCCTCTTTCAGTCTGAACCACTGCCCCTAGTCCTGTTGCTATCTGCCCATAGAAAAAGTCTCTCTCCTTGACTCCTAAGCCATTCCAGGCACTGGAAGGCTGCAATAAGCTCTCCCTGAAGCCTTTTCTCTGCCATGCTCAACACTGTCATCACCCTCAGCCTGTCTGAAGCTCTCAGAACCACCAAAGGTAAGATTTAGGAAGTTCCATTCGTTTCAGAGGCCACATGAACACACCGAAGGCCAAGTGGCCTCTGTCACCAGAGCTCCTTCACATCAGCACTGGGACATCACCCCGGTTTTGCCCCTCTCTCAGAGAAAGCTTTCGCAACCTCCTCTCTCCACCAGGCCTGGTGGGTGGCCAGTGTTTTCCCTGCTGCACTGGCAACTCCGACTCCTAATCCCCCTGCTAATTCCCGGGGCTGATTCGCTTTGCTGGCCACGGATAAGTCGTGTCCCCGGGTCCCGCACACGGTGACCGGACACCACCTCTCCCCGGCTCGCGAGCGAGCTCCGGGCCCAAACAAAAGGCAGCCTGTTTGGTCACCCTTCCTTCTGAGAGGCTTAAGGACATTTTTGTCATTTTTGAACAGCTAATATCTTGCAGAGGGGGCAAAAAAAAAAAAATTAAAAAAGGTTGCCTAATCTCTTTAAATTTAATCTTTACTTCTTGAAAAATCTGAGTGCAGATGCTTAGTGTTGGACTATGTTCCATTAGACTAATTAGGTCAAGATTACCTACAACAGTATGACTCCACCAACTCAATTTAAATTCCCTCCCTCCTCTCCCTAAACTTGCACTGTTTGGAATTTTAGTCCCTTTTTCTGTCTGCTCCCCCAGAGAGCACGAAGTGTGTGGGCAAAAATTATTAAAAAGAACCAACAAACAAACAAAACACCTGAGTGCATGAATAGCACAGGGAATCACAGAATCCTGGAATGGTTTGGGTTGGAGGGGACCTGAAAGCCAATTCAGTGCCACCCCTGCCATGGACAGGGACACCTTCCACTGTCCCAGGTTGCTCCAAGCTCTGTCCAGCCTGGCCTGGGACACTGCCAGGGATCCAGGGGCAGCCACAGCTTCTCTGGGCACCTGTGCCAGATTCCATCACCCTCCCAGGGGCAGGGACCCTGCCCGAGCCCCTGCAGCCCCCCCGAGGTGACATGTGCCACCTCCTGCCGTTCACAGCAACACATTTCAAAGAAAAGCAGAAGCTGCAGCAGCTGCTTTCAACATTTCACAACAGAATTACAGAATCCAAAATCTCCTGAGCTGGGAGGGACACACAAGGATCATCCAGCCCAACTCCTGGCCCTGGCCAGGACACCCCAACCACCCCAACCTGTGCACCCCTGGGAGCAGTGACCAAGCTCTCCTGGAGCTCTGGCAGCTCCTGTTCCCCTCTGTGGAGTGGTCAGTGCCACAGTGTGACCTCAGAGAGGCAACACAGCACCAGTGCAGTCACCGAAGCTGAAGTCTATTCCTGCTCACTAAAACAGCCCTGCAGGATGAGGTAGAATCGGGTGATTTACCCATTCATTGGTATTTTCAAGTTTTCTTTCCTCCAGGTACAAATCTCAATATTTGGAACCTTTTGCCGCTCTGTTAAAATGCCTGAAACAACCCAGAATAATTCCATGATAAACAGCCACGGGAGGAAAAGGAGTGAAGTCCCCGGTGTGGGTCAGGCTGAGCGTTTGCTCTTCCCTCTCACAACCGACCCCATCCTGATGACCAGAAACAACCTCCAGGAAAAGCTTTATCAGAAATTCTGGTTATCTTCGGGGTAAAGGCTTTGAGAAAGTCAAAGGTTCCCCAGGATTTCAGCAAGAGCAAGCCTGGAGCAGTTCATTTTTCATCCCACAAATGTTTAAACACAGGCATAACTTTACACACTCATTCACCCAGTGATGCGTATCAAATGTGGGCTTGTCATTTCCTTTCCTTAAAAATATGTTTTATCCGACTTAATGTGGAATTTATTTAAGACACAAGATCAGTTATTAATATGTTCTTTCAATTTTGGGAAGATATGAATATCTCCTTTGGCTGCACAGCATAATAGTCCATTTATCAGCGAGGGAACCCTCTGGAGGGATGAGATTTTTTATTTCAAATACACTTTAGCAGTTATTGGAAAAGGTTCAGCATTTTTCTGGGAGAAATATGTCATTAAAGGAGAAAGATGAGGGAAATGCTTGTATGCAACACAGGCTTTTCTCTGATAGCAGCCTGGTGCCCGTCTGGACAGATCCCTGAAGACACAAGAAATCCCAATTAAATCATGAGTGAAGAGCTCTGCCTACATGGAGCTGATGTCTGGATCGAGACCTTGGAATGTCAGCTTCGAAATTTCCCTGGCAATTGCATCACACAGCCTCCTGATATGAAAAACTCGAGTGCAGGCAGGCATTTCCCTCCTCTTTCTATTTTAGGGACTTGCACCTCTAAGGGAAAAAAAAAAGAAAAAAAAAAAGAAAAAAAAAAGGCAAAGACAATGACAACAACAGAAAATTAAGCCACCCAACTTCCAAAAAGATCAAACAAACAAACAAAAAATTCTGCACTCAGCAGGAAAAGTGTGAAGGAGGGAATGTGAGGGGTCAGTGAGCCAAGGAGTAGCTGATTAAGTTCAGTCTGATAATATCCTCCAATATTTCAGTCAAATCTGTGGCACAAAACACAACATGAAATATAACACATATTTGATCTCTCTCACACTAACTCAGAGCGAGGCAATAAATATTTCCCTACAGAATAATTTCCCTGAAAGCAGAGATTTACTGTAACCCAAATCACAATTTACTCATTTCAGAGCATTAAAAGCTCATCAGCCTCTCACTAGAACTTGGATCACTGGAAGAGGATCCCACAGCACAACTCCCAGACAGTATCCATAGGAAAAAAACAAAAAAAAACTGTTATAGATGTTTAATCCACTAAGTTGGGGGCATGGGGCTGATTTTTGTTCTCATTGTAGCCATCTAGAAGACAGGAAAAAATAAGATTATTAAAAGGAAAACAATAAACAATGGTGGCCTTTTAGTGACTGGGTGGTTATGTTTAGAACTAACATTTCCAAACTAAAATTGACAGGAACTAAACACAATCAGGCTTGGGTCAAACAAAACTTCTGCAAGTAAAACAATGAAAACTCTACTGGCTCCAGCAGAATTCCCTGCCTTGGAAAGGTTAATTCTCTCTCCTCACTCTCACAAGTCCATAGAAAAATTATGTATTTGCTGCATCGAGAAGTGGGAAATAATATCTTCCCAATAAGCCAAAAATTACGTGCAGCAAAGAGAATATAAAAGAAAAAGTGTGCAAAAAAGAATTTGGGGAAGGTGGACTTCTGGCAAGTTCAAACACAGGCGTTAATGGATTTTTTAATAACTCGGTGCCACACAGTAATAGGGAAGCACCTGCCAAAAGCACAGCAAGGTCAGGCAGGCATCACATCCACGCTACAGCCACAGAAATTCTCTGAGCCAGAGAAATTCTCTGACCTTCTCCAGCAGCACCCCTGAAACGCAGCGGGCAGGGTTTATAACTTGCTTTTTCCTCTGTTTTCTTTTCTGTAGACGTGTTTGTTTTGTTTCTCACAGCACCGAAAATAAACACGAGCACTTTGGGATGCCCACACTTGTCCCCTTCCCCACCAGCCCTTCCCTGCTCTCGCTCCGGCTGCGATCCCACAATTATTTGAGGAGGGAGAGTGTCAGAACACTCTTGGAGCGACTCAAACCCCACGGCAGGCAGAGCAGACAATGCAGTGGGAGCGTTTTTGTGTGAAAATTCATCGCTGGGGCTGCCCTGGCTGCCAGCAGCTGAGCAGGGAGTGTGCCCAGGGGGCTCCATCCCCACCCGGCCCGGCTCAGCCTGGGCACAAACTCGCTTGGACTGATCCATTCCCTCTCATCCTCATCCCAGCACAGCCCCTGCCCCTGCCCAGATCCCTGGGACACATGGGTGAGGGATGGCCCTGGTGGCAGTGACACACAGGTGTCACCAGGCCTGGCCACTGCCCAGGCACACGGAAATATGGCATGTCCTGAGCTGGGAGGGACCCCCAGGACCATCCAGTGCAGCTCCTGGCCCTGCCCAGACCCCCCAACAATCCCACCCTGGGCATCCCTGGGAGCGCTGTCCAAACGCCTCTGGCACATTTGGGAAGGTCACCATTCCCTGGGCAGCCTGGGCAGTGCCCAGTACCCTCTGGGGAAGAACCTTACCCTAAAATCCAACCTAACCCTGCCCTGGCACAGCTCCAGCCCTTCCCTGGTCCTGTCCCTGTCCCAGAGAGCAGACACCAGTGCTACCCTCTGGGAGGAAGCTGCAGCCCCCCGAGCTGTGCTCTCAGCCTCCTCTTCTCCAGCTGAACACACCAAGAGTCCTCAGCCTCTCCTCGTGTGGCCCCCGCAGACCCTTCCCCATCTTTGCAGCTCTTTTTTGGACACTTTTCTGGCTCTTCTGGCTGCCAGGACCCCCAAGCTGCCACGGGGAAACCTCGGTGCTCACACCCTGCGTGCTGACCCTCAGCCCCAGCCCCCTGCCCAGGCGGGGACCCCCGAGCCCTCCCCAGCCCCCCGAGCGCTGCTCCCCTCCAGCTCCCGGGGCAGGTCAGAATATTTAAACAGTTGTATATTCACAGGCCACAATGGAGGGACGAGAATTACCCAAGGACAGGGTTAGCCGTGCGATCAATGCATAATCAGATAACTGCTCCAGCTTTTTTACAAGTCTTTAAGCAAAGATCAGCCACTCAAATTCTAATTCCTTTTGCTAATTAAGCAGCCTGTTAATTGCTCTCGGGGTCTCTAATGCCATGTCATTATGCTTTTTAACAGCCTGCTTGACATCAATAGGGCTGCGAGCTCCACACAAACAAAGCGGGCACCCAGCACTTACTGAATTAGGCGGCCGCGGGCGCTGGCGCTGCGCCTCCCGCGGGCGGCACTTCGGTACCGCGGGACAGCACCGAGCTAGCCCTGTCCGAGCCTTCCCAGCACGGCCGGACCGCGGGCAGAGCTGCAGCATCCCCCGGTGCCAGCGCCCCCGCAGCCCCCGCTCACTTTCCCCGGGACAGCCCCCGTGGGATGCGCCTGACTCCATCCTCATTCCCATCTTCATCCTCATCCCCATCCCCATCCTCATCCCCATCCTCATCCCCATCCTCATCCTCATCCCCATCCCCATCCTCATCCTCATCCCCATCCTCATCCTCATCCTCATCCTCATCCTCATCCTCATCCTCATCCCCATCCTCATCCTCATCCTCATCCTCATCCCCATCCTCATCCTCATCCTCATCCTCATCCCCATCCCCATCCTCATCCTCATTCTCATCCCCATCCTCATCCTCATCCTCATCCCCATCCTCATCCTCATCCTCATCCTCATCCTCGTCCTCGTCCTCATCGTCATCCCCATCCCCATTCCCATCCCCTTCCTTATCCCCATCCATGTCCCCATTTCCATCCCATCCCATTCCTGTCCCCATCCCTGTCCCCATTACCATCCCCATTCTCCTCCCAACCCTCATCCCCATCCCCATCCTTATCCCCGTCCTTATCCCCATCCCTGTACCCATTCCCATCCCATCCCATCCCATCCCATCCCATCCCATCCCATCCCATCCCATCCCATCCCATCCCCGTCCCCGTCCCCGTCCCCGTCCCCGTCCCCATCCCCATTCCCATCCCATCCCACCCCTGCCACGTCCCTGTCCCCATCCCTGTCCCCATCCCTGCCCCCAGCCCCGGGATGCTCTCAGCACAACATGTGGCTCCAGCTGAGCCGCTCCAGTTTCCGCACTCCATTTTCCCAGAGGAATTCCCCGTGAGTCGCTGAGTGAGGGGCTGTGGCTGCCCACACACAGCAGGGGCCAGGACGGGGGTGAGGGGTGCCCACACCCCACAGGGTGACATTTGTTCCACAGGGACGCACCCCCAAAGACACAATTCCACAGGATTTTTCAGTCCCACTCCCAGGATGGGAAAGCTGCATCCGGCAGCCTGAAAGGCTCAGGGCCTTTCTCAGCAGGAGGAGGAGGAGGAGTGTGAGGAATTCTGTGCCCAGAGAAGCTGTGGCTGCCCCTGGAAGTGTCCCAGGCCAGGTTGGATGGGGCTTGGAGCACCTGGAAGGTGTCCCTGCCCATGGAACTGGATGAGCTCTAATGTCCCTTCCAACCCAAATCATTCCATGGTTCTGGGAATTGCTCTTGGGGTGCCAGGGGTGTCCCCCAGCCTCCCCCCCAGCCCATGCCAAGCTGGGGGCTGCAGAGCCTGGGGGTCCCAGGCTGCTGGCTCAGGCACAAGGCCACCACGATGGGTGGCTCCTGTCCCCTCGGGATGAGGGCACAGGGAGGCCTGGACTGAGGAAGGAGCAGTGACAGATCCAGCACCATCAGAAGGACGTGAAAAAACAAAGATCTCCCCTCCCACTGCTGGGACTGGGGATATCTGAGCCCAGCCTCAGCCCCTGGGCACTGCAAAACAAACTCCTGGGGCTTCAACCACACTGTCTCAGCTCACATCTTCTCATGGCTGCTTTTATCCCTGGTTTTGATGTGGACAGACTGAATTCATCCCTTCCTAATGCCCTCACCTTCTCAGGTGCAGCTTCCAGGCCGCAGGATCACCCTGCTTCGCCCCGAGAGCAAAACGTGACCATCAATTCTGAGAGGTCAAGTTAAACTCTGCCCCATGAGCACCCCCAGACCCTGGGAACTGCCCTTAGGAATCCCAAATCGATGGGAGATCACCTGAAACCACAGAGACCTTCCCTGAGAAGGAGCAGCCATCGCTCATGCCACAAACGAGAAAGGAAAACAAGAAAACAAGAAAGCAGCCTTGACTTCCCTGCCTCTCTGGAGTGATGTTACAGACAGCAGGGAGATTTTGGCATCCTTAACACGTCAGGATCTGCATGACCCACGCTGCAGCTGAAGAGTCACTGTTATAACGCATGGAAAATATTTTCGGTTCTACTCAGAATACATAAATTGTCTTATGTTGCAAAGCAGGGCAAGTCTGGGTAAAGTACAAAACCATGAACAAGCTGCTAGAGCAGACAGAGCTGCACTGGAGCAGAGTCAAAGCAAAGTAACCAAACCAAGTGAGAGTTGTACTGGATCTGCCCAAACTCAACTGTTATTTTAGTCTTTGTTTTTACATCATTTCAAGAAATTGTCAGGGAGCTGGGGGAAGAATTCTGCACACAAAGATGTACCCAAAAATCCGGGAGCAGAAACAAAAAGGAGTCATATCCTAGAAAAATAATGAGTGTAGGTACAAACCATCTCTCACCAATATTTGTTTCTTAATGGTCACAATCTTGAAAATGATTATTCATATTCCTAATTTTGCACCAGTGATTTAAGGAGATTTAATATCCTCATGCGGACAAAGCTAAGCACAAACTTAAACCACAGGTACAGCAAATCACAGGAAAATTATTAAGAAATAAAAGCTCTTCTAAACAAACTCTTAAAGCATATTTTTGTATTTTGCAGCAGAAAACAAAAATGTCCTAGCACTTGGTAAAATATTCATTTGGAGGCAGCAGGTTTCATAAAATGCTGAGCATCAATTAATAAACAAGAAATAATTAATTATTAGAAGCTAAATATGGGATAACTCCTCTTTTCTCTTGAGGACCAGATGTTTGCTTTCCACTATCAGCTTGTTACTGGCTCTTGGTGCAGAAATTCGGTATTTGGGCAAAACAAATTCTAGCTGGGAGCTGCCACCGCTGCTCTTGGGCTCTGGGAGCGCAGGGCTGTGACAGAAGGGATCTCTCAGTGCCCACAAACAGCACCTGGGGAGCTCTCACAGCTGGGGAGAGGCTGAGGGGCTCAGGATTGGGGATTTGAGTGTGGGATTGCTCAGGGGTGACCCCAGTCCCCTCAATGCTGCCCTCCTCCTCCTCTTCCTCAGCCAGGAGCTGTAACAGACCCAAACCGAGCTGACCCAGGGGTGCTGCCTGTGCCCCCCAGCATTTTCAAACCCCAAGAAGGCAGAGAAAGTCTCAGGCACACCTGGCAGGGACTTTTCTCCAAGTTTGCTGAGTTCTTATCACCTCAAAGCAGCTAAAAATGTGGTGGCAAGGGAGGCTGGGTTGGTGAGAATGGGAATTTAAACCAAGGTCCCTCTCCCTGCAGGGAAATCCTGTCAGGATGGAAAACACCTTCCCCAGGGCTCTCTCTGCAGCAGGGAACTGGAGCTGCTGCCCCAGGGCAGCTCCTGCCCATGTGGGGCTGTTTCCAGGTGGGTCACAGCCAGAGGGACACCCAGGTCTAAATTCCAGCTGCACATTCAGAAATCTGGACCTGCACCTTCACCCCCAAGTATTTTCCCTATTCATTGAATGTTTTGGAGACCAAATCTGTCTGGATTTTGGTGTAAATGCTGAGAAGTGTCCACTTTGTCCGCAGGCAAATTTAAACCAAATTCTGCTCTTTTTCCAGGCCCAGTTGTTTGTTCCCCACTGCGCAGCTCAGCTGCACTCACACGCCCCTTCCCCACTCCTTTTTCCTTCTCTCCCCTTCTCTCCGGTGCAATCCATCTTTCACTCGCCTCTTCCCCCTCTCTTTTCCCTCATTCCTTCCCCTGCCCATTTTCCAGCCATGCCCTCGCTCGCCCTGACAGTTTCCATCTGGCTGCTCTCTCCCCGTGCTGCCTGGAATCTGGGAAACTCTCCGGGCTGTCCCTTCCTTTCCCCATTTCCTCTGGATTCTGGGATGGTTTGTGCTCCTCCAAAACCTGGGATGAGCCCAAAGCTCTGCACCCTCAGCCTGGTTCTGTCCCACTGCCACCAGCACAATTCCAGGCTGCTTCCCTTCACCCTCTGCCTTGTTTTACTGCTCGAATCAACCTCTGCAGCTTGTATCAAATTAGTATTTAAATTAAGGACCCATTTCAGTTTCGTTTCCATTTGTTTTTTGAGGATATTTTGGTGCAGGATGAGAGACAGAAATATTTAACGTGTGACCTTGTGCACTGCGGGGTTGTCTAAGGAGCAGCAACTCCTGGTATCACCCAGAATTAACCCTTGACTTCATATTGAATTTAAAAATGAGACAAATCAGCAAAATACAACATCTGCCATCCCAAACACGCTGCTGTCCTTAAGTGGAATTAATCTGAGGTCCCTGTGAATGCCCATCAAGGTACAGATATTTATGACAGGTAAAAATTCACACACACACACACACACACACACACGCAGAGAATAATTTTCTGCATCTCCCATGTCTGCTGCAGGATGGCAGCACAATTAAGTCACCGTGACGGAGACAATTATCCCCAGAGCCAGTAAAATGAGATGTCCACTGCGAGCTGCAGAGTTCTGAAACATGTGGGAATAGAGCAGAGAAACTCTGTAGAGTCATGCAGCTAATGAGCAATAAATACACACTGGCACACCCTCATCAATTCTAAAGTCTCGGTATGAAAAGAATGTAATTAATTAAGATATGTTGATTTATAAGAGGTGACACAACAAGATGGATAGAGAAATCTTTTCCCTCCAATCTGTCATGGTTGCTTTCTAGAAGACGGCCCAGCACGTGATGGTCTCTCCTTGGGCACTCACAGAAATCCCGAGTTTGGGTTTAAATTCCCCCACCATCCTAAAGAACTCAAACTTCCTTTTCAACACTCATTTGCATTTGGCACAAACGTATTTAAAGCGAAACCATTTTAAAGACACAAAGGGGAAGGAAAAAAAAAAAAAAGAGAGAGCTGAAAAAAATTATATTCAGAAAAATCCTTTCCACTTTTTCCCTGTCTTACGTTTCTGCACATGGAAACACAACCCCATTTCCCTTTCTCCCCTCCGAAGTCAGATGACTTTTTTTGTAACTTGGCACACAGACAGTCTGGTATAAGACAGGGCTGGAGCATTTGTTGAGTCAAGATGTTTAATTTTTTTTCCCCTCACATAATGATCCTTTTTTCCCTCCAGCCACTTGAGTTTTGTTTATGTTGCTTGAGCCCTAAACTAATACATGAATTCTCCTCCCTGCCAAGATGACGGCAACGGCACCGGGTGGGATGAGCCAGAGGAATACACTCATTTTTAAGGAGAGAAAGTATTTTAAAAGACTTTTTCTCCAGTTGTGACAAATTAAATGCATTAAAGGAAACAACTGCTGTTGCTACCGAGCTCCGAGGAGGAACTGGAAGAGTTCTTTTTCTTTGCAAGCACTTGACTTTTGCGAGGGGGCACTTTGCTCCTGTGCCAACTCTGGCTTATATTTTATTATTCTTAGAACAAAAGGTTGCAGTAATTAGAATTGGGGAAGTTGTGCTCAAACAGAGGGAGCCATCAGACAAATTTGATACCACGGAGTGGTTATAAAAGGTGGGATTTTTAAAAGCAAGAAAAACTGCTCCAATATATTGGGTTTATCCTGTCAGGAGGAGATGAATGAGAAGTCCAGCTACTTTCACTCAGGCCAGACATGTAAACCCTGTACTTAATGACTGATGAGCAAAATTTTTTCTCTTCCAAGTGCAGATGGGCAAATCCCTCGCAATTACAACACACAAGAAAATCTAATTTTACCAGGAGAAAGCAGCGCACTGTCCAAATGTTTCCCAAGCAAGAGCTTTAGGTGCTTGTCGAAGGCAAAAAAAAAAAAAAAAAAAGCAAAAAAAAAAAAGCCAAACAACATTTCTTCTAATGTGATCCATATTCTACCACATGCACATTTAATATAAAAGTTATGTTTGATATATGCCGCCGTAGCATTTTTCTATTTTAACTGAAAGCCTTTTGTTCTGTCAAGATTAGGGGAGGATTTGCTTTCATTTTTCATGATGTTTCACTCAATACATCACCAACATTAGCAGGGCTTAATAAGCACCCACCTTCTCCTTCCCCCAGCCCTTTTGATGCCCATTCCCAACGAACCCTCAGTTTGGGATGCAGGGGCGAGGATGAGGAGGATGAGGAGGATGAGGAGGATGAGGAGGATGAGGAGGATGAGGAGGATGGGGAGGATGAGGAGGATGAGGATGAGCCCTCAAAGCCCCGTGTGGCAGCAGGAGCTCAGTGAGCAGAATATTTTGCAGCTTTAAACGCTGCCCGAGCTCGGGTGGCTGTGCCGGGCTCCCCTTCCTCCTTTCCCGCTGCACATTCACATCTGTTTCTGTGCACTTGGAAACTGTGTTCATTTTTCACTGCTGCCCTTTGTCCCACACTCGCTCGCTCCCGCCAAGGGCTTCGTTTCACTTATTCAATAAGCAAGAGGCACTGCAGGCTGGGGAGAGCTTTAGGACAAAGCTCAAACTTCTATTAGGCCTCAACAAAAATGTTTTTGTTCCCTATCAAGGCGCTTTTTCCCCGTTGCTCATCGTGGGCCTGTTTTGTTTTTCGGCGACGTTTGCGGCCTACGACGGCCCGGGCAGCGCAGGGGTTTCAAAGCTTTAAAATAACTTATAAAAATAGATGCAACAAAAATCTATGTTATCTATTAGCAGGAATACTTTGTAGTAGGAAATCCCATTTGTACCTTTTTCCTCAGAATATCCACAAAGCCCACAGTGAGCTCACGGTGCGGTCGTGCTGCTAAGGGCCTGGTCTCTCTCTGTGCCCACACGGCACATGTTCTGATGTCTTGGTGGCTTTAAACACTTGATTTTGGGAGCCAGGAGAGAATTCCCAACTGTCAAACCATCCCAGGCTGCTCCAGGTTGTTCCCTCCAGCCCCTCCTGCCCTCACAGCACTGATCTGCCACACACCAAACTAAAAGGAACAGATCACTCAGGTTTTTCCCCCAACACAAGATTTTTGACATGTTAACGAGTTTATTATTTCCTGTTGCTGGTCTAAATAGCAAAGAGCTGCTCTTTGGAGAGGCAACAACAAGGATGGCACTTCCAACACTCACAGATTAATGTCCGCACATGAAATGATTGAATTCCTGTGGCTGTGCTCATTTTACCACAAGCACATGAGTCAAATGCAGGTTTTTCATACCAAATCACCCTCCCACTATGGTGCCAGTGTTATAAACCCTCTTGTAAAACTATGAAGTTCAGGAATTATTTCCAAGTGTGTGTTCCTCAGCCTCAGGTTCCTCACAGTCCCATTTTTCCCCTTGCTGTATTTCTTTAAAAGCACTCAGCCTCCGTCTGGCTGAAGATCACCTGATGCTACAACCCAGAGTTACCTGCACGTGTCTCCTTAGGAATCACATCCTATTTTACAGCCTGAAGCTATAGAAAGCATAGAACATGAAAGTCAACAACAAACGTATTTTTTATAACAATATCTAAGGAGAAAGCAACAAATTACAACAATTTGTCTGTGTTTTTTGGCTTAGTGCCTCTCTGAAGATCACCTGAAGATTACCTGATGTTACAACCCTGAGTTACCTGCACCTGTCTCCTTAGGAATCACATCCTATTTTACAGCCTGAGGCTACAGAAGGCACAGAACATGAAAAGTCAACAACAAATGTATTTTTTATAACAATATCTAAGGAGAAAGCAACAAACAACAACGATTTGTCCGTGTTTGTTGGCTTAGTGCCTCTCCCCAGCTTTCAGCTAAATATTCTTAGGGCCAAGAGGAAAAGCCTGGTGTGAAAGCACCAATGCTGCTCTCTGAGCCTGGGGTGGGCTCTGATGGTGCTGTCTCTGCTGGGGAAACACCCCCAGAAACACGGGGTGAGAGTGCCCCACATCCCTCCCCATTCCCTTTGAATCCGTGGTGTTTCCCACCACCACCGTGTGCCCCACATCCTCCTGCCCCACCCACTTATTCCGTGAGCTCTTTGGGGGTAATTTGGAGCAGGCACCGTGTTCCTCACCCACAGCAACACCCCCAGTGCTGCAAACACGAGTGAGGAGTGAGCCCTCCTCCCACCTGCCCTGCTTTCCTTGGCAATTTCCTGCTGTATTTCTCCCATTCCTGCCCCATGTTACCGCAGCTGGTGTGGGCACAGCGCTCAGTCTGAGGTTTAGAGGGAGTTATCTCAATTTCCAACCCCTCTGCAGCCTCCTGACTGTCTCAGCTCCTGTTTACCACCGAAATTTGGGGTGTGGATGGGCTTCCCAATGATATTTACACTTGTTCCAGGCTCGGGGAATTAAAGTCAAAGTGAGCAACTGGTGAGAGTAATGAGGCTTCAGAAGAATGAAATTGGTGGCAACTTCCATCCCGTGGGATGGGTGTTGATGATGGAAAAGGGAAACTTAATATTTGTGAAATTAAATAATGCTGAATAAACAAAAGGTCCAAACCAGACTGCATCCATCTTTTTAATTATTTTGGGGTTGGTGTGTTGGCTTTTTTTTTAACTAGAACCTGACTCTTAAAAGTATTTCTATTTTCCCCAGGCTCCTCTGGGACACAGAAGCCTGATATTAAAAGCCTGAACATTGCTCTTAGAGGCCCGGGAGGGGTTTGGTTGCACAAAGCACCTTTAGAGAGATGAATTAATGCCTTGGTCTGCAGACACCACCTCCACAAACCTGCCAAGTTTCCATCCCAGGGGGATTTAGCATCTGTTGGAGAGGAGACAACAGGGCTACCATGGGTCAGTACTGGGAAGGGACCACCCGGGTTCATGGGGAAACTGGGACAGAGAAGGGAAAGGGCTGAGAAGAATTCGAGAGGCAAAAGCTGCAGCCTCATTCAGGTATCTCCCCTTGGTCACCAAAAATAGAAGATTTCCCAAAGCAGCTTCCAAGACTTTAAGGAGTCACGTATCAGATTCCTTAATACAGTGTGAAATATTAGGATCTATGTTGGAAGACAGGGAGAAAAGAGAAGGGGGCAGGGGGGAAAAGGGGGAAAGAGAGTGGCTGATTTTTGACTACAAGAATTGTTTTTGTCATCTGACGTCTTTCCCCCACAGATCTTCACTTGTTGAATCTGGGCAAGTAGCTGCACTTCACTTTATATTACATTAAAAATAGTTAAAAGGAAGGAAGGAAAAAACTGACCATAAAACACGTCTTAGAGAAGAGGTGGCTTTCACTTCTCATTCTACCCCATCCAAGGTCTTAATATTTACACTTAAAATTGTCAAATTCTTCCCACTTTTTCCAATCGCCGGCTCAGCATCCGAACAAACCAGCACATGAATATTTACGAAGACGCAGAAGAAATTTGATTGAAATATCACTCCAAGCTGGAATATGTGAAAGATAATTAAGAAGGCTTGCAAAGGGACAAGCCCATGGCCAGCTCTCCCGTCTGGCAGCACAATGGGCCACCACTGTGTGAGCTGGCCCGGTGGCACTTCATTCATTCATTCACTGCGAGCGTCTGTCCCCAGGCCCGCGACAAGCGCCGGTGACAGAGCCCGGCTGGGGCTGCTCGGGAAAAGGCAGCAGCCAGAGCAGGGCTCGTCCCTCTGGCACAGCATGGAATCCATACAGGAATCCAGCTCGGAGGGGGCTGGGGAATCGGAAATGCTGTGCCCCGCTCCGGCGAGCTTGGATAACATGGGCTGGGCCAGCATCCTCCCGAAAAGCATCCTCTGTAAAAGCATCCTCTGCAAAAGCATCCTGAGTGCCGCTCCCTCCACCAGATATTCCTGCCAAAAAAGCCGAGTTTTCCCAACCCGTGTCCTCCGTTGGTGCCTGTTTTCATTCAAATTAGGGCCGCGAGAAAGACAAATGACCACGGCGCATTTGAGGCATTTTTACTTGTCAGGCGCCACGCACTAACTTCCCTCGCTGCGAGAACTCGCTGCCGCGGCCTGACGCCAGTGAGGGTTTGTAATGTGCATCCTGCCTCTTTCCAGAGCTCCTGTTTGAGGCAAAATCCTCCTGAAAATGCTAAATTTCCTCGTCCCCCCCACCCCCACACACAGGAGTGCAAATCCCCGGTGCTGCGCACGTGAGGAATCCTTCGGTCACTGCCAAGTTCAAGCTTTCCCATTTTCCTAAAGAAAACGGAATTAGCGGATTCCTCTGAGAAAGTCAGTTCTAATTTGTTATATACATCAACCAGTTCCAATTAATGCTTCCATGAAGCAATCCATTTATTACTGAGGGGAAGGAGGAAAGGGATGTGAACATTTTTTGGGATGCTCCGAGCTTGTCCTCATCCCCCCGCCCATATGAGGAACAATTTCTCTGGCCCAAGCAACCCAGTTACAAGGGAAGAGAAGCCAAAATAAATGTGAAACTCTCCTTTTCCTCCTGTTTCCTCAAGCACACATTATGTATAAATTACTGGGATGGGGGGAAAAGAGAAAAGCTAATACAAGAGAGGTTTCTGCTTGTTGTTGTTTGGGTTAAATTCAGGAAAATTCAGGAAAACAGAGGTAACATTTCAAATATATGAAAAAGTATGAAATGGCTTCGCTTTCTCATTCTCAGCAAATCATCTCCATGATTTTAGTCCAGTCTGACAACCAGAAGCAGTGAGATCATGGCAGTAACCAAGCCAGCCAGACAATACTGAGACTAAACTTCTCCCTGCCTGCTCCCCCTCCCACAATTCACCCCCAAAACCTGATTTTAAGCCAGGTCAGCTCCCTCAGAACAGAGATCCTCAACTGGCGATTCTCTCCTCCAACATCCCTTTATCCAGGAATAAAAGCAAAGGAGATGAGCATTGCCTCTTCTCCAGCTCTGTTGCAAAGAGGGGAGAGGGTGTCAGTCAAAAAAGTATTTAAGCAGCGAATTCCAGCTCCGTGATGACTCCTATGCCTGAGCAATTCCCTTTCAGCTTCCTTATTGCCCCGGAATGTGTTTTTGGGGGGAATTTGGGGGCACCAGCAAGGGGGGCAGGCAGGGATAGGGGGCACTGCTTTGGGCAGGCTCTTCCCTTATGGAATGGCATTGGGAGAAATGAAACTCCAACCTTCCCAAATCGTCATTTATCCTCCTGCACTGCACAGGGCAGCTCAGGCTTAGCCTTGCCTGGGAGAGCCAGCCTTTTCAAAATGGATTTATTTAAAAATTATTTTATTTTACAAATCATCCACATCGGTTGTTGCGACTCAAGTACATTTTAGCACCTCTGTGCCAACAGAGAGTACTTGATTTTAATTAAATCCTACACCATGAAAAATATTTATGTTGTTCATAGCTAAATTTCTCCATGACTTATTTCTATATATTTTGCTTGGAATTTAATTTGCTTTTTTTTATTATATGGCCTTCATATAAACCCCGCCTTTCCATAGCATAGCTATATATATATATATATAATTTCTAAAATAGCAGCTTGTTAGGCTGTAATAAAAAATACTCGCTGGGCCTTCCAAAAAGTTCCTTCAGATTAGATAATGCCTATTTATCTAAAATATCAAATGGGTAGAGGGAAACATCAACAGAGAAAGCGATAGGCACACCAGAGGCTTCCTTTCCTTCTCCTTCAGAAGAGACTTTAAAGCTGAATAAACACCTTGGAAAAGCACAAGCAATAGAGCGATCTCCTGGGTTCTGAACCTGACCTTTCCGAGTTAAAAATACACATTTTCCAGGCTGATCCTGCAAACCCTCCCTCACAGGAGCCTTCCCGCTGATTCCACGCCAGCCCTTCCATGGGATCCATGGGATGGCATCTCTCAGCTCACGCTGGAATTTGTTAATTCTTCTGTTTTCTGGGGCAGGCAAAAGCATTCCCGCCATGCCTCCTCAGCATTCGTTTCCTGCTCCTGGTGATTAGCATATAAATCTAAAAGCATGTGTTGGGAATTTTTTTTTTTCCATATTCAGTACGACATTAATCTTATTAGCTCAGGTAAACAACTAAGAGCTATTAAAGAGAGTGCCATTTATCAGGGAGCAGTTAACCCTGCGGAGCACGCGGCAGGAACGTGGATTTCACAGAATCCTGGAATCACTGAGGTTGGAAAAGTCCTCCAAGACTGCCAAGTCCAACCTGTGAGCCATCCTCACCTTGGACACCTGCAGGGATGGGGACTGGAGGCAGCCCATTCCCAATCCCTGTCTGAACACCCAAATGCCCATCGGGAAACTTCGACTTCCTGGGGCAGTGACCAAAATGGCACATTTTGGGTTCACGTCTTTCTCCAGTGGAGCCCCAGCCGAGCCCCTCGGCACCCCGGGGCAGCTCGGGCTCCTTATCAGCCCCAGGGAAGGTTTGGGAAGGGAAGGTTTGGGAAGGTTTGGGAAGGTTTGGGAAGGGAAGGTTTGGGAAGGGAAGGTTTGGGAAGGGAAGGGAAGGGAAGGGAAGGGAAGGGAAGGGAAGGGAAGGGAAGGTGCAGTCAGGACTCTGAACTCGCTAATCGTGGGGAGGAGTCTGCAGAACCTCCCGGGAGAACAAAGCAGGTGAACCCAAGCGGCCCCAGAAACACCTGTGTGAGCCGGGGCTGGCTTTAGGGGATGTGCACTGACAGAAATGCGGCTACCCTGTCCTGGGAGAGCAATCCCGGCTTTTCCCGGGGCTCTGGGAGAGCAATCCCGGCTTTTCCCGGGGCTCTGGAGATGTCACACCCTGCTCGGGGCAGGGGTGGCTCGCACATCCCTCACTCCCCTCCTGCCATCGCGGTGACATCGCGGGGTGACACTGAGGTGTGCACACGCTCACTCTTCTCCTTCATTGCCGAGACAGAGAGCCCTAAATCGCTTCTCATTCATCCCTGGGTGTTCCCCTCTGCGTTGCTGAGGATCGTTCCCATTTACAGAGCCCATGGACCATGTCCCCCCGTGTCCCCTGCCCCTGTCACTCGCACTTCACAGAAATTTTAGGTTCTCAGCGCGACCAGCAGCTGAAAAGAACACACTGGGGAACCCAAATCCTTTTCCCTATACCTTCCGACAGTGGAAATGTGGCCTTGGGTGAAAACAAGAGCCAGCCCAGGTAGAGGGAATCCTGCCAGACAAGCAGACAGTGCTTTGGAACCGTCTGAGGGCACCTGGGACATGCCCCTTGCCTGAGCCTGACATTGTCCCCCAGTCTGGAATCCAGCAGGATCTGCCTGTCCCACACCACTGCCGGCTGGTTTTCCCCACATGTATGAAAACACCTATTTTTGTTGAAGAAGAGCCACATTTCTGCACATTTCTGTGCTAAACAGCACAGAAAACTCACATCCCATCGGTTTTTCTGAGCCACGGAAAGAGAGATCACGCAGAGTGAGCCCAGCTGATACCAGCTGGAAGTTTGGGGGACAGAAGTGAACAAAGGTGGGGGAAAATGTATTCTTTTAATGTGCACAGCCTCCCTCAAAGTCCTAGAAATAAACCTCTCTTTTCTGTCTCCGTAACTCCTCCGTTTCCCCGGGGGAAAAAAAAATTAAGTAAAAGGAAAGGAAAAGAGAAGGTTTGGAGGAGAGAAACATCCCAAGCTCAGCGCTTGGCAGTGCCCAAACTCCGCCAAGACCCAGACTCTGCCCCATGGCCTTTTCCAGCAGCAAAGGAAGGGTGAAAAATGGAAATCCCAGTGGCCAGAATTCCCCGTGCAGGCTCACCCCGGGGCTTACAGCAGCTATCAGCACATCTCCCTGCCTGGCCCTGCCACTCACAGGGGCTGCAGCTCTCGGGCCTGATGGAGTATCGATCCCCCGGAGTGCAAAGTCCAGCATGCCATTAGTCCAATCTGTTTTCAAGCTGACACAATCCCGTCATTTGTCATCTTCTCCTGTCCTGCTGTGTTTGTTTAGGAGCAGGATATTTGCTTTATCTGTCACTTCCCAATCCTCACTGTATTCTTTGCCTGACACGGAGTTTATTGGGTCCACAGTTTTCTCAGAGTCATTAACAAGGGGGACTTGGACACGCTGATGAAATCACTGGGAAATGAAGATGCTGATAGCTTGGAAAGCATCTGCGAATTAAAATATGTTTGGAGTTTGTATTTGAAACTGGAATTTCAGGGGAGAAATTCCTAAAAACCTTTCACTTTCTACAGCAGAAGCCTGGCAGGTGACTGCACCAATGAAAATACCTGAGAGAAACAGCCAGCTCAGAAACTACCTCTAAAATTTCTTAAAAGCAAGGTTAGAAATCCCTGAAATCATCAGTCATGAAAGTAGAGCTTGCAGGAAATGCTGAGACATAAACCCCACGTTATGGGTCCGTTGCACTGCAAACTTGCAGTTTTCTTTTTTACCTTTCCTATCTAAGAGCTGTTTGTATCTCATTGCAAAAATCTCTCAAAAAAAAAAAATCTGTCGAAAGTTCTATTTCATCATTTTCACCTCTTTTACCACTCACTATTAACTCCAAAAATGGGAGCTAGCACAGAAATTTTTATCATAACCATCGGTATTTTTACACTCGCAGACATGAAGAGCACCATGAGAACAGCATTTGTTTATTGCCAACATTTATAGCCATTTTATAAGTTTTTTGATGCAGATAACTGTTCATTGAAGCAGCAGAGGTTCTCAAGTGCTCATGGCACAGTGATGGGAGGAGTGCCTGACCAATTCCCCAGGGCAAATTAAAGCAGCAAACCCCAAACTTTGGCTCAGATTGGTGAATCCACATTTAGAAACCCTCATCACCTCCCAGGGAATCCACAACCAGAAAGTGCAGAACTTCGTTTTCCACCTACAAAATCCATGTTTTCACTGAGGGGAATATTCACTTTTAAAATCTGCAGATTCCTTTGGAACCTCCCAAGTTTTGTTATTGCAGGGGGTCTGAAAAATCAGTGCAGGCAGGGCAGGTGTCCCCAGCCACGCTCTGGGGTGTTCAATTACAGTCACAGGCAGCCCTGGGAGCTGGGGCTGCCAGCAAGGTCCCTTCGAGCCAGCATTCCCAGGAAAACCAGGCCAGCTCTCCTAAAAGCCTCCCAATACTGGTGATCCTTTCCCTATCCCAAATTTCGGAGTGCTCCTGAGGAAGGGGATTGGGTCCTCTGCACCCCACGCTGCAGCTGGGGAGGTTTGAGGCTGTGTTCGGTGGGTTCGGGTCCACATTGAGCTCTGCACGCTCAGAATAGTTTATCTACATTGAAGAGCAGCTTCAGCTGAGCCTGGAAATGTCTCATGTTCAGCAGGACTGTCCCCAAAGCTCCCTCCACGCTGCAGCTGCAGGTTCTGCTTTTGTCCTTCACCACTGTCTAATAATTTACTCAATATCAGAGCCTTTCTGAGAGGCAAACCGCTGTAACCACTCACACTTCTCGCCTTTCCCAGTTTGTTTTTAGAGCAGCAAAAGCTCTGGGACACAAAGGGGTTAAAGTCGCATTGATCTCCTTCTCTGAGTCCCAAAATGTCCAAACTCGATTTGCTCCACTGTGGGTAAGAGCACAGCATCTCTGGCTCTGCACATCCCCTCTCTGCCTTTCCATCGTTTTTCTCCAAAGCAAATTGCCCACTTTTCATATTGAAATATGTTCTGTGAGATGGGCAAAGAAGTGAAAGGACATGGAGGAAGCAAACGAGAAGCCTGGGTCATTTAGGAGGTGGCGTTTCCTGGGTTCTGGAAACCTCTGTGAGTCCAGCATCCCTCTGAGATTGGGATTAGGGAGGTTACAGATCACAGGATACACTCTGCAATAAAATTTTAACCATTCTCATTAGGCAACAGGAGTGCCCACACATCTGTCCAGCTGTTGGGGCTGCCTGTGCTCCCTCAGAGCTGAAAGGCAGTGAGGGCAGCACTTCCAGGGAAGGGGGAAGGCTCCCTCCTCTCCAGGACAGGGAATTCACACAGGCTCTGGATCCCTGTCACTCAGAACCCCCCAGATGTTCACCCCTTTTACTGCTCCTTGCTCGCAGGTTGCTGCAGTAATTGGTTGAAAGAGGAAAAAAAAAATAGCAAACTACTGCTAATAATATAATAAAAGCAAATGCTGGCCAGCACAATAAAAATGGGAGGCAGTTTATGCTTTCTGGGCGAGCAGTTTGTGAATTTATGGACAAGCAGGCCTCTGCCTTCTCTCCCTTACACATATTGGGGATAAGGTTACATTTTATTTGTAGGGAATTTTATGGCAGCAAAGGCCATTCATTAAAGAAAGCAAAAGAGCAGAGAAAAACCAGATGATTGTTACCCAGAAATCCTCATCAGCTCTCCCCCAGTTGTTTATCCTTCAACTTTTTAAAGGAATTTTTAGACAAAGATGCTTTCTTTCCCCTCTGGAAAAGAAAAAGGAGTGGGGAGAAGACGTACAGTTTCACCCAGAGCCTTTCAGAGCTCTCCGGGCAGTGCCCTGAAAACAACTTTCCCTTTAATGAAGACCTTTCTGGAGCTCTCTTCAATATTCACCAAAAAAAAAAAAAAAAAAATTAAAACTTCACAAGTTCATAAGGACGGATCCCTGGGTAGGACTTTTATTAAGTCTTTTCTATTTACTTCCTACCTAGATAAGATCTTAATCACAGCCCCCAAATTATCCGCAATGACATTTATCAACTCCAGTCATCTTTTCTTTAGCATGCTCCGCCTGACCAGTCGGCTTTTCTTCCACCCCTTCCTTTCAATGGAAGTTAATTTCGAGTACATGATTTATCTTGCTGGGCTAACAGCACTGAGGCAGCCCACCTTTTCAAAGGGCTGGCCAGGGAGTGAATTATAGCCGAGTTGTCCGGTGATTGCGTTCCGTGGGGAAGGAGAATAGGCAGCCAGTGTGTTGCCCCGATGTGGCGCTGGGACCTTTTCAGCTCGGGAAGAAAAAAAGATTGGGCCTCTGACCGTGGGGCTGACAGGCAGGCGTTATATCAGCAGACAAAGGCTCGAATACCTGAAAGGATCAGAACTCCATGTACTCCGAGATGTGATGTTGTTTACAACACCATACGCTGACCCTATCCCGAATTTACATGATATCGGTGCAGCGGTCTTTTAACCTCTCCTCATTCTTCTTCCTGCATCCTCACACGGCCATTAGCATAGGGAGAATTAGCCGGGGCCGCATTAAATCCAGCAGCACTTTGAAATCCTTCGCACGCATTCTGCGGCGAGCGCCGCTGCGATGTGTAATTTCCCTGCATGCCCTGGATATATCCAGGGGCTCTGTTTGGTTTGGCAGTGGGTTTCATTCAGTATCTATTAACATTCAACTTCTATTTGTAAAGGGCATGTACAACCCACTCAAGTACATATTTGGCACAAGCCACAGTCATTTAGTGTTGGTCCAGGAGTACAGCTGGTGCCATCTGGGGCAGGATAATGGGAATCTTTCACAGAGCTGTGTTTTCATACTCCTTGTTCCCTCTCTGCCTTACACAAACGGGGGCGGTTATGAATATGCTGCAGCTCAGAGTTGGGGGCTTGTCCAGAGCCACAAACTCCGACTGCACGAGGAGGGATCTCTCCTGGAGCCTGGGAGGTGCCGTTTCAAACAGGGACCCCAAATCTGAAACCCTGCAGCATGAAACCCTGCAGATTTGCAAGCACGAGGAAGATTTCCAGCACTTTCTGGTTTAATTCCAGAAAACTAGGCATTTCCTTGCTGATAATTCCACCCTCCCTACCAGCAGGGCTGGGGAATTGAGAAGTTGTGGCTTCCCTGAGGAAGAGGGAGAGGATTTCTCCAACATAACAGAAGATTCTGCGGGATTTCAGTGCCAAAGCCTCAGCTGGTTCTTAACACACATCACTGCCCGAGTCGGCGGTGAAAGGAAATTTTGTACACACAGAAATCACTTGACACTGTTGAAAAACCTGGGCCCGGAGGACTGGCAGTGTTCTGCATCCACTGGGCTGTTTATTTTCCTGCTCAGGGAGTTATTCGAGACAGGACCCTGCGCGACTCCGGCGTTGGCTTGGAAGAAATAAAAGCCCTCCACATTCCAGTTGGTTCACCCACCACTCCCAGGGCACAGGGAGGCTGTGACAGCAGCCTGCAGAGCGGGGACAGCCTGTCCCAAACCTGCCTGGGACCCTCAGCTCAGGATCCCAACCCTTGGAGCTGAGTTCTGCTCCTGAGCTGGGGCAGCACACGATGGGATGAGCATCCCGATCTGCTTTGAGGGACAGAGGAGCAACTGCGGCTACAGGAAATCCACGAATCAACTGAGGAAACAGTTCTTAGCATCAAATTCTGTTTGATATGAATATACAGGGGTGGGAAACTGAGAAATAATTACATTTCTGGGCATCACCAGAACAGGGATTGTTTCTTGAAAGAGATTTCAGTGCCATATCTCACCCCCTGTACCCCACAAAGCCAAGATGAGAACAGAAGCCATCCTCCCTTGTGGCCACCTGGGCAAGCCAAACACCTGCTTTGCTCCTCTCTTTTAACCAGCTAGAATTTGTTTTCCCCATGGCTCTCCATGGCAAGACGCACATTTCTGTTTGTTTGGGGTTTTTCGGGTTTCAGGGGAGGGTGACACCACTTTGAAGAGACCTATGACATTTCGGAAGGTCCATTGCAAATCTCCCGTGAAGACAACACTCAGAATTTGCCACACAAACGCACTCAGCCTCCAAAACCCAGAACGCAAAACACAGGCAGCCCTTCCCAAACGTTCCCATTTCCCAGCATGATTTTTAGAATGCTTCTGCCCACTGCCCACATTGCCGCAGCCTTTGCTGCGTTCCCGTGGAAAGCAGGGAATTCAGCAGCTGCATTCCTCCCACAGCCACCACCACGGCCCGGCTCGTGACCGACCCACGGCGACTCTTTGTGAAGTGGGGACCTCTGCAACTTTCTGATTCTGTTCAAATGCCTGAAATCACTTTCATGGGGTAAAAATACTCTGATTTTTTTTTTTTACAAAATGGTGATTTCCTCCCTGTCTGCCCCACAGAGTGAGGCTGCAGCTGTTGGAGCTGACCCAGAGCAGAGCCACTCCATAATAATCCTCCATGTGAGCTGGCCTGGGAGCAGTGGGGCATTTTCTGGGGTTCTTTCGCTCTCAACTTGCAGCAGGAGCAGCTTCCCGAGGAGAGCTGAAACATGAGCTCCGTTATTCCCACCGTCCACATGGCACCAGCTCTGTCCTGCAATTGGTGAGACACAGGAGCCGAACGCAAACTCCTGGGGATGGTTTTATGTCCACACAGAAAATGAAGTTTTGCTACAACAGGCACGGAATTCCCCAATGCTGCTCCACCTGCAGGGAAGCCCAGCTGGCAGGAGAGTTGTGAACTTGAGAAAACAAGGGATAAACTGGCAGAATACAAAATATTTGTGAAAATTATCAGTACTGAAGGTAGAGGGATGATATAATTATATATTCCACTGGAGAGAAATAAGTGATAACCAAAATAAATATTCATCCCTTAGTCAGCCTTTGTTGGGTGTGGATATTTTGGTTCAGCAGCAGCCATTGACAGGGGAATGATGAAATCACTGAGCTCCTACTGTGCTGTTAAAAGATGTCCAACTTCTTGAAACTTTGCAAATCCCAAATCAACAACTGAAGAAGTCACCACACGTACACAAAAATATTTCCAGGTTTTGCTGATGTAAAGCTTGCCAACATTTTCCGAAGAGGAAGAAAGATAGCAATAAAAGTGCATTTCTATTCTATTGATAAACATGATCCCAGAATCCCAGCATCAGGAAAAGGTTGGAAAAGACCTCCAAGGCCATCGAGTCCAAGCTGTGACCTATCCCCACCTTGTCCCAGAGCACTCAGTGCCACCTCCAGGCCTTCCTTGGATACCTCCAGGGATGGGCACTCCAAACCTCCCTTCCAATGCCTGACCATCCATGGAGAAACTCCTCCTGAATTAGAGGTGAAGGAAATCACTGCTGCTAATAACATTAACAGTTATTTCAGAATGCTAAAACTGTCTGTACCAACAATTGAGTGTACAATTTGCTCTCATTTAAACCAAGACCATCCCATGACAAACTCGTTACACAAATTGTAAATACAGCTCCTATTTTTACCTAAAGCTCTGTGACCTGTGGTTCTCTGGAAGCTTATCCAAGGAGGAAACTGTGTTCTGTCGGAGCCAGAGTGCTCTGCCTGCTCTCATTATTCATACCCTCGGATTTCAACAATGTAAGAATAAACTGCAGAGGTGAAGAGGGGAAAAATAATTAGGAGTGCAACAAAATGCACGAGCACATTAAGGTGTTAAAAGGGTTGGAGGTGTGAAACCCAAAAATAAACATTCTGCTTAATATCTCAAGGTAATGTTTTGATGTGTGCTCAGCGAATCAATATTTGAAATCGTGGTAGGAGCTTGCATTTCCAGCTGGTGCAAAGGCATAAAAACAGAACAGATTGTATTTAGAGCAAACCCTACCACTGCAGGCTCTGCAACAGCACAAGTTTGCATTTAGTGGCACATAAATGGTGTTATTCTTTGTTGACATTAGGATTAACTTTGTGGATTGACGCTAAAGAACTGTAAAAAGAGTTTTAAAACCTCCTCACTTTTGTGATCTCTCCTTAACCACAGCAGCTACTGTAAGCTACCCTGACTGCCCATAAAGACAACTGGATTTTGAGGGCTTTTTAAAGCAGATCCTCCCAGGCACGCTCCGATTTGGAAACTGCCATTGCAAGGGCTGCTGGAATGGACCTGTTGGGATTTTCCCTCCTCTCAGCTATTAGCACCAGAAAACCTCCCCAAAAAACCCTAAAAACCACACCGTACACCTTTCCAAGGGCCATGAACCTGCTGTTCTCCTTATCCTCCCTGCCTTGAAAGTCACCACGAGGACCAGCAGCAAATGAAACATTTCGTGAGGAAAGAGAAATGAGAACAAACCAAGCAAAGAGCTGATGGAATCCCCCAGAGAGTTTCAGTTGAGTTCCTCTCTCAGCAGAGACACAATCCTGAGGCTGACAGAAGATTCCTGAGGGACAGAGCATCCCAGCAGCCAAGACTCTGCCCAGACTAAATCTGGTGCCATCCCCAGCTGTAGGAAATCCCCCCATCCTCACAGAAAAAACACCACAAAACCAGATTGGAATGGCTCTCAAGGGCAAAAAATGGCATCCAGGGAAAAACCCTGAATGTGTTGTCCTGGAAAAAACAACTAACAGACTGTAAAAGGACAGGACAGGTGGAGGGCAGTGGGACAAGCACCTTGGTTTTGCTGCGTTTCAGGAATGTGGGAAGCTCAGTTTCCAAGACATAATTTATTCACTAATTCAACTTCCACAGAGTTGAATGGAGCTGAACTGAGCCAGGCCTGCTTTAATCTGAAATGGCAAAACTTCCATGTCAGACTCAGTTTAAATGGTGTCTCAGTAAAAAAAAAAACAAAAAAACAGAACAACTTTGATTAAACAAGATTAGGGCAAATTCCCCTTCCCTGTGAGGGTGGGCAGGCCCTGGCACAGGTGCCCAGAGAAGCTGTGGCTGCCCCTGGATCCCTGGAAGTGTCCAAGGCCAGGCTGGACAGGGCTTGGAGCAACCTGGGACAGTGGAAATGTCCCTGCCCATGGCAGGGGTGGCACTGGATGAGCTTTCAGGTCCTTTCCTACCCAAACCATTCCAGGATTCTGTGATTCCGAGGAGAGGAGAGGAGAGGAGAGGAGAGGAGAGGAGAGGAGAGGAGAGGAGAGGAGAGGAGAGGAGAGGAGAGGAGAGGAGAGGAGAGGAGAGGAGAGGAGAGGAGAGGAGAGGAGAGGAGAGGAGAGGAGAGGAGAGGAGAGGAGAGGAGAGGAGAGGAGAGGAGAGGAGAGGAGAGGAGAGGAGAGGAGAGGAGAGGAGAGGAGAGGAGAGGAGAGCTCTACCCAGCCACACTAGGGGTGGGAGCACCCAGCCCGCTCTGGAACAGTCCCTGCTCATTCAGGAGCTCCAGCAAACCTGGGACAGCCCCAGTGACACCTGGACCTCACCACTAGGACCAGCAGATGCCAACCTGAGGCTCCGGCATTCCAGGGAGCCAAATTCCGAGGCAGCTGAGCCTCTCTGCCGAGGGCTTGTGGCTCTGCCAAGAGCCCAGTCCCCACACAGGGCCAGCCCCGCCGCCGTGGAGGAGGTCCATCTTCATGGCCAATCTGACAAATGTCTTATTATTACTATTATTTTTTTTAAGTGGGCCTGTTCTCTCTGGGTCACTTTGCTCCAGCCTGCCCAACCCTGGTAATAATGAGCCGAGGCTGGTTAAGCAGCTAATTAGCATGCCGTTTGTTAGACGAGTTAAGAACGTAATTATTGTGAGTAGGCAGAGCCTGCCGATGGAATGCATTTTGAAGGTTACCATAGGAATCCTTCCTCGCTCTATTCATTCCCAGCGTAATACTAATCACTATCATAAGGAAAGGATTGCTTGGATATAGACTGTAGGTTAACATCTGATTAGATTGCCAGGGAACAAAGCCATCCAGGCACTTTGTTTGTTAACCCTTTTGGGGCCTGCCCAAGTGTCCTGACCCGCAGGAAGAGCTCCCTGCTGCCGGGTCCCCTCCCCTGGCTGGGGTTGGGAGTCCCAGCTGCAGGGCTCGGGGCTGGCATGGAGGAGGGCAGTGAGAGCTGGCTCCAAACGGGCTGGAATGAGGGAGGGTTCACCCCAACTGGCGTGGAAACCGTCCTTGGCTTTTGTCACTTGTATGTCCCCAGCTGGCATGGAGAGCCATCCTTCCCTGCTCCTGTCACTTGTGGGTCCCCAGCTGGCATGGAGACCATCCCTCCCTGCTCCTGTCACTTGTGGGTCCCCAGCTGGCATGGAGACCATCCCTCCCTGCTCCTGTCACTTGTGGGTCCCCAAGAGGCATGGAGAGCCATCCTTCCTTTCTTTAGTCACTTGTAGGTCCCCAAGAGGCATGGAAACCATCCTTGGCTTTTGTCACTTGTAGGTCCCCAACTGGCATGGAACTCATCC
Organism: Acanthornis magna; assembly: GCA_036785705.1. NCBI lineage: Eukaryota > Metazoa > Chordata > Aves > Passeriformes > Acanthizidae > Acanthornis > Acanthornis magna. The sequence goes on from JAWUZG010000050.1 coordinate 3,204,560, forward strand.
TTCCCTGCTCTGGTCACTTGTCGGTCCCCAGATGGCATGGAAATCATCCTTCCCTGCTCTGGTCACTTGTATGTCCCCAGTTGGCATGGAGAGCCATCCTTCCCTGTTCCTGTCACTTGTGGGTCCCCACCTGGCATGGAGACCATCCCTCCTTCTCTTGTCACTTGTAGGTCCCCAACTGGCACGGAAATCATCCTTCCCTGCTTTTGTCACTTGTGGGTCCCCAGTTGGCATGGAGAGCCATCCTTCCCTGTTCCTGTCACTTGTAGGTCCCCAACTGGCACGGAAACCATCCTTGGCTTTTGTCACTTGTATGTCCCCAAATGGCATGGAGAGCCATCCTTCCCTGCTCTTGTCACTTGTATGTCCCCAAGAGGCATGGAGAGCCATCCTTCCCTGCTCGTGTCATTTGTAAGTCAGTTGGGTGCAACTCAAACTGGAGAATTCCAAGACCTGATTAAAACAGTGACTGGGGGAGAGGAAAGAGCAGAATCACAGCATTTTTATTTCTGTAAAAGCCGCAGCTCCTCAGGCTTTCAGGGTGGGATCCTGCAGACAATCCCCTGGGCTCAGACCCACCCAGGGCTGTCCCAGCCCTGCCCTGCAGCCCTTGGGGGAGCTCACTGTGCCCAGGTGAGCTCCAGCCACCGCCAGCCCTCATTCCATCACCTGGGGAAGCGCCCACATCCCAAACCATTCCAGGGAATCCATGGGCACACCGCCCTGGGCAAGCCTGAGCAGGTCCCACTGCCACCAAGGGACACTGAGGGGACAGATCCCAGTGCCTGGGGACAGATCCCAGTGCTTGGGGACAGGAGCTGGCAGCTCCAGCGCCCAGCTCCCAGGAAATCCCACGTTCCTTCAACCCCATCAGCAGGAGAATCCCAAGGTGCCCCAAAGCCGAACTTCTTTGCCACCCTCAGATGTCACCCCAAAGCCCCGAGGGGTGCAGCACCCAGAGCAGAGCCCATTCCTGCTGGGTGAGGATCTGCTCCCATTTAAAGGGTGAGAACTGCGCCCTTTTGTCAGGAAGGAAACCCATGAGCGCTCGTCCTTTGTTCCCCTGCCCCCGAAATTCGCAGCCAGAGCTCGCAGCTCCCCCAGAGCCTCTCTAAAGAGCCCTGGATGTTCATTAAATCGCCTCTGCATATTTTCCTCCTTTTTTTTTTTTTTTTTCTTTTTTTTTTTTTCTTTTTCCGATCCCCCCTCGAGGCTGCCTACCAAAATCTCCCCGTGGTGTTCCTTTAGCTCTTATCCTAAAAGTGCTGGAAGAATGAAGTGGTGAATGCCCCAATCTGAGAGCATTCTGTGGCCAGCCCCACGCTGTTCACAGCTCGCTGCCGAGGCCCGGGGCTCGGTGGGAATTTACAATTCATCGGCGACCAAACTCTTTGAATGTTATCAACACATCCTTCCCCTGGCACACGAGAGTGTGACTTATGAGGAGAGGAGCAATTTGTTTCATGAATTTCATCCTTTGTTATTGAAAGCTGCTGGATTTGGATGTATAAAGACCTGTGCCATTAAGCCCGCGGGGCAGAAGCATCCCATGGGCTGACAAGTTTGTTTGCTTGTTATTACTATTTTTAAATACAAATTACTTGGAAAGTAGCATTATGGAGGGCTCGGAAGGTGCTTGGAGGAAAGCTTGTGCTTTTTCCCCAAAAGATTGGGGAATATGGAGGAAAATGAACGGAGCAGTCCGTGACCTTGATTTGATAGGGAATTATCAGCTGATTTCTGTCCAAACTAATGAATATTATCCAATGAATAATTGGATTATCCAATGAATAATGAATATTGCCCAATCCAGTGTGCCTCTAAACAGCTCTGTTTAATAGAGAATATTGCCCAATCCAGTGTACCTCTAAACAACTCTATTTAATACAGAATATTGCCCAATCCAGTGTACCTCTAAACAACTCTAATACAGAATATTGCCCAATCCAGTGTACCTCTAAATAACTCTATTTAATAGAAAATATAGAAGTATTAAACCAGGGATCTGTCTGGTGTCTTTAAAACTTAAAAAGGTAAAGGAGCATCAGTGTGAAGAGCCAGTTTGACACTGAATAAAATCCTTTTTTGCTGTCTGCTCAAGTGAGAGGCTTGACTTGTAAACAAAAGTCTTCAGAGTAAGGGGGAAATTGAAATAAACATCTAAGGCTACTGAAATGATGAATGAATTAATGAATTTGAATTAATCAAACCCAAAGCAGGGTTTGGAACAGAGGGATCTTGAGGGAGCCAGCGCAGGGTTGGGCTCTGAGTTCTGCCCCAAAGCTCCGAGTCCCTTGGCCAGCGTTGGTGAGCCCTGCACAGGTGAGCAGAAGGTAAAAACTGCAGCCAGGCACTGACTCCAGCTCTAGGAATGCCATTCCAAACCCTTTTTGCACTCATGGATTAATACAAGTTTTGTTGGAGATCAACTCTGGGTTTCCCTTGAGCAAAACTTGAGAACTGAGACAATTTTAGGCAGCAAATAAATGGTATTACCTGAGATACCAAGGAACTAGATCAGCTGGAAAGGCTGGGAAAAGTTTCCTTTGTGTTGTTCCAAATTTTAAAGAATCCCTCAAAACATTATCCTGACCATTTCTTTTCTGAAGTTAGCATTGAAACACGAAGCCAGGAAACTCAGAGGAATAATATCTCAATCCAGCTTCCCCAGATTACCAGAACCAACAAGAAATAGGAAAAAAAAAGCATTCTTTGGGAACTATTGTTCTCCAGCCAGTTCTTTCACTCCATTTTTGGCTAATTAAATTAATCTGGTAAGCAGGTGTAAACCCACTTGTTTGGGTGGCTAAAAGGAGAGATTGGAGGTATTTGCACAGTGAGAGATTTGTCCAGGGGAGCATTAAACCCTATCAACAAGAGGAAACTCCACTCAGGATGCAGAAAATCCTGTTTAGCACTTCCCAAATCGCACCGAGACTGCCTCTAATCCACCAGCCCAGCACCGAGGTGAGCTTTAATCGTCTGTTTGTGGAGCTGCAAAGCTGTGCTGGGCATGTTTAACTCGGTTCATATTTTCTGTGGTAAATACAAACATAAATACCACTGTCCTCTGGCATTTGCATTGTAAATGCCTGGCCAGCAGCACCCTCAGCTTTCATTCGAGACCAGTTCAAGACCAACCTTTTATTGCAAGAAGGAACTCCCTCCATGTGCACTTTTTTTTTGCAGAAATAGAAACCAACCAGAAACCAAATAGAAACTACCAATAAATGCAGCATCACACCTCTCGGTCATCACCAAAGGCACAGTAATTGTTAATAAAAAATAATAAATATCAATCAGCAAGAACAAAATAGAAATACCACCAGCAAAGAGGCAGAATTCAGTCTCACCTACACAGTTATGATGGTATCACCCCCAATTTGCAGATATTAAAGATATTAAAGATATTCAAGATATTAAAGATATTCAAGATATTCAAGATATAAGAGATATTAAAGATGTTAAAGATGTTAAAGATACTAAAGATATTAAAGATGTTAAAGATATTAAAGATGTTAAAGATGGGTTTGGAGCAATTGTTTTCATCTGGGCACTAAGGAATAGCAGCTAATATGAAAAAGAAGAGGTTGTTTGTCCTTTCCCTGGGTTCTAACCATGCTGGAGAAGAACGAGACCATCCCTGGGGTGCAAAGGACCCAACCTTCAGCCTCTGGGACCCCAGAGAGCAGAACATGGACATCCCAGGCTCACTCTGTGCCACCAACCTGCCATGCCTGTCCCTCTCCTCTGCAGCTCCAAAGGGCTTCCCTGAACCCCCAAAAAGAGTGGGACAACATCCGATCCACCCAGGTGGGATGGCAGAGGCAGCTGGGGATGCTCTGAAGGGGGAGTTCCAGGGCAGGGGAGGATCCCAGCGACACGAGTGTGACTGTGTGACACGAGTGTGGCCGTGTGACACGAGCGTGACCGTGCGACACGACTGTGACCGCGTGACACGACTGACTGCGTGACACGAGTGTGGCCGTGTGACACGAGTGTGACTGTGTGACACGAGTGTGACCGTGTGACACGAGTGTGGCCGTGTGACACCAGTGTGACTGTGTGACACCAGTGTGGCCATGTGACATGAGTGTGACTGTGTGACACGAGTGTGACCGTGCGACACGACTGTGACCGCGTGACACGAGTGTGACCGTGTGACATGAGTGTGACCGTGCGACACGAGCGTGACCGTGCGACACAACTGTGACCGTGCGACACGAGTGTGGCCGTGTGACACGAGCGTGGCCGTGTGACACGAGCGTGGCCGTGTGACACGAGCGTGAACATGTGACACGAGCGTGAACATGTGACACGAGTGTGGCCGTGTGACACGAGCGTGGCCGTGTGACACGAGCGTGAACGTGTGACACGAGCGTGGCCGTGTGACACGAGCGTGAACATGTGACACGAGTGTGGCCATGTGACACGAGTGTGGCTGTGTGACACAAGCATGGCCGTGTGACACGAGTGTGACTGTGTGACACGAGTGTGGCCATGTGTCCCCTGTCCCCGCAGCGCTGGGACCCTGCCAGCCCCAGGGGACGCGTTGAGGGCAGCAGCAGTGGTGGCATTGCCCGAGGGCTCCTGGAGGCTTTTCACCTGCTCGGAGCATCCCTGCTGGCCCTGTCGCCTCCCGAGGGAGGCCCAAGTCCGACAGCTGAGCCAAAATGTCACCAAAGCAGCACAAACACACCGCCCGGGTGGCACAGGGCACTGCCAGCACCCCGAGCATCACCAAAAGGTTGGTGCCGCCCTTGGGGACAATCCCTGTCCCTCTGAGACTCCCCGAACCACTCAAGGACATCCCTTTGCAGATGCTCAGAGCTTCTCCTGGCTTTCCACGTCCCAAAGGGATGAGGCCGGACAGTCTCCAGAGCAGCCACGCCATTCGCCCCCTCCTTCAGCCAGAACGACCTGCGACAACAATTAACGTCCCTCCTCTCTTCCCCCAGCCCCAAGCTCTCCTGCTCGTCCCCCCTGCCGCCCGCCCCTTCCAGATTTGCTCCTGTTTTTCGTCTATTTGTGAAGGTGCCCAAGACAGGAGCTCACTTAATACGTTCCCTTACGCTTGTGGCGCAACAGCCTATTCAGGACAGATAAGCCCCTTTAGAAATGAAGGGGAATTTAATTCAGCGCTTGAGTGACAGCAGGAAGATTTATCCCCTCAGTAGACAATACGGCTTTTGGGGCTTTAATCTTGCCCAGACAATGGGCTGTTTCTCGGCCCTCATCTTGTGCTTTTCCCACGATGTTCGGTGATTAACCGGGGCTCCATTGGATGGAAGCCACTATCTCTCATTTAAGAGTGTTTGCGCCTCTGTCAAGGACCAGGCGAGGGAGGGAGGGAGGTGGGAAGAAGAGAAAGGAAGGGGAGGGGGAGAAAAGTTGAACTCATCTGCGAGAAATGCCGGGAGGCTGCGGCCGGGAGCGGGCGGATGCCAGCGCTATCTGCAGTGGGCAGGGCAGGGTGACATTGGCATTGTCACCTCCGGCGGAGCTGGGCAGGGCAGTCCCTATTTATTTCGGGAGCTCCTCAGTTGTTTCCTTGTGGTTGTTGTTTAGAACAGCCCTGGCCGCACGCAGATCCGGCTGTTCTTAGGGATGCGCTGCCCGAATTTAAGTTTTTTTTTTTTTTTTTTTTTGTTTTTTTTTTTGTTTTTTTTTTTTTTCCCGAAAATTAAGGAATGGAGGTAGCTCAAAGCCTGAAATCGGGGTTTGAAATGTTAGGCATGTGCTGCCCGAATTTAAGTGTTTTTTTTTCCGAAAATTAAGCAATCGAGGTAGTTCAAAGCCTGAAATCAGGGTTTGAAATCATAGGTATGTGCTGCCCGAATTTAAGTGTTTTTTTCCGAAAATTAAGGAATGGAGGTAGCTCAAAGCTTGAAGGTTTGAAATCTTAGGTGTGTGCTGCCTGAATTTAAGAGTTTTTCCGAAAATTGAGGAATCGAGGTAGCTCAAAACCTGAAATCAGGGTTTGAAATCTTAGGTATATGCTGCCCAAATTTAAGGGTTTTTCCGAAAATTGAGGAATCGAGGTAGCTCAAAGCCTGAAATCTGGGTTTGGAGTAAAAAGTGATGCCCAGCAAAGATACCTGAGATGCCATGGCAGAGGCAGTGGAGCTGGCACAGCACAAACACCTGCAGAGCACAGCAGGAGCCCCAACACCTCCCAGAGAGACATTCGCTGCCACACCTGCGCTGCACAAAGTGCTGAGGACTGATTGCTCCACTTTATTGAGGAAGATCATTTGTTCTTAAGATGTAAAATTGATCTCAAATGATGAAATCTTTCCCTGGGAAGGAGGTGAGGCCCTGGCACAGGTGCCCAGAGAAGCTGTGGCTGCCCCTGCATCCCTGGCAGTGTCCAAGGCCAGGCTGGACTGTCCAAGCCTGGGACAGTGGAAATGTCCCTGCCCAAGAATGGGATGAGCTTTCAGGTCCCTTCCCACCCAAACCATTTCAGGAATTTGTGATCATCACAAAGTTCACCACCAGCAGTTTCTCATCCCTAGGGAAAGGCAATCATCACCTTCTCTCTCCTCTACAAATCACTCTTTGTGGCCAAAACAACAACAACAACAAAAAAAAGTGTAAGTCCTTCTTCCTGAAAGAAAACCCTGTGGACACCAATGCTTCACCTTTGGTAAAGAGTGGAGACACTGATGTAGCCTCAAAGTAATGTCCCACTGTTCTGGGGGATGTTTATTGGAGTAGCTCTGTCAATTCAGCTTTAGTGATCCCTTCCAAATCAGGGTGGTCTATGATTTTATATTCCATGATTTTATATTCCATGATTTTGTATTCTATGATTTTATATTCTATGATTTTATACTCCATGATTTTATGATTCTGTGATTTTATATTCCATGATTTTCTATTCCATGATTTTATATTCTATGATTTTGTATTCATGATTTTATAGTCAATAATTTTATATTCCATGATTTTATATTCTATGATTTTGTATTCCATGATTTTATATCTATGATATTATATTCTATGATTTTATATTCCATTATTTTATATTCCGTGATTTTATATTCTATGATTTTATATGAAGTTTTCAGGGATTGCAATGTCAGGATCCCAATCTGGGGTCCACCCTGAACCACTAAACACAGCGGCAAGAGGAACAGAACCACTGCCCCTGGATGGCTGTAAAATGGAGGGAAAAATTCCTACACAAATAACGAGTTTAGTTTTGAAATCTCTGAATTTCTGAATTTTTAGCTTTCCGTTATCAACAAGAAAAAAAAAGAAGTTGACAAGATTATTTGGGCAGGAGATGAGCAGGTCGGAGAGCCCCACAAGTGATGGAAGATGAATTACCCACAGTGACACTTTCATCATTTAATGAACCCTCATGGCAGATTCTCTTTCTAATTACTTTGATTTTTCCTGAAACTGAAGAAAATCCACCTGGAAAACAACCAGAGCCTTCAAGCCTCAACACACACCCATGAGGACGTGAAAGGGAATAGTTTAGGATTTCCTCAGCATCATATTTGGGACTTTTCAGCTCCTTCAACTACAAGTTCAAGTCCCTGAGGAGTCACTTAAGTTCTTCACTCTCTTTAATGAGATCAGCTGGGTGAATGGGGGTTCTGAGTGCCCTTTGCATGGAAATGCCTTCAAAAGGGATGAAAAGAAAAGGTTTTATGGAGCATTTTAAGGTTTTCACTTGGGCTTTTTAGTTGGTTGGGGTTTTGGTGGAGATTTTTGGTGTTGATTTATTGGTGCACGGGATTTTTTGGGGGGGAATGTTTGTTTGTTTTTCATTGTTTTGGTTATTTTTAGGTTTTGGGGTTTTTTGGTGTTGTTTTGTTGGTGCATGGGATTTTTTGGGGGAGGGTTGTTTGTTTTTCATTGTTGTTTTATTTTGTGGTTTTGGGGTTTTTGGTGTTGATTTGTTGGTGCTTGGAATTTTTTTGGGGGGGTGTTTGTTTTTCATTGTTGTTTTGTTCTTTGGTTTTTGGGGTTTTTAGGGGGAGGGGTTTGGTGGGGTTTTTTTGCTTGTAGTTTTTTTTGTTTCTTTTTGATTTTGTTTTGGTTTTTGGGTTTTTTTGGGGGGAGGGGTTTGGTGGGGTCTTTTTGTTTGAATTTTTTTGTTTGTTTGTTTGTTATCGCTTTTGCTTTGGTTTTTGGTGGGTTTTGGGGGAGGGGTTTTTTTTGTTTGGGTTTTTTGTTTGTTTTTGCTTTTGTTTTCATTTTTGGGTTTGTTTTTTTTTTTTAATTGGGGGGGGCAAGGGGGGCAGATATTTGGCATTCATTTAATTATTCATTTTCATTTAACCCCAAACCAGACCACATGGAGGGACAGTCTGAGAGCTCCAGCCCAGCCCTGCTCACCTGCCACCATTTCCGTGAGCAAACCTCCAGCAAACAAATCACCAACGTGGGGCAGAAAAATCCTCCAAACAAACACCATCAGGAGGCACCGAGCAGCAGCTCCAGCTCACCCTGCCTGCACTCTCTGCCCTCTTGACTTTGTCCTTGACTCTCCTCAACTCATTTCAGGCTCCTTTGAGGCTCCTGGGAACCTTTTCAACACTTCCCCGTGAGCTGGAGCAGGGTTTGACTCCCCAGCGCCTCTGAGCATCCCCAGAGTGCCTCATTTTGCTTTCCTGCCCCTCTGCCTTGTAGGATCAAATCCCTGCTTTCCCCAAAAATCAGTGTACGGCAGACCAGTGCCTCCCAGTAAGCAACTGGGGCTGCCCAGAGCTGGGCCCTTCCCTTTCCCACCCCAGACCCTGCACAGGAATAACTCCATGAGCATCCCGGAATGTTTTCTCCTGGAATATTTTCTCCTAGAATGTTTTCTCCCGGAATATTTTCTCCCGGAATATTTTCTCCTAGAATATTTTCTCCTGGAATATTTTCTCCCGGAATATTTTCTCCTGGAATGTTTTCTCCTGGAATATTTTCTCCTAGAATGTTTTCTCCAGGAATATTTTCTCCTAGAATGTTTTCCCCATCTTGCCCTCCAAGCTGCTCCAAACTGTGTTTTCCTGCTCTGTTTTAGTCGGGGAGTGAAGGGAGGAGGGAGGAAAGAACAGCAGAGGGATGAAAATAAGATTAAAATGAAAGGATGTATAGGGAGCCCACGGAAAAACAAATGTCACAGCCCAATTCCCACTTCGAGGGCAGAGCAGCCCCGTTTAACTTGGAGAGATCAAACTGTGGTTTATAATTTTTACAGCACCTTTGTCTGGCCCAGCGTTTACAGGAAGTGGGGAAAGTAGAAGGAAAATTATTCACTACAGACTTCCTGAAAACTGGGAGGGACTTCTGTGGTCAGAGCAGGACAGCTCTGAGTTGAGAAGAAATGCACCGTAAAAATCGAATTTATTAAATTAAATGTATTTTGTAACCCCCTGAGCACGCTGGTGCCCACGGCCAGGCCAGAACCTGTGAGGGACACGAGACCTGAAGGGAAAATGCAGCTCACACTGGGGTTGGGGTTGGATTGCTGATCGGGGAGCTCTGCAGGTGCTGCTGCACCAAGCTGAGGTTACTGAGCTCATCTGGGGTGATTATTTGTGCCTCAGGGATTCCCAGAGGCCTCCAAGGGACACTGGGATTTGTTAATAAGAGGGTTTTTCCCAAAGAACCTACAAATCCTTTCATTGCTGGTGAATTTTGCATTGAGGAGCAAAGAGAAGATGAGGCCACACAAGGGCATCCTGCAGGGTGGTGGCACAGGAGGAAACACAAATCCTCAACCCAAACTCAGCATTTCTGAACCCAAATCCAAATCCTGAACCCAAACCCAGCATTCCTGATCCCAAACCCAAATCCTGAACCCAAACCCAAATCCTGAACCCAAACCCAAATCCTGAACCCAAATCCTGAACCCAAATCCTGAACCCAAACCCAGCCTCCCTGATCCCAAACCTAAATCCTGAACCCAAACCCAGCCTCCCTGATCCCAAACCTAAATCCTGAACCCAAACCCAGCCTGCCTGAACCTAAACCCAAATCCTGAACCCAAACCCAAATCCTGAACCCAAATCCAGCATTTCTGATCCCAAACCCAAATCCTGAACCCGAACCCAAACCCTGAACCCAAATCCAGCATTTCTGATCCCAAACCCATCCTGCCTGATCCCAAACTCAGTCTGTCTGAACCCAAACCCAAATCCTGAACCCAAACCCAGCTTTCCTGAGCCCAAATCTCTGAAGCTCTGCCTCCCCAAACCTGAGCCCTGCCTCTCCAGAGCCAGCCTAGCTAAGAACAGCTCAGAGCAAACCCACCCACCCACCCTGGGCATGACCAAAAAGCTCTGCAATAACCCCAAAAGCCATACACAATAACCCCAAAAGCTCTGCAATAACCCCAAAAACCATACAATAACCCCAAAAGCTGTGCAATAACCCCAAAAGCCGTAAAATAACCCCAAAAGCCATACAATAACCCCAAAAACCATACAATAACCCCAAAAGCTGTGCGATAACCCCAAAAGCCGTACAATAACCCCAACCCCACTGCGGGCACGTTTCACAGGGAGCTCCAGCAGCACACAGCGCTCGAAGGAGAAGCTCAGAGCCTCTGCCCTTGAGCAGTCCTTGCCCAGGGCCAGCAGCTCAGGTCTGTGATTAGGGCCGAGGCTCAGCTTGTTTCTCTAATGGGATTTTGCTCCGAGCCCCCGGAACTTCCCCAGCCCTGGGTCAGGAGAACACAAAGCACAAGGATCCAGGAGGCTCCTGGGCTTTCCAACCTCTGCGCTTTGGCAGCAGCACTAACTCTTCAAAAGAAATTCCTCCTTTTCCTCAAATAATCCACTTCGATGTATATTAGGGAACTTTTCTGTCTGAGCTGCAGCCCTGCAAGAGCAAACTGCAGGGCTTCTGTTTATAGGCACAGATCCAGGTGAGTTTGCTCCCAAATACCTGCAGAGTCTCCACAAATAATTTTTATTTCCCACCATCAGCTGTTGGACAATTCGGATGAGCCTGGTTAGGGTTAGATGTCACAAATCCCTTCTTCCCCAGAGCTTTTCCCCCAAATAAATCCCTCCAAGCACAGCCACAGATGCAAAACTTCCGAGGCAGCAGAATCTCTTTGTGGAGGAGAATATCCTGAGACTTTTGTCCTGGCCCAGCGCAGGAGGCACAACTGACAGGCCAAGGGATCAAAGTCTCCCCTTTATCACCGTGCACTTGGCAGAAGTGTAAACTTCCCCATCTAGGGCTGGGAAATGTGTTTGAAGTGCCCCAAAGAAAGTTTCTCAAGGAGAGAAAACTCCCTGAGCCTTCCTGGAGGAGAAAGGCAGCCCAGGTGTGCTGTGCTGGGGAAGGGAATTTTAAGTTTTAAGATTTAAGTTTTAAGGTTTTAAGTTTTTAAGGGGAAGAATTGTTAGGATTGGTGTGTGGGGTATCTTTGGGTGACAACAGAGGCAAAAATGGAAGTATCTTTTTTTTTTTTTTTTTTTTCATATAATGGTAATCGGTTTGAGAGTGAAATGATTATTTACAGGAATGATCAAGTGGTGCAATTCCAAATGGAATTGTGCAAGTCAGATCCTCCTCCCATCCCATCTCAGCTGCAAGGAGTGACTGAGGGAAGGGCAGGGAAGCCACGCAAGAAAGAAATTAATGAAGAATAACCTTATCGGGAGGATTAATTAACAGCAAGACAGTGCTGAACGTTCCTAAGTGTGGATCACCAGGAGCTAACCAGGCTCTAGAGAGGGAAATTTCTGCTCTCACACAGCTCTGCAATTCCTGCAGCTCTTTATGAGGAGAATTATTCAAAAAGTTTGATTTCAAAATTCCCTTGTAACATTAAAAAAAAAAATAAATACCAGGGTCTGGGGAAAGAAAGCGTCAGTTGTTTCAAACTATTCTATTATTAATTTCACCCATTCTGTTTTTCGCGGTTTCTGCAGCCCTGGAGCAGAGTGTGACAGTGCAGGACAGCAGTGCTGGGGGAGCTGGCGAGGGCTGAGCAGGGGACAGGGGTCACTGGGGAGGGTGACCAGAGCCCCCAGGCTCAGCCAAACCCCGAGGATCCACCCCAAATCCCTGCTGGGGGTCCGGCCTGGGGCCCTAAAGACAAACTGTGGGGTCGCCAGTGGCTGTAAAAGCCCCGAGCCAACAGCAACAGTTTAGGTGTGAGCTTGGATTTCATACCTGCAGGGAGAGGGTTTGGGTTGGCAGCAGAAAGAGCTTTTCATATCCTCCTGCCCCGAGCAGACACAAACAGCCTGGGAACGAGGGGGAACGGGAGGAATCCTAACGATGGGGCTGATAACAGCACGGGGATGGACCGGGGGAAAGTTTAGGATGGATTCGAGCAGACTCCTGCAAAAACACCTCTTTTTTCTTTCTTTTTTCTGAATAAAGGGACCTCTAAAGCAAAGTCATAGAACTAGGGGAAAGTTTAGGATGGATTCAAGCAGACTCCTGCAAAAACACCTCTTTTTTCTTTTTTTCCTTTTTTTTCTGAATAAAGGGACGTTTAAAGCAAAGTCATAGAACTGGGGGACAGTTTAGGATGGGTTCAAGCAGACTCATGCAAAAACACCTCTTTTTTTCTTTTTTCTTTTTTCTTTTTTTTCTGAATAAAGGGACCTTTAAAGCAAAGTCATAGAACTGGGGGAAAGTTTAGGATGGATTCGAGAAGACTCGTGCAAAAACACTGCTTTTTTCTTTTTTTTCTTTTTTTTTTCTGAATAAAGGGACCTTTAAAGCAAAGTCATAGAACTGGGGGAAAGTTTAGGAGGGATTCAAGCAGACTCCTGCAAAAACACCTCTTTTTTTTTTCCTTTTTTTTTTTTTTTTTGCTGAATAAAGGGACTTTCAAAGCAAAGTCATCAGTAAATAGAAGCACCTACCCGAAATGTGCCAGCAGCCAGCCTGATCCACGTCCTACTGCCCTGGGCTGGGGATCTCGTGGGAATGGCTCTGCTGGGAGCTCTGGGCTGCTCCTCAGAGCTCAGATCCACAGCCCCAGGTACAGCAAACCCCCGAGGCTGTCCCTTTCCTCAGGGACTGATGAAATGGCTTTACCTGAGCAGCTTCAAAGAGGAGGAATTTGAGCTGTGGGGTTTGTCTGTCAAAAAAGGCAAGACAGCAGCCGGAGCAGAAAGGGGAAGGAAAGAGGGGAAGAACCAAGAAGGAAGTGCCAGATCTTTGACACCTTTGTGATGGAGTTTGATTTGTAAAGCAGAACACAGCCTCTTCCCTTTGCCTGGCCTGCCTTCCTGGAGCTGATTTTAGGAGAACTCTCTCAAGTGAATCATCCCTGCCTGCCCTGGAGCTGCAGAACTTCTGCCCTGGAGGGTTCTGCAGGTCTGCCCTGCCCTGCCCTGCCCTCCCCAGCACTCCAAACCTCAGCCACACCTGGGCTGGGGGGCTCAGAATGTTCCTCAGCACTCCCAGGAGATGCTGGGACCCTAAACCTCAGCCAGACCTGCTCTGGTGGGGCCCAAAATGTTCCTCAGCACTCCCAGAAGCTGCTGTGACCCCAAACCTCAACCAGACCTGCTCTGGAGGGGCCCAAAGTGCTCCCCAGCGTTCACAGGAGCTCCTAGGACCCCAAACCTCAGCCAGACCTGGGCTAGGGGTGCTCAAAATGTTCCTCAGCACTCCCAGGAGCTGCTGGGACCCTAAACCTCAGCCAGACCTGAGTTGTGGGTGCTCAAAATGCTCCTCAGCACTTCCAGGAGATGCTAGGGCCCCAAATCTCAGCCAGACCTGCTCTGGAGGGGCCCAAAATGTTCCCCAGCACTCACAGGAACCTCTGTGACCCCAAACCTCAGCCAGACCTGGGCTGGGGGTGCTCAGAATGGTCCTCAGCATTCACAGGAACCTCTGTGACCCCAAACCCTGGCCAGACCTGCCCTGGGGGGACCCCAAAGTGCCAGCCCAAGGATGGGCACCCAGGGCAGCTGTCCCTCTGCTCCTTGGGCAGCAGTGGTTGCAGGTCAGGCCAGAGCCCAGGGCTGAAATGCTCTCCAGTGCCTCGAGTTTTGCTTTCTCTGCTCCTTGCAGTTTGCCAGTGAAATTGTCAGGTTCACCCAGCCTGGACTCTCTCCCTGATCCCCCAAAAGCGCTGAGCAGCTCCTGCTCTCGGGGCTGGGCTGGAGGTGAGGCAGGCAGGGAGGGAGGGATGCTCAGCACCCTGAGAGCAGAGCCCAGGGACAGAAATCCCTCAGGAATGCTCAGCCTGGGGCCCACAGCTCAAAGCCACAGCCCCAGCAGCTCTGGAGAGTTTTCTCCAGGCAGGAGCTGTCCCCAGTCTGTGTGAGCACAGGAGTTCCCTGCTCAGAGCTCCTTGTGGTTTCGTTCTGGGGATAAAGACACTCTCCAGGGGCAATACTCAGCAAAACTTCTCCTAGCTGCTCTGGCAGCACAGAAATACATCCAATTCCTGCATTTCCCTGCATCTGAGATCCCAAATCTCTCCCTTTTCCTCGTCCTGTTGTAGTTGCACTGTTTTAGAAATCTTTCTCTTCTTTCTCAGGGAGAATAGAGATAAGCTGCATTCTTGTACTTTCTTAATCTCTGTGTTTGGTACTAGGTGTTGTATAGCTGTGACCAATGGTTTTAGGAGGTGAATTCCCTGCTGACCAATAGTTGCTAGATTATTAATGGATATATAAAGAGGTTTTTTGTAAATAAAGTTCCCTTTTCGCCATCTTGGGTTCGTCTGCCTGCTTTCTCTGCCAGCTCCTGCGAATCTCAGGAAATCTCTAGCCACAGTCCTCTTCCCTCTCTGTGCTCCCCAGAGCAGAGTCTCTCAGTGCCCAGCACGTCCTGCCCTCCTCGCTGTGCAGCTCCTGCACCTCCCGAGGGCCCGGAATCCACAGGGAATGATTTTATAGCACCTCAGGGGAACAGAAAATCATCTCAAAGCAGGAGCAATCTGGTTTTGATGCTTTTGATGAAGTTTGTGAGACGGAGATTTTGCAGGCACGGTGAAAGCCAAGAGGATAATCAATGAAAGAAATGTTCTGGACACAATTCCTTATCAATTCCTGCTCATTGTGGAGCATTTAGTGTGTACAAGAAGGAACTTGCATGTAATTTGTAAATTGTATACTTTTGCTTGTATAGCTAATTGTATTAATGCCAGAATTGCCATTGTTATCCTAAACTGAGATTAAATAAAAATTCAATCAAATTAATAATCAAATTTTTAAAAAAGCAAATAATTAAATAATGTGATTGAACGGTGTCCTGAGCTAAGAATAAATAAAAATTAAATCAATTCAATCAAATTAATAATCAAATTTTATAAAAAAACAAATAATTAAATAATGTGATTGAACAGTGTCCTGAGCTAAGAATAAATAAAAATTTTAAAAATTAAATCAAATTAATAATCAAATTTTTAAAACCAAATAATTAAATAAAGTGATTGAACGGTGTCCTGAGCTAAGAATAAATAAAAATTTAAAAATTAAATCAAATTAATAATCAATTTTTAAAAAAATTAAATAATGTGGTATCCTGAGCTAAGACTAAATAAAAATTTTAAAAATAAATAAACCAATGATATTTGACCTTTACATCCAACCGTGGCTGAATAAAGGCTGCAGGCTGCTCTGAGCCTGCTCTGGGCTGAGCATTGGTCACTTCTCCTCACTCGGAGTTTGTTCAGAGAATATCTGCACTTCCCCGAGCAGCTCCTGGGCAGAGGGAGGAGAGAGATTTGCTGAGCAGGGCACGGAGCTCTCGAGTGCTCGGAGCCACAGAGCCCAGGGTGACCACGGCCAAGTTCCCTCTCTCTCACCGCTGTTCCTTTTTTCACCTTTTTCTCTGTAGGTTAAGCCCCTGGCAGGATTTATGAGCTCCTGGTTTGACAGATCTCACCCATCTGAGGCCTTTTCAAAGCAGTGCTGAGACTGCCACAAACCCCAAAATTTTTGATTTTTCATTCATTTTTAATTCGTTTAATTAAGAAATCCCATTCAAATAATGATCTCCCTTCATTTCAGGGTCATCACTAGAAAAGCAACACAGTAAACTGATTTAAAATGTCGATTACAAAACCAAACCAGAAGAAAAAACCAACCCCAGTAAGAAAAAAATTCCTCTGTGCCAAAATCTACATTAAAAAAAAAAAATTAAAATAGGTGTTTGCCCTGGCAAGGCTACAACTTTTCCCTCTGAACTTTGTAAAACTTCATCCCCAAATGGATTGACTTCTACATTATCTGACATTTCCTCATTAGCTTCTTTCCTTTCTCCCTTTTCCCTGCAAAAAGGCCCTTGAGTCTAACGATGTCAGAAGTCTCTGAAATTTGACAGATCTTACATTTCCAGCTCATTTTCTAATGAGTTTGTACATCAGGACTGATTAGTGTAATGAAGAATTCATGAAGCAAATAAATGTAACACGAAGACACCTTGAAGAGAGGAAAGAAAGAGCGAGTCAAACATGTTGAGAAAAGCTCTGGCCTTTTTAACCTTCATTTAATCGTTCTGACAAAGACACTTCATCAAAGAGCCTTGGCAGGTATTTGGACTTTGTGCCCAGAAAATCCCGAGCTTTGAACTTTCCCTGCCCTGCATCGCTGGGAGAAGCCTTCATTAGCCTAATTTAGGAGAGTTCTTCTCGAGGCAGGGCTGTGAGCATCCCCTGAGTGTGAGAGGGAAAGGTGCCCCGGGCAGGGCTGCTCCAGGGTCTCAGTTCCCTCCCTGTGCTTGGAAATCCACGGGAAACCTTCCTGGGGTGTTCCTGGGGCAGCCCTCCCTGCCTAAAACCCAAAAAACTGGGGAGGGCTCGCTGAGGCACAGCTCGAGGCTGATTGTTCCCCAGTTCCGCACTAAAAGTAAAATAAAAAGGAAGGACAGAGTGTTCACTCCTGGGATCTGTCCCTGGATTCACTCCTGGGATCCATCCCTGGATTCACTCACTCCTGGGATCCATCCCTGGATTCACTCACTCCTGGGATCTCATCCCTGGATTTACACCTGGGATCTGTCCCTGGATTCATCCCTGGATCCCATCCCTGGGTTCACTCCTGGGATCCATTCCTGGATTCACTCTCTGGATTCACTCCTGGGATCCATCCCTGGATTCACTCCTGGGATCCCTCCCTGGATTCACTCCTGGGATCCCTCCCAGGATCCCATCCCTGGATCAATCCCTGGATTCACTCCTGGGATCCATCCCTGGATTTACTCCCTGGGTTCACTCCTGGGATCTCATCCCTGGATTCACTCCCAGGATCCCATCCCTGGATTCACTCCTGGATCCCATCCCGGGATCCATCCCTGGATTCACTCCTGGATCCCATCCCGGGATCCATCCCTGAATTCACTCCTGAGGTCCATCCCTGGATTCACTCCCAGGATCCCATCCCTGGATTCACTCCCTGGATTCCCTCCCGGGATCCCATCCCCAGATTCACTCCCATTCTATTTGCACCATCTTCACTTCTCTGTCACCTTTTCCTCAGCTTCCCACAGAGCTTCACACCTTCCCAGAGCTAAATAAATTTTGTCTTCCTTCTGGACACGAATTTTTCAGGGCAGAACTGGCAGAGAACAGCCACCCAGATGTGCAGATCCTATGGGAAGGAGCTGCCAGCGTGCTGTATTTTTATTTATTTTTATCCGCAGCATTAAAAATAGGCTTTGCTTAAAATAGGAGCAGACTTAATATCTTCTCTGAGGAAACTATACATTTGAGATGTTTACGTGGAAAACGTGCCAAGGGCTTTTGCCCAGCTTTAACTTGGGATCTTTCCCACTCTGGACATGACTTTTGGCCTCAGAGGCCTCAGGCTCAGCAGGAATTGAAGACAGAAAGCACAACAAGGACTAATATTCAGAATAATTCTGTGACTTCGCTCAGATGAATGAGCACGACGAGGATTTCGGTGCTCAGATCTGTGTCACCACTGGACACAGGGCTGAGCAGATCCTTCCCCTTTCCCTCAGGAATTGTAATCCTGTTCTCCCCATGTCCTTCCCCAAATGGAACATTGTCAGGGCTCCTCGGGAAGCTGCGAGGAGATTCTTTTGAATGGGGACAGTATGGAAAACAGTTCAAAAGAGTCCTTGTCCCACGCAGGCCAGATCTGCATGGGAAGTTACTTTTTTGTTCTTCAGAAGAAAGCAAAAACCCACAAGGAAAAAAAAAAAAAAAAAGGAGAAAAAGAAAGAAACCAAAGAAACCTCAAAGAGTTCAAAGAGTGTTTCAGCAGCAGCTCAGGCCTCGAGAGCAAGGCTCCCTTTGTCATCGTTGGGTGAGTGACTTCTCCCCTCCCCTGGATGTGCAGGGAGTGTCCCATGGGTGGTTCCAGCTCGGTCATTGTCCCTGAGCCATGCTGAGGGTCCCCTGCCCTTCCGAGCCCCCCCGGCTCCTCCCTGCCCCCTTGGTGCTGCAGGATTGATGCGTCAGCCCCTGGGACAGCATCCTCTGCTCCTGCGATGGTGAAACACTCCCACGGAAGTGTTCGAGAGGAGAAGTTTCACTAAAAATAAAATATTCCATCGAAATTGCGTTGTCCTCGGAATTATAAAATTTCATCCCTCCTGAGGATCGTCCCGCTCATGTTTGAAACTGAAGTCTGAAAATCCTCACAAAAACTGCAGCATGGAAACGCTCCCCCTCAGCTCCAACTTCTTATTTTCTGTGCCCTTTTGACCCTTCTGTCCCTGCTACCTTTTCCCCTTATTCTCCTTTTGCATCTGATCGCACTCTGCATCCTCTTTATTCTTATCTCCCATCGCTTCAGCTCTTCTCCCTCCTGGTTCTGCAAACCCCAAACCCCTGTTTCACCTTCATCCTCCTCCTCCTCCTCACCGAACATCACTGCAGAAAATCCCTTTCCTTCGCTCCTTGAAAGGTTTCCAGGGACAGCAAAATTCCTGTGACATCCGAAAGGACAAACACCTCCTGCAGGTCCCTCTGGGCACGGAGGGATGAGCTGCACTTTATTAATCTCTTTTTTCCCTTTCTCACCCATTTTTAGGGAATTTGTCCGAGCAGCATTGAGGTCCCAACCGAGATTTTTTTTTTCCCCAGAAATGGGAAAACTCAATTCAAAATGGTAAAAACTAAAATGGTAAAAACTTTCAAAGCTAAACTCGGGGCGGGATGCTGGGAGAGAAGCGCCCAGACGTTTTGGCACGAGAAATCGTTTGTAACGGAGATGATAAAAACAAGATACAAATATAATTAGCACAGCCTTGGCCAAGCTCCAGCGTGCTGAGCTAAAGAAATGATTCTGTATTTGTTTTAAAGCATCCAGAGCTATTTATACTGTCAGCCCAGCGCCGGAGGGATCACTCTTTCCTGGAGTCGCTCTCCATCCCACACCAGTGCAGTGTTGGCCCTCTGTTTCTACCTCAGCCTTCCAAACCGTGGCTTGAATCCCTCCCTTGAATCCCTTCCCTGCTTTTGCACCTCTCACTTGTGCAAAATCACAGAAATGCTCCCGAAAATTGCCAGGACGAGCTGGGATCTCCCATGGCAGCTCCCTCAGAGCCTGGCAGAGCTGGACAGAGGCTTCCAGCAAGAGCTTTGCTGGAAAAAAACCACTTCCAGTTCTCTTTGTGACCCAAATTGGCCAGCAAAAAAAAAATATTGGAGCTTTTTCCATCTTTCCCCCTCCCCACCTTTCCAGTAGCCAAGTGGGAAAGGGAAGCTCCGCAGTTTATTGAAACAAAAGTTTCCATAAGTTTTCCTGAAGAGTGTCCAACTCCTCACCCTCCTCAAAGGCAGAAAAACTTCTTTTCAAGACATTATTTTTAAGCCTTCAAGAGTGCTCAGTTTTGGGGAGAAAAAAAACCTTTTAGGGCTCGTTCCAGGCAACTCCTGGAAGTCCATGGCCCCGAGGCTCCCCGTGCTCCTCTCTGGGCTCTGCAGGTCCCCAAGTTGGTGACACCGAAGCTTCCCGGTAATTCCACCTCCTCACCACTTCTGTTCGTGAACTTCTCGATTTGGGCTGACCACACCAAAACAGCTTCCCCACAGAGACAGAAACTTTCCTTATCGCCGGGACAGGGCTGCTGGGGACACCTTTTTCCCATGGAGGGGAGAGTTGGGGTGAAAGTCTCACTTTAGTCAGCTGTGGGATCATCCAAACCCCACAGAGAGAGGAGCCTCAGTGTCCTCACGGTCTGGCTGGGACCTCACTGATCCTATTTCCATCCCAAAAGGACAAAGGGTTAAAATAGAGGGTTTGGAATCATCCAAACCCCACAGAGAGAGGAGCCTCAGCATCCTAATGGTCTGCCTGGGACCTCACTGATCCCATTTCAATCCCAGCAGGACAAAGGCTGCCGGGTGGGTTAAAATACTGCGTTTGGGATCATCCAAGCCCCACAGAGAGAGGAGCCTCAGCATCCTCATGCTCTGGTTGGGACCTGATCGATCCCACTTCCATCCCAAAAGGACAAAGGGTTTAAATAGAGGGTTTGGAATCATCCAAACCCCACAGAGAGAGGAGCCTCAGTGTCCTCATGGTCTGCCTGGGACCTCACTGATCCTATTTCCATCCCAAAAGGACAAAGGGTTAAAATACAGGGTTTGGAACGATCACAGATGAAACAAAGTCAGGATTTTTCATAAAACATGCCGCAAAGAGGTGGAAAATAGAACTACCCCAACTGCTTTAATCAGCCCTGATTTTAGCAGGGGCAAAACGACGCTTGTACCTTGTAAAATAGAAAATATTTCTGAAAACTGCTGATCCCAAATGAGGCTTTGAGGCAAGGCAAGCAGTGACAGTGACCTCACACAGGGCAGGGGCAAAGGGACGTGCTGTGCCTTTCCAGGCTGACCTCCTGCTCCTCGAGACTTCCCCAAAGGAATTCCTGCTGGACATGCAGAGCTCTCGGGAGCTCCGAAACTCAGCCCTCGAACTCTCAGCCCTGAGCTCCGAGTCTCTGCTGAATTATCCCAAATTCAATGGAATTTCTGGAGCTTGGAAGAACCTGCTCCTGGCACACCCAGAAAGGTGAGGTTTCCCTCGCTGATGTTTATGGGATGGAGGAGCTGCTCTTCCAACCCCTTTTTCCTCAATTCCTATTTTTTTCTTTTTTTTTTATAAAGGTGTTGTGGCACCTTTACCCCTTAGACTCCAATTTTGCTGTAGGTAAGTGCTTCGAGGTGGCATTTCTGTCACCTCCCCACTTTCTCCTCATTAAACTAAACAGATTAAGCTTCTGGGATAACAAGAAAACTGTTGATTTTGAGGTTTATAGCTGCATATTTTCGTTAGAAATTACGCATGAAGGTACCAAAACACATTTCGTGTCGTTCTTCTTTTAAAAACCCATTTCACAACGAAATCCAAGGGAGAATAAAATTTTAAAAAAAAGTATTATAATCCTCTTTTTAATAAAATATAATGAAATTAAACGTGGAGATCCTACAGTAGGGCCTTGCCCACTGCTCCCAGCTGAAAGGGGGAAGGAATTAAGTGACTTTAAATGAAACAGGTTTCTCTTGTGTCTGACTGAAAGTTACAGGATGTTGGTAGTGAACCAATTAAAACACATCTTAAAACGATAAATACAAACCAAATGTACATTATCAGCATGTTCAGCCTTTTGTTTCTCGGTTCTATTTTGTATCAGCTTATTGCAATCAGATGTGTCGGGAAGGAGGGGGAAAATCAAATCATTTTAGGAAATAATAAATAAAGAATTCAGCGCAGGAAACAAAGGAGGGCTGCGTTTGGTCAAACATAAAATAAACCATGTTTCAGAGAGAATGCTGAAGGAGAAGCCACAACATTCATGGATCAGTGGAGCTCAGAAATATCTAGAAAATGGAAAAAAAGTTTAAAAAATCTGATGGCGGGGAAGCTGCTGTGCGGGATCAGGATGTTCAGACTTTCTCAGTGATTTCCTCAGACACCTCTAGTCCATCTCAGCTCTTTTGTCACACAGTGTCCCTGGTCAAGCTGGGATTCAGCCCCTAGTGCATTATAAATCCTGGAATCACAGAATTTCTGAGGTCGGAATAGCTCTCCAAGGCCATCGAGTCCAAGCTGTGCCCCATGCCCACCTTGTCCCCAGCCCAGGGCACTCAGTGCCACCTCCAGCCCTCCTTGGGCACCTCCAGGGATGGGCACTGCAAACCTCCCTGTCCAACTCCTGACCATCCTTTCCATGAAGAAATCCTGCCTGAATTTATTCTGTTATTTATTTTTGTTCACAAACAATTACAGATTAATGCTGGAGAAAAATTGCCGTTTCTCTCGAGCAGCAGAATTTTCTGCAGTTGCAATAATTGGGATTAAGTATCTATGTATAAATATATATAAAAATACACCACTACAGCCATTCACCATTTTCCCAGTAAAATAAATGTCAATTTTAAAGGTGAAAATATTTTACTTTTTACAAGCCCCAGAAAACTGATTTTTTCCCCCTACACTTTCCCCTCCCAGCTTTCCCAAGACAGGATTTTTTTCCTCTATTCCTCTGTTCCCAACCCCACACATCGAGTGGATCCTTCTTAATGAAAGGCTGCAGCAAGTTTGCACAATTTTGTCATTCTTTGGGGCTGCAGGTAAGGAGCTGCTCAGCGCTGTGCTTAGTGGAAGGAAGTATTGAAAATCTCCTTTGCTATTCCTCATTTCACGCTTTATAACGTGATACTTACAAATACTTTGGTAGCAGATTAAGCTCCGGAGAAATGAAAACATTTCAGAAGGAGCACAAAGCCTGCGAGTGTCCAAATGAGGGAGCAGAAATTCGGCTTTAAGCTGCAGGAGGGGTTTATGGGATGTAGTGCCATGTGCCATACAATACAAGATAAACATCTGTTGTTATTTCAGTAAACCCAAATCAGATGTTCGGCTTTTTCTTCAGGGGGGAGAGTGGCACAAAGAGAGATTTTATAATTTTTTTTCCCCTCCTTCTCTCTCTTTACCAAGGTGGCTGTTCCTGTGCAGGAGAAGATTCTGGAGGGGACTTAAACACCCTTGAAGTAAGGCAGGGGTGATAAGGAGACCTTTTGTCACCTCTGTTGTACCAGAGACCTTCAACCTTGGAGCTCTGCCCAGGAAGATATTTATTATAAGGCCAATCCTGGCAGGGAGGAGTTGTTCCGTTCACACTCCGAGACAGAACTGGGTGAATCAAAGTTCTCGGGCTGGGAGGGATGGGAATGCTCAGCCTGGAGAAGAAAGAGGAGGTTGTGTGGAGACCTCCCAGAACCTGTCAGGGTCTGAAGGGACTCCAGGGAAGCCAGAGAGGGACTCTGGATCAGAGACTGGGGGAGCAGGACAAGGGGGAATGGGTTCAGACTGAGAGAGGGGAGGTTTGGGTGGGATATTGGGAGGGAATCCTTCCCCATGAGGTGTGGGCAGGCCCTGGCACATGTGCCCAGAGAAATTGTGGCTACCCTGGATCCCTGGAAGTTCCAAGGCCAGGCTGGACAGGGCTTGGAGCAGCCTGGGACAGTGGAAATGTCCCTGCAGGGTGGGATGAGATGAGCATTGACATCCTCCCAATCCAAACCACTCTGTAATTCCGTAATTCTGTAATTCCAACAGAAAGATCTTTATAGTTCTTGATGGGCCTTGGATTAAACCTTCCAAAAATGCCAAAAGCTGCCCTGGGACCCTGAATGGATTAGGGGAAAATCTCAGAATTCCGTGGGCACCTCAAGGCATCAGGAATTTGCCAGGAGGCTGCTCAAGGAACGGCACTTGCTTTGCTCCCCTCTCCAGCCTCTTCCCATCCTGATCCTCCATGAACATCACCCTCCAGTCTGCAGGTGGAACCTGCCCAGTTCCAAACTGGAGAGCCCCAGGGCGAGCCCTGGGCAGAGGAACCTGCTCTGCAAAGAGCTCAGCGCTGGGAATCGCTGGAGCCACTCCAGGCTCCATCCCTGGGGGGAATGCTCTGGGACTGGCACCTCCTGCAGCCCTGGAGGGGACAGTCCTCTGTCCCACGGCCACCTGGAGGGATCAGAAGCCTGAGGGATGTCCTACACTGAATTCCAAACCCTCCAGTGCTGATTTGCCACGGGAAGCCTGCGATGGTTCCCTGTCAGCACCACCCTTTGATGAAACCACCAGACACCACCAAACACCACCAAACACTGCCAGACACCACCAGACACCACCAAATACCACCAGACATCTCCAAACACCACCAGACACCACCAGACACCACCAAACACTGCCAGACACCACCAAACACCACCAAATGCCACCAAACACGGCCAGACACCACCAAACACCACCAAACACCACCAAACACCACCAAACATCTCCAAACACCACCAAACATCTCCAAATACCACCAAACACCACCAAACGTCACCAAACACCACCAGACACCACCAACCACCACCAACCACCACCAAACACCTCCAAATACCACCAAATACCACCAAACACCTCCAAACATCTCCAAACACCACCAAACACAGCCAAACACCACCAAACACCACCAGACACCACCAAACACCACCAAATACCGCTAAACATCTCCAAACACCACCAAATACCACCAGACACCACCAAACACGGCCAAACACCACCAAACATCTCCAAATACCACCAAACACAACCAAACAGCACCAAATACCACCAAACACCTCCAAACACCACCAGACACCACCAAACACCACCAAACACGGCCAAACACCACCAAACACCACCAAACACCACCAAATACCACCAAATATCTCCAAACACCGCCAAACACCACCAGACACCACCGAACAATCGAGGTTTAGAGGGGGTATTCCACATTCCAACCTGCCCAGGACTGAATTCTCAGCTCATCCCCTTCCCTGATCCCACACGGAGGCACAGCCTGGTGAATATTCTGGTCTGGCTCTGGTCAGGAATGGTCCAAGGGCCCAGATTTCACAGCAGAGCATCTGGAGCTCAGCTCCAGCCCGGGGCTGAAGCTGCTGGGGTGGTGCTGGCCACGAGAGAGGCTGGAAAAGGGGAATTTGCGAGGTGGGGCTGCGGGAGCTTCCCCCACACGGCAATTCCTGGCGAATAAAGCACGGACCCAACGCAGCACTTGGAATTTGGCGTCCCGCTCCAGATGTGTTTCTGTTCAGTTTTTAATTCGGAAATTTTGGGGCACGCGGAGGTTTAACAATGCGCTTTTAATGACCCAAAATGCATATACATGGCTTTTGTTTGGTTTTTATTTACCTTAGCAGCGCACCCAAACCTGCTGCAGGTTTTTACATTCGGTTTTAATTGGTGTTTTTATAGATGAAAGACAAAGACACCACTCAGCACAAACACACACATCCACTGTGCTGCGTTTCCCAAGGCGCTGAATTTAACACCCAGAACACCAAGGCTCTCTCCATTAAAATTAATATTCCCTTGCTGGGTGCTGGGTCCATCTGGGAGCTGGGTTTGGGAGCTGTGCGAGGAGGGAACAGTGTTTGTTGTTCTTGTCGAAGTAGTTAATGTTTTATAAACTTGTGAAACTGCACAGAATTAGGATCACTGGGAAACAAACACGGGGCAAGCAGATGTGCCCCTCAATTAATTCATTTTAGGTGGGTTTTTCTTTTGCTTTCTTTTCTTTTTAATGGTCTCATATTCAATAGGGAAAATGTGAGAGAAAAGACCAGGATTTTTCCCCAAAATGAACAGGGAGTCCAACCCTCCTCAGCATTCTGTGCTGCTTGTTCATCTCCACCTGTAAATTTCCCTATGGATTTTCAGGATGGAAACTTTTCCAGCACCAGAGGGACCATCCCTGACTCACAGTGAGGGTGACCGAGTGCCACATCCCAAACCCTGCGCCAGAAGGTGCTCGGAGCCACTTTGGGGCACAGCTGCTGGAGATGGGAGAGGTTTAACACAGAAAAACCACGACAAAAACCCCAGGTTCACCCAAAATACCCCAATAATGCCTCGGTGCCCAGCACCCCCGAGAGGTCTGTGCCTCCTCATATTCCTTCAGGTGTGACAGCATCGTCCCACACTCCACTGGGGCTGGGAAAGCCTGGGAGGAGGGAGGGGAAGGATGGAGGAGGAGGAAGGAGGAAGGAAGGAAAAGGAAAGAGGAGGAAGGATGATGAAGGTGAAGGAAGAAGGAGGAGAAAGGAGGAGGAAGGATGAGGAAGGAGAGGGAAGGAAAAGGAAGAAGGATGAGGAAAGATGAGAAAGGAGATGGAAGAAAAAGGAAATAAAAAGAAGGACAAGGAAGGATTAGGAAGGAAAAGGAAGGACGAGGAAGGAAAAGGAAGGAGGAGAAGGGAGGAGGAAGGAGATGGAAGGAGAAGGAAGGAGGAGGAAGGACAAGGAAGGACAAGGAAGGATGAGGAAGGAGAAGGAAGAAGGAAGGAGAAGGAAGAACAAGGAAGAACAAGGAAGGCCAAGGAAGGACAAGGAAGGACAAGGAAGGAAAAGGAAGGAAGGAAGAGGAAGAAGGAGGAAGGACAAGGAAGAATAAGGAAGGAGAAGCAAGGATGAGGAAGGAGGAGGGAGGAGCAAGGCCAAGGAAGAACAAGGAAGAACAAGGAAGGAGAAGGAAGGAAAAGGAAAAGGAAGGAAGAGGAAGAAGGAGGAAGAACAAGGAAGGACAAGGAAGGACAAGGAAGGACAAGGAAGGAAAAGGAAGGAAAAGGGAAAGGAAGGAAGAAGAAGGAGGAGGAAGGACAAGGAAGAACAAGGAAGGCCGAGGAAGGCCGAGGAAGCCCAGACGCCTCTCAAGGCAGACTGTGGTTGGTGGCTCCTCCAGGCTGCAGGTTCAGGCTCCAAGGCTCCATCCTTTAATCCTGTGCAACATTTATGGAACATTCCTTCCCTCCTGCTCTGGAGCAAGTGCAAATACGAGCTTGGCAAGGAGGAGCTGCCCACAAGGAAGGAGCTCCTCGGAGCAGTTGCCCCAGAACTGGAGCGAAACCATAACATCACACGTCTGAATAATGCCGTGAAAAATATATAAAATCTGTTATGGCATTAAAAGTTTAAACCCCATAAATCTTCAGCGCGCTATTTACAGGGCTGAGAAGGTGACAGAAACAACATTCTGAAGTGGAATAGGAGAAGAAAGGAAAATGGAGCGTGGAGAGCAGGGAAAGCCCCCGGGAGCTGGCCAAGAACAGGGCTGGGGCTGGCAGAGCAGCCCTGAGCCCTGAGCACTCACCCCTCACAGCAAACTCAAAATCTAAACTCTGAAAAAAGGGATTGACCAAAATAGATATGACTTTAAAAGGGGGAAAAAAGTCAGGCCAGGATTAGCAGCGAAGGAAACACAGAACAACTAAAATTCACTTCTCAGGTGCCACAGAGAGCTCCCATTCCTCTCATCCTCTGGGTGCTCCCACTGCCTGGGAGGGAATAATCCTACACAAAACAGGGATTCGATTTGCCAGCGACAAGATTTGCTGCAGCATTTGCCAAATTTCGATGCAAACTCCAAGCTGAAATGAAGCCCCCACATTTTGTCAGCTTTCAAGCTGAGGCACCAGTCTGGTCTGAGCTGCTTCCCACAGACACCAGCCCCGAGTTGTGGCTCTCAGGCTCTGCGTTACGGCACAGAAAAGAGAATATTTCGGTAGTAACTGCGACAAAGATTTAAACAACTCACTGCAAACGCTGCAACCTGTCAGCCCAAACCCCGGGGAAGTTATCTGGGGGTTCCAGCTGGAGCCTATCCCTCATTCAAACCAACTTTCTTTCACTTATAATTGAGAACAAATTCCATTTTCATCTGTGACTGAACTTTTCGAGCCTTTGTAGCTTCAAGTCAGCTCATTAACATTACTTAGACATCGGTTTTATAGTTGAATTATACCATGTTTATACTGTGGAATTCCATTACTTAATTGCTTCACTACTGGAAATTTCAGTGGGGTTCTCATTTTTCGCATAAATCTCGAGAATAAACATGTTTCTGTATTTCTCTTACTTAATTAAGTGCATGTTTCATAAAAAAAAAAAAAAAATAGCCAACACAGACAAATTAGGCAAAGAATCATTTGTTTAATCAAAGGGGAAACTCTCACTGGAAGCGAAGGGGGAAACTCCCAAAGCTTTGGCTCTCGCTTCCGATGAGTGCTGAGGATTCAGACTGCTCCAAATTCCCCAAATGTGTTCATCCTACAGAAAATCTGTGCTGGGAATGGCTCACGGAGCGTTTTTGCAGCAAAGCCAAGAATGGGGCAGCAGGTCCCTGAGAAATGCCGAGGGGACACTGCGGTGGCTCCAGGGGTGCAGGGACAGGAGTTGTGGCAGCCCCTCCAGCCCACGCCGAGGACAATTAAATCATGGAATCGTTAAGGTTGGGAAAGGCCTCCAAGGTCGAAATGATGCCTGATGATTTTTTGGCTTTTTTTTTTTATACATTTTTATACATTTTTTATACATTTTTATACATTTTCCCTCTCCTCGTGCCCCTTACGCACACTCCTTGTACCTCAGCCCCACACATTTGTAATTCTTGTAGTTTGATATTTAGCTTATTTTGAAGTTTTGCAAAATGGGGAAACCAAACACTCACGGTAAGAAGCCGAGGGCTCTGTACTGTCTCAAAACTCGAGGCTCTGACCTTAGGTGAAGTCCCTCTCTCTGAAACCTGTTTTGTAAACTAAACTATAATCTCATTTAGGAGGGTAATTAGAATAGAGAAACAATTACTTCATCTGTTGAGTTTCTTACTGAGAAATTTCAGGTAAATATGCTAATTTACGAAGTCCATAAAATTGCAGACACATTATACGAGAGATGCTTCTTGCCATGTTTCCACCTTCGATGAACTGTGCACCTAAGATCCTATTAAAACCAAAATAAATTCCCTTTTCCTTTTACTGCTACATCTACTTCATATTTCTACCAAAAAGCAACAGTTTAGCCCAACTTTTGACCACAGCACATCCCACCCAACCATCCTGCCGTGGAAAACTGCAGTGCTTCCTCTCCTCTCTCCCAGGAAATCTGCCTGGGTTTGGTTTGCTCCAGGTTTTTATCCAGGTGAAGGGCAGAGGATCCCTTTGGATACCTCAGGGGAGGATTTTGGGGTGGTTTGTGGGGTTTTTTCCCTGTGTGACAGGACTTGAATAAAAACCCCTCAGCAGCACTTCCAGCTCCTTCCCTGTGCCAGCCTCTCCACCCCACGCCATGACAATTAAATCATGGAATCATTAAGTTTGGAAAAGGTCACAAAGCTTAACCTCTGACCACCAAACTTCAGCACATCCCACTCAACCATCCTGCTGTGGAAAGCAGCATCACTTCCTCTCCTCCCTCCCAGGAAATCTGCCCTGAGTTCACCTGGGTTGGGTTTGCTCCAGGTTTTTATCCAGGTGAAGGGCAGAGGATCCCTTTGGATACTGCAGGGGAGGATTTTGGGGTGATTTGTGTGGTTTTTTCCCTGTGTGCAGCCAAGTGGCTCTGGGTGACAAAGCTTGAATAAAAATCCCTCAGCAACACTTCCAGCTCCTTCCCTGTGCCAACCTCTCCACCCCACACCAAGCACAATTAAATCACGGAATCATTAAGGTTGGAAAAGGTCACAAAGCCCAACCTCTGACCACCAAACCTCAGCACATCCCACCCAACCATCCTGCTGTGGAAAGTAGCATCACTTCCTCTCCTCTCCCCCAGGAAATCTGTGGGATTTAATCCCATTCCATGAGCAAAGCCCTCTCCCCTGCTTCCTTTCCTCTCTCCTAGGAAATTTGGGAGATTTAATCCCATTTCTGGTGCAAAGCCCTCTCCCTTGCTTCCTCTCCTGTCTCCCAGGAAATTTGGGAGACTTAATCCCATTTCTCGTGCAAAGTCCTCTCCCCTGCTTCTTCTCCTGTCTCCCAGGAAATTTGGGATATTTAATCCCATTTCTCGAGCAAAGCCCTCTCCCCTGCTTCCTTTCTCCCAGGAAATATGGGAGATTTAATCCCATTTCTAGTGCAAAGCCCTCTCCCTTGCTTCCTTTCCTCTCTCCCAGGAAATCTGGGATATTTAATCCCATTCCATGAGCAAAATCCTCTCCCTTGCTTCCTCTCCTGTCTCCCAGGAAATTTGGGATATTTAATCCCTTTTCTCGTGCAAAGTCCTCTCCCTTGCTTCCTCTCCTTCTTCCCAGGAAATCTGAGATATTTAATCCCATTTCTGGTGCAAAGCCCTCTCCCTTGCTTCCTCTCCTCCTTCCCAGGAAATTTGGGAGATTTAATCCCATTCCGTGAGCAAAGCCCTCTCCCTTGCTTCTTCTCCTGTTTCCCTGGAAATTTGGGAGATTTAATCCCATTTCTGGTGCAAAGCCCTCTCCCCTTGCAGCCAGCTCTGCCCCAGGCCGGACCCTCAGGGTGTGAAGCCCTGGTGGCTTTGGGAGCAGCCCCAGCAGCATTATTCCATTTTCCGCTGAATCAAAGTATTGAGGTCTCTTTGTCGGGAACAGCCGGGCTGGATTCCTTTATCCCCCTGCCCTTTGCCTCACAATGCCACGCTCTGTTCCGTGGGCCAAGGAGGGCTGTCCCCAAGGAGATCCCGGCAGGATTCAGTCCTCTGGTAATGGACTCTGGAGGCTGAGTGGGACCAGCAGCTCCTGCACACTTCTCTTTGAACGAGGGTCATCTGTCGGGGGTGGGAGCAATTTAAAACCGCGGCGAAAGGGAGAGCTGAGGTGGAGAAGAATGATTTCTTATCAAAGCTGCCCGCAGAGGAGACCCAGGTGGTCCCAAAGCCTGGAGTGAGGGGATGAGGTTCGGAACAAACGGGGGTTTTGAGCAGCTCAGCCCAGCCTTGGGAGGGGACAGTCACCAGGAGCCTGGTGTCCTCCCGGGGGTGGCAGCGCTGGCATTTCCTCCTAGGAAACGAAAGAGCCACAGGTACAGCAGCCCCGGCGTTCCAGAGGGGGCTGGGGTCCAGGGCAGGATCAGAAATTCCATAAAATATTTAGTGTACATCCCCACCTGGGAGAAGTGGGCAATGGGAGCCGCAGGAACACACTGAGAAACAGTGGCTGAAAGAGCTCTGTGGAGCCTTCTGGGCTGATTTGGGGCTGATTTGGGGCTGATTTGGGGCTAATTTGGGGTTAATTTGTGGCTGATTTGGGGCTGATTTGGGGCTAATTTGGGGGGCAAGGATGGGCACAGCAGATTCCGCAGTGGATTTTCTGTTTGTCTCTGGTTTCGGGGGTCACTCCCACCCTCCCAGAGCTGTCCTGTTCTGTTACATTTCTCATCTCAAGTGAAACCGAATTCCCATTTCTGTTTTCTGGGAATTTCAAAAGCAGTTTGTGCAAGAAGCAAGTCAAGCTGTAGGAATAAAGTTGTTCTCAGGCAAGGAAACTCAGCATCTACTGTCACCAAACAATTGTGGCTTAAAACCATTTAAAAACCTTTTTCAAACCGAGTTTTAAAGCACTGTCTGTGCACAGGAAACATCCCAGACTTCGGTGAACACATTGAGAGTCCTCCTAATACCTTGAAGTGTGTGGGGGGAAGCGTAATCTGTTTTGATAACTCCTGACATTAAACAGTGATAAATAATTAAATCTGTTTAACTGTTTCATTAACTAAAGATAGATGGGGAGAGCTCCACAGATAGAGTATAGATCAAAAAGATTGAGGCTGGCTCTAAATTCCCCTGATGTTTTATGACACCATTTGTATTCTGTCACTCACTAGCTTTATGGATAGTCCAAGCTGTGAACTGAATACCCCATTCAGAAAGGCACTCACTCTGCATGTTATTGCAATTTAATATTTTCACACACAGACACATCATTATCTTGGAACCCGACACTGCAAGAAGAATTCAGTAATTTTTCAAGAGTGCTGGTTTGGGTTGTTTTTTTTTTTTTGTTTTGGTTTGCTTTTTTTTTTTTTTTTTTTTTTTTTTTTTTTTTTGTTCTAAAGGCACAAGATCTAAATGGCCACTCTGCCAATATTTAACCTCTGCGTGGATACATCAGCAGGTTGGTTTTGGGGATTGTCTCGTTTTAAACATGGCTGAAGTCATTTTGATGGAAGAATTAAAAGGGAAGATTAAGAATGTGCCATTGTGAACAAGAAGAGAACTCCTTGCGTAGTTAAGCCTTGTGACTCTGAACAGATCTATAGTTATAAAATAAATATATATATATATATATATTTATATATATATTGACGTGGAAGTGCTCCAAGCTGTCTCCTCAGTCTCCAATTACCAAAATCTCGCTGTGGAATGGGATCATCCCACTCCTACCGGGATTTGGGAAGGGCAGAAATACACATTGCCCTGGGAAGAATCAGGCACAGAGCTCTACAAACTGGATGTTAAAAAATATTTTAAAAACCCAACAAGCGCATTTACAAATATCGAAAAGCCAGGCCACACAAGAAGAACTTTCCAAGTGGAGACAAAGGCAGGGCTGATTTTTTCCATGGAAATAAATCCATCCCACCCCAGCCCCTTGGTTAATCATTGACCAGCGCTGCACAGGGACTCGGACAGAAGGAAAAACTCATTTTATGGAAACACCACGGATGTCCCAAGGAGTTCAGTGCCTCCAGGGCCTGCTCAAAAGTCCTGCAAAGTCCATGGGGTGGCCACCAAGGAGCACCGAGAGGCTCATCGGAGAGGTTTTTGTGCCTCCCACGGGGACCCCAGCCTTGGAGAAGGTTCCCTCGAGGCAAAGGGTGAGAGGCAAAATTCCATCCTGGAATTGCCAGCTCCTGGTGCTGAGTTAGGCATGAGCCTCAGTTTGCTCTGTTCCATCCTTGAGATTTTTACAGGGACAGGGAGGAGCGCTCAAACCAAAGCAGAGCTCCCAAAATCTCCTGAAATCTCCCGAAATCTCCCATTATTTCAGTCTTTTCCCCCAACTCATTTATCAAACTCTGAATTCTGCAGTGAATAACCAGGGAGAGTGGGCAGGGCCATTGCTCTGTGGGTTTTCTCCAGGTGCAGGATTCAAGCCACAGCAGAACCTCAGCTCCCCCAGCCCAGCCCACAGGTCCTCACTCCCTGCCTGAAAAGCCAAATTCCCCAAAACAACACAAATTCCCGGGATATCACTGCCTCAGGATTCACCAAAACAACACAAATTCCCAAAACAACACAAATTCCCCAAAACAACACAAATTCCCAAAACAACACAAATTCCCCAAAACAAATTCCCCAAAACAACACAAATTCCCAAAACAACACAAATTCCCCAAAACAACACAAATTCCCCAAAACAACACAAATTCCCAGGATATCACAGCCACAGGAACACCGAGGAGGTGCTGGATGGAATTAATTCTGCAGCAGGGTTTGCTCTGCTTAATGCCTCCAGACTTATTTCACAAACTGCTAATCCACGATACTTCATAATAAAAAAAACCAAACTGTTTGGTCACTGTCCATTGGGTAAAAATGGATTTATAGATGGGTGTTAAACGCAGGCTCCTTCCCCTGATCTACTGAACAGGCACTGCTGTCCCAAAAATCAATATTTTGATTTTCCTGGGCACAAATTCCAAATCCTCCTGGGTACAGGAGAGACTCTCCGGCGGTGGCTGGACACGGTGCCGGTGTCACCAACCTTGGGGACACCCACGTTGCCTCCAGAGCCACCCAAAAACATTCTTCATCCGAAATAGGACTTAAAAAGCCAAGAGTGAGTGGAGAGAGGAAATGAAAACCACACTTGGAACATCTGTACATCCACCTGCTGCTGGGAGCAGCTGCAGGATCCTGCAGGGACATCTCTCAGGTTGGGGTCTCTTCGCTTCACAGGTGCACCCCTGGCTGATAAAGAATCGTAAAGCCCAGACCAAAAATCAGCTGAGGAAACACTGGAATTATCTAAAGGGTCTTAGCTGCCCAGATATTGGATTTGCAGGGGAATTTGTGTGGAGAAAGAGGAATTTCTGGGTGTCTGAGGGAGCATCGGTAGCTCCTCAGGCTTTTCCTTAGGGATTTCAGTGAAGATAACTTGGATTTCCTGCAGGCTCACCTGTGAAAATCCCTCCCTAATAAACACTATCAGGAGCAGAGGACACAGAACCGAATTCTCTCCTGAACTTAAAGACTTGCAGGGAATTCTAGCAGGAAACGTTTAAGAACTCCCAAAGTAACCAAGATCTGGTTTTATTCTCCTGTAAGGGATACGTGAGCAGAACTGTTGCTGAGCAAAGAGCTTTTCAAAGTTCTCCACGAGGTATCAACTCCTTTTAAATCTGCCTATTGTGCCATGTAGGGATTTAAATTTATTTTATCCCTGTGTGATAATTCTGAAATAAAATATATGATCACTCGCAAGTTGTGCAGGTCCTTTATTTCACATTTAGGTAATAAAATATAAAATGAAACCAGTCCTTTTCTATAAACAGGGAGGGAAAAATGGTCGAGCAGTTTTATACTACATGAACTCGCAGCGCAGCCATTTAAAAATTCATTTACATGATTGAGCCCAAAAGGTCCATTTGCCATGAAATAAAAAACACTAAACACTGTCCCGAAAGGAAAGAAAATGCCAGACAAGTACAAAAAAGCTTTTTTAAAATTATTATTAGTGTCTGAGATG
The DNA here is from genome assembly GCA_036785705.1 of Acanthornis magna. Classification (NCBI taxonomy): domain Eukaryota; kingdom Metazoa; phylum Chordata; class Aves; order Passeriformes; family Acanthizidae; genus Acanthornis; species Acanthornis magna. The sequence goes on from JAWUZG010000050.1 coordinate 3,238,967, forward strand.
GACCGAAGGATTTTTAGCCAAATCTGAAACTTGAAAAAAAAAGAAAAAAGGAAAATTCTGGTGCAGCAAATTCAACAAAATCATCCCAAGGAGCTCGGTGGGAGCTGGACCAACACAAAGGTCATTAATGAGATGCTGATCCAGAAATCACAGCGAGTGGATCCCTCCCATTTCACAGATGGAGTAGCCGAGGGTAAATTATTTTTTTAAGCTGGAAAAGTTACTTTGTCAGCTCAGTAAAATGCCAAATTCCTGCTTTTCCTGCTAATGTTGTTTCAATGAGCTCCGAGTTGGTTTTGTTTTGACACCAGGGCTCGGGAGCTGCCCCCGTTCCGCCACTGCTCCAATTCCGAAACTTTTCCGTGTTCAGAGCGAAACTTTGGGTCAAACTTCCTCCATTTCCTCCCAGCCAGCAAATCCTGACCCCAAAGAAAGAAAAGAAACTTTTCTGCTAACACAGCCCTAGGGCTGGGCCTGGAGCTGGCCCCAGCCTAACCCTGAGCCTAAAACTCAGGTAAAGCTTCTCTGTGACAATGACAGAAAAATCTCTTTTTTTCTCCCCTCCCTGCACTTTTCCTGACTCCCCACAGAGCCCAGGGAGAGCTGTGATCCCAATCCCAACCCTACACCACTCTGTGCCCTCCAGAGCCGGGAGAGAAACTGCCCCGAGGTTCCTCAGTGCCCCCGAAGTGATTTCATCCCCGGTAGGAAATCAAGCTGATTTTTTTCTGCCCTGCCACGCCAATAAAACAATAAATTGGTATCACTTCCAACAAGGTGCCGCTGCTGTAAAGTTGAAGATAGGGAAAGAAAATGAACTACTGGTTATGACAGCAGGGCAGGGGGAGAGAAATAAATAAAACTGAGTGCGTGCAAGGGAGCAGATGGCTCATGTCCAGTGTGGCCCATCCTCTGTGGATTACTCCCCTGGAAAGGAAGTCCTTGCCACTTCAGAAAATAGCAATCTGTCTCAAAAATGCTGAGGTTATAGAATGGATCATTCCTTAAGCTGAGGAGAAAAAGCAACCCGAGCCAAACTGCGTTTCTCCATCAGATATTGATCTGCGAGGGCTGGAAGTGAACCTCCTTAAAGAGTTAGAGACCCAGATTTGTGCATTTTATGATTATTATTATTATTATTATTTGCACACGCACACGGAATCTCCGGGGCCATGTCCTCAGCTGGTGAAAATTAGGTTCATTGATGTTGTGCTGATTTACATGAGTCGAGGCTCTGGCCTCTGCTTTCAAAAAATCCTGAGTTTGGTCAGTTTAGTTGCTGATCCCACGTGCCTTAAACCAGCCCTGGGTGCTCTTACCCAGGGAAGAAATGCATTTTAAAATCGATAAAAAACAGTTCTGGGCTGGATTGTGGCACCTGAAAAATGCCCTGGTGGAGTGAAGGGGATAAATGTGATAAATGTGATAAATGTGATAAATGTGATAAATGTGATAAGTGTGATAAATGTGATAAATGTGATAAATGTACCTGAGCAGGATCTGTGTGTGGAGGTTGAAAATTTGGGTTCAGGTGGACTAAACCTCACGGAACCAAGGCTGAGGGGTGATTTTGGGAACATGAATCCCAAAATGTGTAGGATGTGCACAGCCTCAGCTCTTCTCTGCCACCTCAGAGGCCAAAGGAACACTGAGCTGTTGCCCACTGGGTCTCAAGGAAAGGAAAGCTGTACCAGGGGAGGAGGTGGTGGAAATTACACTGAATTTTCAAATATTCCTCATCTGCACTCCTGAAAAAACTGCTCCTTGCGCTTGCCCTTCCCAAAACTGGAATTGCAACTGGAGAAACGCGAATTTGGTTCAGAAAACCTGAGTGCTGAGAGTCCAGCCCCAAAGCAGGAGCTTCAGGCAGACAGGAGGGAATTTTCTGCCGGGGAAGCAACCCATGAATCATTCAATAAAGCCTCCATGCGATAATGAATAGCCAACCTTCTCTGGTGGTGATAAGATATTTTAACTGAAAACATCAGGCCATGTTTAAAAAATGATTACAAATTATTTTAACAGTGTATTTGCAGAGGGTTATAAAAACAGCTACAATATTTTTGTCTTGGATTCTAGAATTACCAGGGTGACAGCTAATGCAGTAATGATTTGTTTCAAATGCCAGTGTTTAAGCTGTATAAAGCTGATTTTATACATTTTTCCAGTAGGCCGCATTGTAGTTAATGAAATTAAACACACCAATCGCATTTGTCCCCAGGGGATGAGGAACTGAACACGCCACTGGTTTATTTTTTTATTAAAATAAATTGCAGCCAGCAAGATGGACTAATTGCCTACAGAATTGAAAAAGAAACATTCCATTGATATAATTAAGCCAATTTTCGTGGACAAAAATAGTTATAGTGGATATAAAATAAGCAGAGCATTCAGGGCAGTTTGACTTCTCCCCACCCTCTGTATTTTGCCCAGAACATTAACTATTAAACAAATATGGATCTCAAACGGGCTGACAGCGTTATCTGGTAATGATGGCTAAATTGATCCCAATACTGAGGCCAGGGCATTGTGTCTCAGGGCTCTGCTGGGAGAGTTCCCAAGCCAAGAACAACAGAGCAGCAAAAAAAAAAAACCCCAAAAAAAAATTCAACCCAGCACCTCCAAAGCTGACCTTAAAGCAAAACACCTGAAAGATGTAAAACTATCGAGACAAAAATAAATCAGCACCTGGTTTCTTTTGGGCTGACACTTCACCCACGGTGCCTGAGCAGGCCCTGCTTTGGGGAGGGCTGTGGTGCAGCCAGCCCCGCTCCTGTCCCTAAAATAATTACAAAAAAGGGAATGGGGGAGAGGAGACAAAGTCTTTCCACAGCAGCTCGGCGCAGAGCAAGATTTACCGTGATGGGAGCATTATTCTGTGGCCTACTGGAAATAATTTGGCTGTCTCAGTCCATTTTCACCTGGAAAATGTCTCCCCAAGAGGAACAGTGGCCTCGTTTGCAGCACCAAAGTGGGTTCAGTGGTACAAAAAAACCCTTTATTAACTGTTTTTATAAATTGGGGTAAAACATCTCTTTTAGGGCACATGATGAAAGTTCAGTCACTCTCTGAACAGAAAGTTTCCTTCCTCCCACTGTCCTGCACACCTCTGCAGAGAGAAGCCTTAAATCCATGGAAAAGGAGCTCACTTTCCAATCCTATCCACCAAGACATCCCTCATTGCAGGGAAATTTCTCCCCAATTACATAAAAAACCCCCAAAGACAAAAAAATCTCCTTATTCAGGGTATGAGCATTCAGAAGCATGAAGCACACTCAGTGCAGGGGTGAAAGTCATATTTCATTTTTATGAGCAAAGAAGGTGCCATCACTCAGGGAAGGAAGAGGAGGAAGAAATCCTGCTGGGGACAGGGACACTCCGTTACAGATTTGGACGCCGCACAACGCAAACCCAAACTGCAATAAAAACGAAAATAAACAGCCATGAGGAGCTAGCGCTGATGCATGAAAATCCATTAGGAAAATAAAAGAAATAATAAGGTCGTATATCTTTTCCACTCCAACATCCCTGACCTGAAATTCCTCTAGAGGGGAAAAAAAAAACCCCAAAAGGGTGCATTTAAGAAAAGGAATTTTGGATTTGACATATCAACAGGTAACAACCCAGAGTGGGAAGAAATGTGTTTGCACATCTCCTTCAGATGTCTCCATCCCTGGAGATGTCTACAATACTGTGCACATGGATTTATTGATGTGCTGGTCGCTCACCCCCCTGGGATCAGCAATATCTTTTGGGAAATAGGCTAGAGAAAATCGTCACTCAGCCAAGATTTGGAGGTTTGCACTTAGCGTTGGGAACGGCGCGAGTTTGTCGTTTAAATAATCTCTAACTGGAGAGAAAAATAAACATCTCCAGTAATAGGGGAGAGCCTGAAAGTTGTGGAAATAAAGCCTGAGCTTGCCCTGGCCCACGGAGGGCACAAACAATCCCAGGTGCCCTCAGCCTTGCGCCACAGAAGTTGGAAACGCAAGGTTTTCTTCCACTAAACAATTCCACACACCACAAGTTGAACGCAAGAAGAGGGAGGAAATAACAATAAACAGAGAGAACGTAAATTTTACAGTTAGAAGGGCAAAAGCGGCTCTGAAAAACGTGGATTCCCCTCCTGATGCTGTCACCAGCAGCGGGCAGGGATCCTGCACGGGGCACTGCTCTCCTCCCTGCGCCAGCCCTGCCGCAGGATCCCAGCTCATTCCCCACCATCCAGGTGGCTACTGAGCCTCACCTCCGTCGTGTTTGCAAACTTCTCAGGCCTTTGTCTTTCAAGCACCGTATTAACCAGCGCAGAGCTTTTATAAAACACATAAGCCATAATAATCATAGCCATAATCACAATAATAACACTTCTCACTCAATAGGGCCTTTCCTTGCGAGAATCTCCGGGCGTTTTGCGAACACGAATGAGCGCAGCCGCGATTTCCCTGCGGCACGGGAGATTCCCTTGCCATTCCCTTCGGGGATCGGAGCCCGCACGGATTTGGGGCTGATGGCGCAGGTGGAACCGGGGCTGGAGAATCCCGGCTCGGGGAGCGCTCCCAGCCGCCCGAGGAGCCGGGGGATCATTAGAGAGAGCGGCAGCGATGAATTACAGCGGGGGATGTTGTGAAATCCTAGCTCCTGCCTTGCCTTTTGCCTGCGACGAGCGGGGACGGTGCGCGCTCCAGGTGCGCTGCGCGTTCTCCCGGCTGGGGGTTCCCAATCTTGCTCCTTTTCTCCCATCCTGGGGACATCGGACGGCGCCCGTTCGGGTGGGGACACAAGGGGAATTCTTTGCTCTTCCCGACCTCCGTGTCTGCCCTAGGTGTTTTTAATAACAACCCTCAAGAAAATGCCGGTTTTATTTTTATCCCCTTAGCTCATTAAACACCTCCTCTGCTATCGCTGAACTCACACAGCAGTCCCAGCGCGAAGGCTGAGATTAAAACAGGTTTAGGTGTTCGGCGAAGTTTTTTAAAATACAGATTCAGCCCGATTTGTGCACACAACCTTCTGGTTCGTGGCCGTACGGTAGCTGTGATTTTATTGCGTGTTGTGAGACCTTTGTATGAGCACTGCCAGCCCGACAGACAAACGCCTCTGCACGTTTTGCACGGAGGTTTTATAGCAAACGGGAATTCAGCGAAATCGGGAGTTCGGGGGAATTGCGATAACGTGCCTTTCTCTGATGCGCTTTATAAACTTAAATTTCTCTCCAGACACGCCAGTGCCCCGTGATGTAAACACACGTGGGTGGACATCACACGCACCTCATCCGCACACCCACGAGCGGTCGGGAGCGAGGACCAAACCCCAATTCCAGATCCCTGCGTCTCCCGCAGCCCTTTGGCACCTCGGACCTGCCTCTCTGCGGGTGACAGCAGCCAGTCCCCCGCGTCAAAGCAGCGGCTCGGTGCCCCCCTTTGCCAAGCTCCTGCCTAGGCCAAGCAGAGGACGTGCCCTGCAGTTGTTCCCTCTGTGCTTTTTCCCGAATAAATCACGCGGGACGAGTGGGGGGAATTGATACATTAGATTTGTAGAATTGGGGGGGGGGGGGGGGGAGAAAAGAAATTTAAGAGTAAAGTAATCTTAAATCCTCGGCGATTTTTGTTGAACCGCTAATTACGCATCGCCTTAATTAGCGGATCAACCCCCCCGTTCCCTGCCCAGCATCCCTAATTGCCTAATTGAACAGATCCGGGGCAGGACAGGGGGGGACCCAGGCACGGCGGGGACCCGGCGGCGGCGACGGCCCCGCACCTGCGCAGGGCTCCGCACCCGCGGCCGGAGAGCCTGGGCGAGGTCCGGGCACGGCGGGCAGGGGCAGCGGGACGGGCACAGCAGGGGCAGCGGGCCGGGCACAGCAGGGTCAGCGGGACGGGCACAGCAGGGGCAGGGGCAGCGGGCCGGGCACAGCAGGGTCAGCGGGACGGGCACAGCAGGGTCAGCGGGACGGGCACAGCAGGGGCAGGGGCAGCGGGCTGGGCACAGCAGGGGCAGCGGGACGGGCACAGCAGGGGCAGGGGCAGCGGGCCGGGCACAGCAGGGGCAGGGGCACCGGGACGGGCACAGCAGGGGCAGCGGGACGGGCACAGCAGGGGCAGCGGGCCGGGCACGGCGCTGCCCTCGCCGCCACCCTCCGCTCCCCGGTGCCCGCCCTCGGGGCTCTGGGTAGGGAAAGGGCAGAGGGAGAGCCTTGGAGCCGGGAAAATATCGAAACGCCCCAAAGCGCCATAAATTTTCCTCCTCCGTGTGCTGCAGCACTGGGAGCGTCTGTGGGAGCACGGACGGAGCCATGCGCCGGGAAGTGGCGCTTGGGCTCCAGCTCTGCGTTCACTCCTCTCCCTTTTCCCTTCACTGTCCCATCACGCTTAATTAATAAAATAATAATAAAATATCAGTAAACGGGAAAGCTGTTCCCTGTTCGAAGGCGAAGCCTTAAACCGAGGAACCATGGAGAGGCACAGCAGGGCTGGATCCACAACCATTTCGCTGCCCCTCCAGCCTGCCCGGAGGATGCACCAGCGCTGCCTGAAAACTCCGGCCCCGAGCTGTGCCTCGGTCCTGTTCCTAATAGTGAAAAGCAAACGGGGCTGTAGAAATATTAGCAGAAATATTGGTCACCGTTTGCCAGCACGAGCACTTCTTTAGAGCCTGCGATCCCGCCCGGCCGTGTGTAGCTCGGTATTATATTTGTACTCTGAAATTCAGGGATTTCGAAAGGAAACGAATTTGCTTTAAGCGTGCAGCGCCCAACTCCTGCGTTATTCGCCTCCTCTGCATCCTCTCGCCAGCAGCAGCGAGACCCCAGCCTGCTGCAGAACCTTCTCCCCACTCACCCAGGTTTTACTTTCTCGCGAAAGGACGAGGCCCGTGGAGCCGGGGACGCGGCGTGGCCTTCTACCTGCCCGTCCCGCGGATCCCTCGGGGGCTGCGGGTGGCCGAGCCCCCGGAGCCGCAGAGCGCAGCCTGGGCATGGGGGGCAGCGCTCACCTGGGCGCCTGCACCCCCGGGGCTGCTGCGCCACCCCGCACCCGGACCGAGCCTCGTCCTTTGATTTACAGCCATTTCCAAAGGTTCCCAGCCCGGGCGGGAGCCACAAAGAGAGCGAGAACCATTCCCGGCTCCGGTTCAGCCCCGCTGCCTCGGGTACCTGCAGCTCTCCCGGTGCGTGGGGCTGAAATCGCCGAGAATTCCTCTCCCACCCCAGCGCACACGCGTTCGCCCCCTTTCCCAGGCAGGTAATAGAGTGGAATTCCCAGCGGAGCCTCACATCTGCTTAAAATATTGTCCAATGAAATGAAATTCTACAGCACAGCGTGTTTTTAAAGCCCCGCGTCCCGCTCGGCTCGGCGGCCGCGCTCGGGGCCGTGCGGGCTCTGCCTGCACCCGCAGCCGCTGCCGGGCCCGGGGCACCCCGGAAAGGGATCGGGAAGGGACCTGCGCCGAGCCCCGCGGGGGAAGAAGTTGTGGCTGCCTTGCCGGTGAAACACAGCGAGAACCCCACGCTCGTGTCCGTGTTTAATCTGTTTGGCGAATAAATACTCCTGGGATATTGAAACCTTAGCTCCGGACTACTGTTTTGAACTGTGATCCCTAAAAAATCCTCGGCTGAAACCCCATAAACCGTTGGGCCTTGTATTGTGTTAAACACCTGATTTTAATCAGGGCTCAGCCTCCGAACAGGCTCTTCCAGCCGTGATCGCGGCCCCTCCGCGGCCGCGGCCGCAGCTCCCACCGCCGGCACGGGCTCCCTCCCGGCCGCGGAGCTCCGAGCCCTTCCCCGAGCTCTTGAGACATCCAGGCACCCAAAACCTTTTAGCCCTTGAGCTGCGGAAGCTCGCCGGGAGCTCACGGGGGGAGCACGGAGGGTCCCACCCGCGCTGAAACGCGGCCGGCTCCGCATCGCACCCAGCGGGGACACATCTGCGAAAAGCCGCGCTGAACCCGCGGGGGCACAGCTGCAAAAAGCCGGGGCCTTTTCAAGGAGTAAATAGAAGGAGGAGGAAAGGGTGTACAAATTTAAAAAAAAAAATTAAAAAAAAAAAAAAAAGGAAAGTAAAAGTGAAATATTCCACCTTATTTAACCATTCAACTTCGCTTTTCCAGCCAAGACAGCACCGAAAATTACTCCTCACTTTAACAATCTAAAACAATAAGTGACGACTTTTTAAAAAGCTATTATTTGAAGGGGGACGTTTAAAACGAGTGTTTATTGAAAAAAAATAAAATAAAGCAAAATAAAATCCCAGGATTAATTGAAAGAACTTCCCGAATAACCCCCCAGCGATGCGGTGACAATGTTGACCACGTAAAGTGTGACCCGGCCCGCCCTGGGCAGCGCTGGTGCCCGCAGAGCCCAGGGAGGTGTTCGGGGGGCACAGGGACACGGTTTGGGGACAGGGGGACCTTCCTGGAGCGCGATGGAAAATGTCGCGACACCAAGGTAAATCGCGGGGCCTGGGGCTGCTGCGTGGCTGCCGCAAAACAGCAACAGCGGCCGGAGCTCGGGGCCGGCGACAAACCCGGCGACAAAGCGACTTTTGTGAGGAAAATTGGAGCGAGGAGCCGCGCTGGGGCTGGAGATCGGGGTCCCCCCGGAACGGGGGTGTCCTCCCCGGGAAGGGGAGCTGCGGCTCATCCCGGGGGGCTGGGGCCAGCCCTGCCCGCTGACCTTGGCGGAGCGAAAAGGCTCCGGAATATCGAACTCGAATGACAAAATCAACCTCGGAGCCCACGTGCGGGAGCGCTGCGAGCGCCCCTGACCCCCCGGCAGCCCCGGGGGAAAGGCGAACCCCGGAGGGGTGTGCAGGGGGGGCTGCCCCCATCACCCGCGGGGATCCCCTCACCTGGGGGGGATCCCCCCCGCCCCCGCCCGGCTCTGAGGGGCCCCAGATCCCCCGGGAGGCTCCCGTGGAAACCCACGCGAGGGAACCGGAGCGGGAGCCGCGGCTCTCCGGAGCCTCCTCCGAGCGCTACGAGCAGAGTTTCCAGCCGGGCACAGACTGAGCTGGAACTTCTGCAGCTCCAGACATTTCGCACCGAGCCGGAGCGAAACAGAAACTAAATAATTATAGTAGTAATCATCATCATAATAATAGTAATAGTAATAGAAGAAAAGGACGGCCAGGCTGCCCGGGCTCGGGGATCCTGCGCTGCCACCGAGCCTAACGGGGAATCACCGAGGAACCATCCCGAGCTTTGCAGCGGGACTGCGGCACAGGGGCAGACGGGACCCGCTCTTCCCTACGAAAGCCACACTCTCCCGCTCGGAAAATCCAGTCTAAAAACGACTCGAAAGAAAGAACGAACGGGAAAGAGTCCGCTGGAAGACGGAGGGAAAAAGCTGCGCGAGACTTACGAGCTTCAATTCCACCCCCAAGTAAATTTTAAAAAATTAAAAATTAAAGACACTCCCCCACACTCCCCTCCCCCAGACCTTCTTAACCCCCAGCTGGGACACCCGAGCTGCCTTCAGGATCTTCCCTCTGGACCTGAGACTCCAAAGCCCCTCACTGAGAGCGGATCCATTTTTGCTACAAATTCTCTTCCTTCCCTCTCCTCGATAATTGTTCCCGAGACCAGAAGGGTTTCTCCCACCCCCCCCACCCCCCCCCGCCGTCTCTCTGCCTGTCTCTCTCCCCCCCTCTCTCCAGCGCTCCGTCTCTCCGCTGCCGCCGGCAGATGCCAAACGCAGACCTCTAGCGCCCACTATTTCAGGACCCGGGAATATTATTTCACAAGACTTGGAACGACTCAATAAAAAAAAAAAAAAAAAAAAAAAAAAAAAAAAAAAAAAAAAAAAAAAAAAAAAAGTTGCTCGCTATCCCCTTTCGTCAACTTCCAGCTAACTTTCGCTTTTCTCCCCCGGCCCCGCACCGCCCGCCGCCCGCCCGCCGCGGCCGCTGTAGCGCGGAGCGGCGCGGGGCAGCGCGGAGCGGCGCGGGGCAGCGCGGGGGGACCCGCGCCCAGGGGCGGGCGGGCGGCGGGGCTGCGGCCGCCGCGGGGAGGGCGAGAGGGGCTCAGCCCCGCGCAGCCCCCGGCCCGGCTCCGTGCCCCCGGCCCCGCCGCCGGTACGCGGAAGAAGGGAGAGAAAGGACCTACTTTTGGGCAGTTTTCTCGCCCTCGCCTTGGATCTCATCGTGTCGGCGTGTGGATTCCTCTCCTCCTCCTTGAGCCCAGAAGCAGCTACACACTATCTTCATCTCCCCAGCATTGTCAGTTTGGACACCTTCGCACATGCGCACAGAGCATTCAATCTGACACCCTCACCAGGGCCAAAAAAACTTTCCAATGTATTCATCATCATCGGGCTGGTTTGGTCTTTTTTTTTTTCCCCCCCTTTTTTTTTTTTTTTTTTTTGTCCTATCCTCTTCCTCAGACCACTTATCTCTGCCCCCTCCTCTCTGCCGGCACCATCACAGCCTTCCCCTGATCTGCCCCTTTAAGAAAAATCAGCCCTCTCCGCTCCTAACCCTCCGCACACTGACCTTACACACTGGACAATATTTAAGGATCAAGGTGCCATCCTATAAAGAGGTGATTATTATATTATTATTATTATTACTACTAAATCGCAATGCTGTAGGGAAAGTTTGTTAGCAGTTGTCATGTTGTAAACGTTCCTAGTTTAGACATGCTGTTGTTTTTAATCTGAAAAATATTTATTTACGTAACTTTTCAACCAGTGTCTGTCTTTATTTTCTTCCTTTTTTTTTTTACCCTTTTTTTTTTTTTTTTCCCTTCCTCTCCCCCTTCGGCTCAGGGGGGTTGCCTAACTTTAAAAATAACAACTTTTACAATAACAGAACTCGCGCTGTTGTGTTTTGTCGGTATTTCTCGTGTTTCTACCAGAATTTTTTTCCGGCTTTCGGCAGCTTCTCTCCTCATCCCCGGCTGCGGTTCTCGGTGTCGGCGGGGGTTTTGCCCCCGGTTTGTCGCGGCAGCCCCGCCGGGAGGGCCCCGCACCCCGCGGGCCGTCGGGAGGGGTCGGGAGGGAGGGCGGCCGCTCTCCTCTGCCTTTCAGGTGGAAGGCAGCGCGCTGGGGCAGCGCTCCCCAGGGACGGGGGAAGCCGCCAGACACCCGAGGAAAGGGGGGAGAGGAAGGACAGCCACCCCCGGAGCGCCGGGGAGCCCCCCAGGACCTGGCCGCCCCCCCGGAGCGGAGGTAGCGAGCGCTCGGGCAGAGGCGCTTTGAAGAGAGGAGCGAAGTGTAAATAGCCGGTGATTGATGTGCTGGCTTTGACTGCGGAGAAAGCACTATTTTAATTCAAGTGGCCAGGTCAGATGGTCACGGAAGAAGGTTGAAAGGTAGGATTTAATGAGATTAATATGGAGAGAGGGAGAAACGCGCGTCGTCTTAAACATTCCATGAAATAATGGGGTGAGGGCAGCGCGGCGCTCCGCGCTGGAGGTGCGGACCCATCCCGGGGAGCCCCGGGAGCCCTGGCACCGAAGGGCACCGCAAAAAACAAAGCAAAACTTGTGTGGGTGCGTCAGGTCCCTGCTGGAAGCCATTCCGCCAGCTGCACTCCTGCCCTGCAGGTGGAACCGGGGAGGGGGGGAATATTCCTGCTAATTACCGGTTTTCCCCTCCTCAATAAACTCTTTAATTGCAAATGGGAGCAGGGGCCTTTCAGATGCTACCGAGGAGCCGGCGTTCGAGGGAAGGGTGGGGGAGCAGGAGGCCAAATAAAATAAATCCGTTTGAAGGGAACTCGCAGCCACGTGTCGCCTAAAATGCCGAAGCGGTGCCTGTGAATTCCTGCCTCGAGGACGCCGTTCCACGGCGCGGCGGGCACCCCGAGGTTGGAAAAACAAGCTCTTCCCAGCCCCACCGGTGAAACAGGAGCTCGAATGTTTCCAACTCATTGAAAATATTTCTTCCAGCCATCCTGGACGCTCGCTGTCCCCGCGTCCCCCACCGAGCTGCTCCCGGGACGGACGGATTTCAGTTTGAAAACGTCGTCCCGGGTTATTTCTCGCTGTTATTCCGGCGGTCTTCTGGCAGAAGACCGGACGGAGCCGGGAGACCCGCGGCTGGCGAGGGGAGGATGCCCCGGTGGCCGCGTCCCCTCCCCGAGCCGGGGAACGAAGGTGACGGAGGGCCCGGAGCACCGGGCCGGCACCGCGGCCGTGCCCCCCGCAGCCCGAGCCCCGCACGGCCCCGGCTTTTGTTTTCTGGCCAAAATGCCCATCATTCAGACTCCCCCAGGAAGCAGCTCCTGCGGGAAATAACCACGCTGCAGAGGACCCGCTCGGGGATATTCGGGGAGACGCAAAACGCTTTGGGGGTTGCACGGTCTGGGGGGGACGCGGGGGGTACCGAGCACGGCTGAGGCGATGCTTCTGCAAACGAAGGCACCGAGGAGCGATCGAAAGGCGCCGTGCTGGGGCTGCCCCGGCTGGCCCCGGCTCTGCCCGTGCCGCTTCCCCGGCTCCGGCCGCGTTCCTGCCGGGCCGGGCCGAGGCGGCAGCGGCCGGGCTGGAGCGGGCACGGAGCGGGGCGGCAAGGCCGAGCTGCGCTGCGCTTTGCCGGCCCGGGAAATGGGGGAAAAGGGAGGGGAAAAAACCCTAAAATGAAAAAGGGAGGGGAAAAAAAAGAGAGAGAGAACGAATTTGGAAGGGCCGGTGCCGGGGTGTGCTGGGCGCGGGTTGCGGTGCGTGTGGGAAAGGACACGCTGCTGTCCCCGACACGAGTGGGATCCCTTCCCGCAGCGGGCACGGGCGGGCGGTTCCGCTCCCGGGAACGAGCCCCGATTCCCCAGCGTTCAGCCAAAGGAGCTCGGGGAGCGGCAGGGCTGCTGGCGAGGGCAGGGGCCCGGGCGCTGCGGGGACAGCGTGGCCCCGGGCCGCGCTCCTGCTGCCACCGGAGCTTCTCTCCGGCTCCACGGGTGCCTCGCTGCGTCCCGCACGGAGCCCCCCGTGCAAGGAGCGGGGCTCCCGGGGCTCAGCAAAGCCCCCAGCGCGGTGTGCGGCCCGGGCAGGGAGAGCCCCCCCGCAATCCCCGCAGCCCCCCCGAGTCCCGCCGGGCGAGCATCCCAGCGGCGTTTGCAGCCTGCACCTGTTTGAGTGCGTGTCGCTTCCACGGGGAACGGCACATGAACGGCCGGGGAGGAACGGGGAAGCGCCGGGAAGCTTCTCGGCGCTCCCGGGTCAAGCCGGGTGGCTGCCAAGGCGCAGGGAGCCGGGGCCCGGCCCGGCCTGGAGCCACGCGTGCTCCGCCACTTCCCGGGGAACTCTGCCCACGGCCAGCCCGGGGCACCCCGGGGACGGCTGAAGGGGAAAGCCGCTCCACCGGAGGCGGCTGATTTTCCGCCGAGGCTTAATACCCGGCACTTCCAGGGAAAGGAACAGCCAAGTCCCTGTGCACCACACGCGTGCCAGGGGACAGGGCCCGCGGGGCTGCCAGGGCGGCAGGGCAAGGCCAGGCCGAGGGGCGTCTGTGGGGTCTGGGGGCACAGGGCAGCGGGCGGTGCCGAAATGCGCTTGTTTGGGGCAGATCCCCTCCGCCCTCGCCCCTCCATCCTCGCCCCGCTAACACAATTTCAGCGTGCAGCCCCCGCGGCATAGGGGGGTCCCCGCAGCTCTGGGGAGGGGGCGCTGGCGTGGCAGGAATTTACGGGTGGGTTCCTTGGCATCGCCAGCACGAGCCATGTGTTCCCAGGTATTTTACAAGGCCGGCTCGGAAAACGCGCTCCAGGTGAGCGCTGCGTGGGAGCTGCCCGGCCCCGCTCCCCGCGTGGCCCTCCCGGGAGCCCCGGGCTCGGGTGGGCACCCACCGGGGCACGGGAGAGGGGAAAGGCGCTGGGCGAGCTGTTTTGCACAAATATTTTTACGCAGTAAAGAAGATTAAAATGGTTGAGCCGGTCCAGCTTGTCCGGGAGCTGCCGCACGCCCCGACTAACCCCTTCGCGAGGATTTTCGCATCAATCACCCCTTGTTTCTGCGCACGGGATTAACCCGGGAATTAATGTTCGAAACTACGCAAGAGCCCGGTGGCACAGGACGGGGCTGCGCTCCGCGGGGTCAGCGCACCCCGCGCGGATCAGGCGCTCGGAATGTCACACGCTCCCCCGGGGATTTTCCCTCCTAATCTGCCGCTAATTGGCGCAGGGAGCGCACCCACGGGGGATGAGGCTCTGCCTCGCACCCACGGATGGAGGGGCGCGCCTCGCCCCCCGCGCTGCCCAGGAATTGGCGAGCCCCGGTCCCTGCGAGCAGCCGGCGCAAGGGGGCGGTTAAGGACAGCCGAGAGCCCCGGGCCACCCCCGGGGCTGCGGGGACAGCGCGGGGCCCGGGAGGAGTCCCCGCCGAGCATCCTTCGCCCCGCGCCGGCGGTGAGGACAGCTCGCCTTCCCGGCTCTGCCGGCGGCCGGGGCGAGGTGAAAAACATAAAAATGCTAAAAATTAAACTCTCCAAGGGTGGCTGCGACCCCCCCCCCCGTCTGAGACGCCCCCCGGGGTCCTCCCCGCGGTGCCGGTGGCAGCCGGAGCCGCTCGGGGTGGCTCAGGGCTGCTCTGCGCGCAGGTAAAGGGTGATGGAGCTCAGTGCGGGTGTCACCTCCTCCAGCCGCCAGACCCTTTCCTGAAGTGACCTATTTACACGCTCATTGGTTTAAATTAATTTTTTACCCGAAAACCTTTGAGAAGCGCCGGAACAAGCACCACCGAGAAAGGCAGAAGTGGCTACATTTTGTACAGGGGAAAAAAAAAAAAAGAAATTAAGTGACTCTTACTGGTCCCCTTAGCGATGAAATACAGGGGGGAAAGATTAATATCGCTGCATAACCTGTGCCTGCACGTCACTGTCCCGCACCTCACTTCGCTGATATTCCAGCTGCACTGAAACACGGCTGTGCATCAAAATGAGCTTATCAGTATTTTTTTTTTCTTTTTTTTTTTTTTTTTTTAATTTCTGGAAGAAAACACTGGCTCCTCTGGCCATGAAAAAACACCGTGTAAATTGCCATTTCAGATTTTTCAAAAAACATGTTCAGCTCTAAGAATTCCTTCGAATTCGTTACACTCCACCGCGCGAGGCTGCGCCTTGCTGGTCCCAGCGAAGGTAAAAATTCACGTCCTAAAATAAGAAGTCGTTTAAAAAAAAGAAAGAAAGAAAAAAAAAAAAAAAAGAAAAGCACCATTTACATTTGAATATCTAACTTGAACATGATTATAATTACAATCGTCAGACATCGAGCAGTGTTGTCTCCCATGAACAGACAGTTTTGGGGATGTAAACACAGCAGTTTTAATCGTGACGGTCTCTGGGAATGAAGGGAAATTAAGGAGTTATAGCAATTTTTTTAGACGTTTGATCAAAATATTTTTGCCTGGAGATTGCTTGCCAAATGAAAGCAAAATGGAAACGATGGGCGCTGTAATTCAGCAGAGTTTTGTCATGGAAAGAGCCCAAGCCGCCGGTGTTTCGGGGCTGAGGGTTCTCCTTCCCCCGAGGCTTTTGGGGAAGCTCTGTCCTGCGGGAAGCGGCCCTGGCAAAAAGGTGTCGGGGAAGCGATTTTCGATCGAGCATTTTTCAGCCGAAATGCCGAATTCTGAAGGCGCTACAACGATCTGCGTCGCCTTTTCCCTCGGAATGAGCAGAACTCCCCCCGGTTTCCATCTCCCAGGGAGCCGCAGCCGCCGGCGGGGCCGGGGCGCGTTCCCCTCCCGCAGCACCGCTCCCGGGGGTCCCTTGGCCGGGGGACCCCCGCTCCTCCCGAGCCCCGAGCCCCGAGCCCCGAGCCAGGCCCGCAGCCCCGCACGGCTTCCCAATCCAAAGGGATTGCCTTTAATTCAATGTCGAGGGGGTGAACCCCAAAATGCCATTTGCTGTCCTGCCACAATTCGGGCATTCCCCGCTCGTCCCCACACCCTCTCGGGGGGGCTCTCCTCCCCTGGGGCTCCCCGAGCCGCGACGGGGACCCCGATGGAGCCACCGCGGGGTGTCCCTCAGTGTCCCCTCCTTCCCCTGCCCGTGGGTGGGTGGGACAGGGCTCAGCCCCCAAAGAGCAGCTCGGCCCGGGGGGACACCCGAGGAGGGACACCCGAGGAGGAACACTCGAGGAGGGACACCCGAGGAGGGACACCCGAGGAGGAACACCCGAGGAGGGACACCCGAGGAGGAACACCCGAGGAGGGACACCCGAGGAGGGACACCCGAGGAGGGACACCCGAGGAGGCCTCCGCCACCCCTGGGGACATCGCCAGAGCCACGGAGCCCCCGCGGGTTCCGCGTCTGCTTCACTCGCTCTTCCCCCGCTCAGGACGGCTGCGGCGGGACTGCCTGGATAATTATTAGCTATTAATTGAGTTCAAGACCTTTTATGGCGGTGGGAAATGAGGAGCCCGACCGCTGATCCCAAGGAGCGGCCAAGCGCCGGGGCCGCGCCGTCCAGGGCTGCCGGGGCCCGGCCTGACACAAAGTCCCGGGGGTGGGGAGGGGAGGAAAAGAACGAAAAAAATTCATTAGGTGAAAATTATAGAAACTTTCGAGCGAGGGATTTGTTTACGAGACACCTTGGGGAGCTGCCGCGGGGGGAGAGGGGCGATGCTCGACGGGGCGGGCCGGGGGCTGCGCGGGGTCCCTGGGCAAGGTGACAGCGACACTCGGCCTCCCCCGGGGTCGCAGCCTCCCCCGGACCCCCAGCGAGCTCCGAGCGATGCCGTTTCCTTATCTTTGCACGCTTCCACCTTCCAATTAAACCTCCCCAAATTGCCAAAAGGCTGATTTGCATGCAAGGGACCCCGCTCAAAGATGCTAACTTATTGTCTCCTCCCAGAACTTAACATTTCTCTCTTCAGTTCCCACTTGAAAGAAGTTTTAGAACAGTATTCAAAGACTGTCCAAACGAACAAAACCTTCCCCTTCGCTCGGGAGAGAAATCCGGTGTATTCAATACGAGGGCATATTCTCAGAAGTTTGCAGATTTGGGTTTAAAGGCGGTATTGTCCGTGCCTTTTTCCTGAAACTTCTTTATTTTTTTCCCCCCTCAGACCACAGCTCACATGCCTGCAAAGGATTATTAAAATAGAACATCATAGAGCATTTTTCCTCCTTTTTTTTTTTTTTTAAATTTTTTTTTTTTCTTCTTCACTGTTTAGAATTACTTTTCTGGAAGAGCTTTCCAAGCATCCCCCCCACCTCCACCCCTCAAGTCATAATTAAGAACACTTTTTTTTTTTTTTTCTTTTCTAACAAACAGGAAAAGTTAAGAATCAAACCCTTCTCCGAATGTTCCTTTTTCTTTAAACACTAACAGTGTCCTAAAATCGGAAATATTTATCTGTTTCCAGAACACCTGAAAACATTCTCGGGGCTGGACAGACGCTGTTCTTCTACAGCTGAACAAATGAAAGCAGCGAGATTTTGGTACCAGAAGCATCTGTAAGAGCATAAAATAAACGCAAACTTAAATTCTTAGTGGGTTTTGGGAAAAAAAAAGCTGTTTACAAGGCGCCGGGATCTCTGCGTTCAAACACCCCCGTACACACCCGGAGTTTTCTTTTTAGGATTAAAAGATGATGATCCAATAGGCTGAGGATGTGAAACTCCTCTGGGGAAAGCGATAAACTGCAAAAAGCCAGTGGCAACTCATTCCTGATTAACTCCTTTTTATAAAGGGGCGGAATGGAAGCGAACAGGGACCCGACGGGACACGAACATATTTTATTCATTTAATACAAAGCAGCTTTAAAAAAAAAAAAAAAAAAAAATCTTTAAAAAGGCAGTTCAGAGCATAACTCACGGGCCGGGGGGGAAGGCCAAAAGCTGATGGGGTGTGAGGTGATGTCGCCGTCATCCCTCGCTCCCGAGGGAGCGGGCAGAGCACCGGGCAGCGCCAGGGACGCGCTCCCTGCGCGGGGGGGACCGGCCCGGCCCCCCGGGACCCCCGGGGACAGCCCCGCTGTTGGGGACCCCCTAACCCCCCGGCAGGACCCCGCCGAGCTGGAAGGCGGAATCAATGAAATCATGTAAGCGCAGGGAGCACAAAGAGCTGCTGTGCTCGGCTCTGCGGATCATAACCAGAGATGGGAAAGTATTTACGGGACTCTCCGAGTGCCTGGCCCATCACTAGCAAAAAAATAATATTTTTAACCGCAGGGAACCAAGAGTTCATGTAGATTTACAAACGAGGGCTTGCTGGAGAAAGTAACTGTAAGAACATGTGTTAAAAACGCAGCAGAAAGAATTCCATCGATTTCCATGAGAGGTGGATCGCATCCAGGAAGAATGAGTCAACTCCATTCCTCGGGCAGAGCTCGCCAAAGTGAGGAGAATTCCACCAGGCATGCCTTCGGATCACCTCGTGTCCCCCCATTTCGCGTGCTGCTGTCCCGCTGATAACCTCTTCAGAGTGGTTATGCCTTAGAACGAGGTGGGAATTCTTTTCAAAACGGCTTTTCACCCCCGAAAAATAATGTTTTGAGAAATACGTTCTCCCCCAATAATCACATCGGTTGCAAGTCAGCGCTGAGCCAAAAAGACTCTCGCTCTCAGGACACGGTCCAGGGCAGGACAGCGCAGCTCGGAGCGCGAGGAGGAGGAAAGACAAAGTTTACACATCCCAGGGATTCACTCTGTGCTCTGCCTCAATGTCCTGCTGCTAAACCCTGCTCTCCTTTCCCCACAATTTCAGTGTCGGACTGTGCAAGGTTTTGCTTTCATTTCCACGGAGGAGGTGACAATTCTCGAAGCCACTGCAAAGTTTCCTCCCCAGCTCCATTCTCCCAGGGCGGGGGGACACTGATCGCAAGCAGAATGTTTAATTTCTCAATTAAAGAAACCTTTCTCCAGCCACAAAAGCACATCCCCTGTGTTTTGTTTCGCAGGTGGAAGAACAAATCACTCATTGCTCTGAGAGATTGGGGTTGAAACAGCAATGGCCAAGCACTGTCAGCGTTTTGCTCTGTGCAAGTTTCACACAGACCCTCCCAAACTTCATTAACACAAAAACAACACAGAAAACATTCAGCACGGAGCTCATCAGGCTTCCCCACCTTGCTGGTGGCTCTTTAGCCCCCAAATCGGCCAAACAGAGCTTGTGGCAGCCCCACAGGAACACCGCAGTTGTGCTGTTGAAGAGTGAGGTGCAGCCCGTGATAAGCTCATCAATGAATAGTTAAAAACCCAGCTCCAAAAGTGTGGTTAGAAAATGAAATGCAAATATATACAAAATAGCCAATGGTTCCTGTGAATATAAATGCCTGTCTACCTCATGACTGCTATTTTCCAGCCAGCTTTCCAAGCAGAGCAGCCCTCGCACTGCTGTATCTACAATTGTGCCATTTATAAGGCAGGAGCCCACCTCGCCCCAGCTCTGGATCCTGCCCTGACTCATGTTCCGCTGGGTTTGCTCCTCGTGCTCCGACAGAGCAGAGAGCAGCACCTCTGGGGAAGGTGGGACAGCCCCAGACACTCAGTATTCCTCGTCAGAAAAATTAAAGTGCTGATTTACATCCCGCGGGGGAGAAAGGGTTTGACAAGTGGCGCTGAAATAAAATATTGCGCTGATACCTGGGTCAAGCAAAAGTCTGGGTGAATAATTCTGGCTCAGGGTGCCCCGAGAAGCTGTGGCTGTGTCCAAGGCCAGGTTGGATGGGGGTCTGAGCACCCCCGGGTAGGGAAGGTGTCCATGCCCATGGCAGGGGTTGAGGGTGGGCTCTAAGGTCCCTTCCAACCCAAACTGCCCTGGGATTCCATGCTGGCAGAAGGAAATAAAGTTTCCCAAAAAAAGGATGAAGTGTTTTATAAAAAAGCAACACAGCAAGCTTCAAGCTTGAAGGAACATCTCATTTTATCGAAGGAAGGGACATCTCGTTCCTATTTATAGGAAGGGACATCTCATTTTATCGAACCTTCCCCTTAAAATCCTCTTTAATTCATTTACTGCGCCCGAGTCGCCCACTCTGCTGCTGGGACAGCAACTTCCAGACCCACTGGTGAAAGAACACAGACATAAAATGTGTAAAAGGTGTAAACAGATGACTTTTACCCTCTCTGCAATAACAAATCTGTGCAGGCTGCTCGGGAAGAGCTCATTTTTGAGAACAAATCACCTCTGA
Organism: Acanthornis magna; assembly: GCA_036785705.1. Taxonomy (NCBI): domain Eukaryota; kingdom Metazoa; phylum Chordata; class Aves; order Passeriformes; family Acanthizidae; genus Acanthornis; species Acanthornis magna. Next base: position 3,259,031 of record JAWUZG010000050.1, read on the forward strand.
ACTGCAGAGAGCCGAGGCCCAGGCAGGCTCATCACACCCACACAGCCTCAGCTGTCCTGACAGACACCTCCAGACCTCGTCATGCTCTCATTTGGGATCCTCTCAGTGCCCTGACACAGAGCAGGAGCTGCTTCGCTGCCCCTCAGCCGCAGTTTGGCTCCCTCGGTATGAGCGAGATGGGGAAATGGTTTCATTTCTCTGAATTACGAAGTTAAATAGAGTGAACTGAGGAGCTCCTCGAGAAATAATGGAGCGAGATCATCCGTACGGTGATTAAATATGTGAAGGGAACTTCCCTGCCCATCCAGGAGCCGCTCTGGCAGTCACCCCCTCCCCAGCAGGCGCTGTCCCTGCTGCCACTGAAGTCACCTGCAGTGGCTCCAGTGACCTGGAGGAGCCCTCCTTTCCCAGTCAGACCAGTATTCCTCACCAGCCCCAGCCTCCATTTCCCACAGCAGAGTCTCTGAGGTCTCATTTCACAGAGCCACGGCTTCCTCAACAAATGGCTCAGATAAGAGCAGTGCCTGCATCAGCCTCTGCCCATTCACAGCGCCCCAGACTGCTTTGGGTGAAAGGGACCTTAAATCCCATTCCAGACCATCCCATGGACCCCATCCCATCCCATCCCAGACCATCCCATGGACCCCATTCCATCCCAGACCATCCCATGGATCCCATCCCATGGATCCCATCCCATCCCATCCCATCCCCATTATTCCCATCCCATCCCCATTATTCCCATCCCATCCCCATTATTCCCATCCCCATCCCATTCCTGTTATTCCCATTATTCTCATTATTCCCATCCCATGGATCCCATGGATCCCAGGGATCCCATCCCATCACATCCCTGTCCCAGGAGATTTGGGCCCATCCTGCTCTCCCCATTCCCATTCCCATCCCATTCCATTTCCATCCCCATCCCCATCCCCATTCCCATTGCCATCCCATCCCATCCCATCCCATGGATCCCGTCCCATCCCATCCCATCCCATGGATCCCATCCCATCCCATGGATCCCATCCCATCCCATCCCATCCCATCCCATCCCATCCCATCCCATCCCATCCCCATTATTCCCATCCCCATTATTCCCATCCCATTCCTGTTATTCTCATTATTCCTATTATTCTCATTATTCCCATCCCACCCCATGGATCCCATGGGTCCCATCCCATTGCATCCCCATCCCAGAGGATTTGGGCCCATCCTGCTCTCCCCATTCCCATCCCCATCCCATTCCATTTCCATCCCCATCCCCATCCCCATCCCCATCCCCATCCCCATCCCCATCCCCATCCCCATCCCCATCCCCATCCCCATTCCCATTGCCATCCCATCCCATCCCATCCCATGGATCCCATCCCTTGGATCCCATCCCATCCCATCCCATCCCATCCCATCCCATCCCATCCCATGGATCCCATCCCATCCCATGGATCCCATCCCCTCCCATCCCATCCCATCCCATCCCATCCCATCCCATCCCATGGATCCCATCCCATCCCATCCCATCCCATGGATCCCACCCCACCCCACCCCACCCCTGCCATGACGGTGACACTTTCCCCTACCCCAGGTTGCTCCAAGCCCTGTCCAGCTGCCCTGGGACACTTGCAGCTGCTCGGGTGCATGATCAGGGACAGCACTCCTTCATACGGGGAGCATATTTCCTGTAAAATTATTACCAAAAGCTTTCCAACTCCACTCCTAAGCAATCAGAATGTGACTCAGGTGCAGATCCCAAAAAGCCTGGGAGGACACTGGAAGGGAAGTTGAGTCAGAATCAGCGATTTCGTCACAAAGCTCAGCACAGGGAACCATCGAGGCAGAGAAACACTCGGCCCTTAGGTGTGTCAGCCACTAAACATGGGCTGGCAGGGCACGGCAAGGCTGTCAGGAGTGGCTGGGAAACAGTAAAATGGCAAAATTTCAATATTTCAGTGAGGGAATAAACAGCCATTGTCCCCAAGTTCTTTTTTCAGCAGTTAGGGCTCGCAGCTCTTCTGGAGCTGACGCTGAGCTCTGTGAAAGCCCTGCCAGGTGAGAGTTCTGCACCACAACCTCCTCATCCTTTCATTTTCATCCTTGTTTATCACCACCAGCCCTCACCCTGAGAGGGAAAACCATCCCTTTATACAAAGACACCCCAAATTCTGCATTTTAATATGAAAAAATAGAAACCAAGGTGTGTTGGCAGTGTTGTCATTCACCAAACAAACCAATTTAACATTTTCCCTCCCATTAAACACAGACTGATAGGAAATTGTTCATTTTATCACTCAGGTTGTTAAAAAAATCACAATTCTGACCATTTCTCCACTTAGCCATTTTCTCACTGCTCCTACAAGCAGATATTCCACGAGGAAATTCTGGATGTTTCTATAGGAATAAAATCCCCAGATTTATCATACATCTGGTACAGATCTTCGGGAAATACAACCTTAGGTACAAAAACTGTCCCAAAGTCACAGAAGTAAGAGGTGATCTATGGAAGAACAACCAAAGCCCAGCTCACGTCACCCAAGAGCAGAATCACAACTCATAGAATTATTCAATGGGCAAATCCGGATTTTTTTTGTCACTCATTCAAGTGGCTGCATTTTAGCAAGGGAGGGGAAAAAAAAAATCTCAATAAAAGAATTTTATGCTGGTAGGATGAGAAAAATGCTAAACATGTTTTTATGGGAGAAACAGAGATAGAGCACTGGCTTGAGCACTGAAAATCTCTCATGCCCTGATCTATAAATAAAACTCGTTGGGCTTTTCTTTTGTACTAAATTTAAAGGCGAGCCTTTTCCATGGAGAGTTTTCTTTAAAGCAAACTCTGCCCCAGAAGGACTTTAACGATGGTGTTTCCAACAAGCAGCATGAATGAATTAAACAATAAATGCAGGCAGAGAGCAGCTGTGTGTTTCTTTAACAGAAGCAGATGAATGTGAAACCTCAAACACGGCTGGGATCTCCGAAAAGGACAATTCCTGATGGTTCTCACACAGTTTTCCTCCAGGAAAAACTCCAGGACCTTGGCTCAGGTGCCATTTGCCCATGAAAAACTTCCAGGTTGGTGCCAGTGGCCATCAAGCAGAAATTCCAAATTTTGCAGCACACAAAAGATGAAATTATTCAGCTTTTCCGTGAGTTATTCCCAGGGAGAAGAGGAGGAAAGGCCCTGGGCTGTCCTTGGCAGCTCCAGGAGCAGCACAGAGCTCCCAGAGCCTCTCAGTGCACAGCTCCTTCCCTCCACACACAGCCCTCAGCTAATTATTCATAATTAATCACCAAGCCCTCCCTCCTCTCCTCACAAAGCTCTCCCAAGTCCCACCTGGAGCCACAAATTCCCAAAAACACACCAAGAGTGTCCCCATGGCACAAACACAGTCCCTGAGGCCACTCGGGGACCCTGGGGAGCACAGGAGAGCCTCCTGTGCTTCCCAAGGTTTGCTCGTTAGCCTGGCGCTAATTATTGCTGTCCATTACAACATCAGCCACTGCTAATTGTCACCTGCATTTCCAAAGGACACGGTCACCTTCATTTCCTGTCACCTGCGTTTCCAAAAGACACTGTCACCTTCATTTCCTGACCCAACTGCTGCCCAGGTTCTGTATTTCACCCCAAAGCCAAAGCGTCGCAGCCTGAGGCCCTTGGGTTTTGGGGAACCAAAGGGATTTGGGTGAAAAAAACCAAAAGGTTTTTGGGGAACCAAAAGGATTTGGGAGGAAAAAACAAAGGGTTTTTGGGAAATCAAAGCGATTTGGGTGAAAAAAAACAAAGGGTTTTTGGGGAACCAAAAGGATTTGGGCGAAAAAAACCGAAAGGTTTTTGGGGAACCAAAGGGATTTGGGTGAAAAAAACAAAGGGTTTTTGGGGAAATCAAAGGGATTTTGGAGGGAAGAAAGGGTTTTTGGGGAACCAAAGGGATTTGGGTGAAAAAAAAACCAAAAGGTTTTCGGGGAACCAAAGGGATTTGGGAAAACAAGAATGCAGGTTTCCCCAATCCCTTTCTGTGTCAGTTCTGGAGTTCACTTGCCACCGTTTTTCCTTCCATTTGCCTCCAGCCTTGATGCTTCCCACCCTTCACATTTCCTAGAAGGGAATGCTTTATTTTCTCTTTTCGAGGGCTGCACCTGCTGTTCCCTCCTCGCCCTGCAGGGATTTCTCCTGGCACTCCAAACTGAGCACCCACCCCAGGATCAGCCCCAGGAAAACCTGCGGGAGAGGAGTGAGTTTGAATCTCCCCCAGTCCCTGATCTCTGTGCCGGCAGAGAAGAGATTCCAAACCTCCTGAGTGTTGTTCTATCACAGTAAAATCATCAAACATCGCAGAGTTTCCTATCAGAACCACCCCAGACTTTGCTGGGGCTCGTCACCCACGAGACATTTCACAGAATGAACTTTACGGAGGCAGGGCAGGTGCACAAAGCAGGAATAAAAAGCAGGAGTAAAAAGCAGGAATAAAAAGTTGGAATGAAAAGCAGGAATGAAAAGCAGGAATGAAAAGCACGAATGAAAAACAGGAATAAAAAGCAGGAATGACACTAAGGAATAAAAAGCAGGAATGACAAGAAGGAATAAAAAGTAAGAATGAAAAGTAGGAATGAAAAGCAGGATTTTGGTGTCAGAGCTCTGATTCTCTTCCCTGGAGATGTGGACAAACCTTCAGTTCAGCACCCAAAGCAGCTGAAGAGCACCCAGGCCTCAGGGAGGGTGGGGAGGATCTGGCTCAGAGTGGGCGCAGGGAGGAGGCCACGAGAAGAAAACTTGCCCTGACGAAAAAAACCAAAAATCCCCAAACCCCTCCCCCGGAAAAACACAAAAACCACCAAAAAAAAACCCCAAAAAACCAAAACAACAAAAAAACCTCACAAAAAACCACCAAAAAACAAACAAAAAAACCAAACGAAACCCTAAAGAAAAAACAAAAAACCACGAAAAACAAACAAAAAAAAAACCAAAAAACCAAAGAACAAAAAACCCACAAAAAACCACAAAAAACCCCACAGAAAACCACAAAAAACCCCACAAAAAACAAACAAAAAAACCCCAAAGAAAAAACGCCCAAAACCCCCAAAAACAAAACAAAAAAACAAACCAAAAAACCCCAAACCCAACTGCCCCCCCAAAAAACTCCAAACAAACAAAACCAAAAAAAACCAAAAAACCCAAACAAACAACCAAAACCAAAGCAAAATAAAAAACCCACAACACAAAAAACAACAACAAAAAAACCCCCAAAAAACCCCAAAAGAAACCCAAAAAAACCAAACACAAAAAAACCCCACAAAAAACCCCAAACAACAAACAAACAAACCAAAACCCCCAAAAAACAACCCAAGAAAAAAGCCTCTCCCTGCCCAGGGCAGCCCCACACGTGGTGGCTGCTCCACCTGGGGTGGCTCCTTCGCCCATGAAGTGAATTTCCTCATGGATTTGTCAGTGGCTGAGAAGAAAGAGAGAAAAATTCTGCCTGAGACACTTTGGTCTGGTGGAAGATGTCCCTGTCTGCGGCAGGGGATGGAACGAGATGGTCTAGAAACTCCTTTTAAACCTTTAAATTCCTTTTAAACCTTCAAACTCCTTTTAAACCTTCAAACTCCTTTAAACTCCTTTTAAACTCCTTGAAACTCCTTTTAAACTCCTTTAAACTCCTTGAATCTCCTTTAAACCCAAACCATTCCGTGATTCTCCGAGCACAGAAAAAAAGAGAGAGATCCCCGTGGTGTGTTCTGAAAAATTGAGATTTATTCCACGGCAGAGAGAGCAAAACCCCACACGTTGAAAGAGCTCAGCTCCCTGAGACTGAAGACATAAATGAAAGAAGAAATAAATGGATTTTAGCCAAGCTGCCAATGATTGCAGTGATTCCAAAACTCATCCTCAAATCGCAGCTCCTCCTCCCCTCCGTGGGCTCGTGGGGACTTGGGAAAGGCAAATTGTGACATTTGGGGACCGTGGGACAGCTGAGTTCGCTGTTATGGATCCCAAAGGGTCTCTATTTCATACTCATTAATGCTCATTATATTTCCACGCTCAGAATGTTTTGTGAGCATAAAGCTGAATTTCCTCCTACCTGCTCTGGAAATGCATAAACCCTCAGGTCATTCGACCTGCTGATGTTTCTATTTCCAGGAGCAGGCAGGAACGCTGAAAAGAAAATTTAAAAAAGAAAAAAAAAACCCAAAACAAGCCTTTCCCAGCAAATTCTGATGTATAGGATGTGACATAATGGCGCAAAAACTTTTGGCAAAAAAAAAACCCCAGGATTTCAAATTGCTCGGTTTAATGGGCTGCGCTCGGCCTGGGCCCTACACGAAAGCACAAAATGTCACCCCCAGAGCGGTGCAGGAAGGAGAAAACAATTTCCAGGGTGAAAATCCATCGAGTCGAGAGCACTGTTTATAGGTTCCTGCAAACACAAGTGTTTGGTGCCATGGGGTGACCAGGGAACCTTGGCAGGGCCACCCTGCAGAGGGGACAGAGGGGACAGAGCCTCATTTCCCTTTTTCCAGAGCAATAATTTGCTGTGCCCTGTGGCTCCCTGGGCCCTCTCGGGGTGGGGAAGAGCTCTGAGGGGTTTTTTGGGGGATTGGCTCCCTCAGCGTGGCAGGAGTGGCTGTGGGGAGCTGTGGGAAGGAGAAGGAGAAGGAGAAGGAGAAGGAGAAGGAGAAGGAGAAGGAGAAGGAGGAGAAGGAGAAGGAGAAGGAGAAGGAGAAGGAGAAGGAGAAGGAGAAGGAGAAGGAGAAGGAGAAGGAGAAGGAGAAGGAGGGGAAGAATTGGAGACGATGTCCTCTTAAAAAAACCTTATTTTGGGGGCTGCTCCCCCTGCAAGGCGCTCCTCAGCAGAGGGAAGAAGGTGCTTCTCCATCAGAAAATCCTTCCTTAGGTGACCGTGGTGTCCTTAACGAACTTAATTTGCTTTATTCCCCAGGCCTTGGTGCAGGGGAGCTGCTCCTGCCACGGTTTGGGTTTGGAGCATCTCCCCTGAGCACCTTCACCCCACACAGCCCCCAAAAATCCAGCCCCTGCAGCACTTCAGACCCCACAGCCCCACACCCCCCAGGCCATGTTCCAGGAGGAATTTCCCCATGGAAAAGGTGGTCAGGAATTGGACAGGGAGGTTTGGGGTCCCCACCCCTGGAGGTGTCCCAGGAGGTGGCACTGAGTGCCCTGGGCTGGGGACAAACCCAGAGCTTTATCAATTCTGAAATTCCAGAGCTGGAGTTCCGAGTCCAAGGTTGGACTCAGCGATCTTGGAGATCTTTTCAAGCTGAAATGGTTTTGTGGCTCTTTGATCCAACGATCTGCAAGCAGAAATGTGGGTTTGGGTGCAGGGATTTTATCCCACGCATCCTTTCTTTCTCTCTTCCCTCTCCCTTTTCCTAATGAAATCTTTCCATATTATTAATGGCCGGGGTGGATCTCCAGAGTGTGTTCCTTCCAGGATTTTCTTGTTTGCCGTAGCCTTCACATTTTCCAGTTCATTTCCTATTTTCCCGCTCTAAACCACGCTGCCAAAAAAAATCCCCGAAGCACGCTCTGGCAGTGGAACAGAAAATCCCAATTTTTGAGAATGGACATTTGATCCAGACTCTTGTCAATCAGCAGAAATTCACCCCTCAAATATGAGCCACGTCCAGCAGTGGCTGAGAGTTCTTCCAGGTGAGTTTTTATCTCAGCCAGAAGCTCTTCAGCTGCTGAAATTTATGTGGAATTAGCAATCCAAGGGCAATCAGCCAAAATACAAAGGAGGGATTTATAATGGGATGTTCCATCAGCTTCCTTTAGGAATTCAATTATTAGGAATGAAATTAATGACACGGATTTATGCCTCGATGAGCTAAATGTTGTCTGTCATAACCGAGGAAAGGACAGACTCCCAAGAAAAAGTTCCTCGCTCCTGGATGGGAATATCTGAAACCCGAGTGGCTCTGTAATCCCCCACAGAAACAATTATTTGGATTTAATGTAATCCTCAGCAGAAAAATTGGAACCACCACAGACTCGGCTGATATTGGAGCTCAGGCACTCATGGTGCCAGTTGGAACAGGTCTGGAGTCAGGGAATTCCTCAGGACATGCGAGGAGAGGAGAAAAATCGGAATTAATTCCGTGGATTATTGTTGGGTGCAATTCTTTCTGTGGCTTCTGAAGGAACAGCCTCACACATTCAGGTGCTCGTGGCATGGACAATTCCTGGTAAACAAAAACTGGGATTAAAAGCCTTTGGACATGGTCAAACTAATGGAAATTCTGTGAGATGGCTCTGGCAGCCTCATGGTGGGACTGGAGACCTTGGGTGTGTGGCACTGGGAATTAGGGCCGAGTTAATTCCATTCACTTCTGGGACCTTTAACCACATCTCTTTTCACTTTTAAATATTCTCAGTAACATTTTTTCTTCTTTATTTCTTCCGGCCTTCAGGTACAACTTTCTAATAACAAAAATAATCTCGCTCTGAAAGTGGATTTAATCTTTTCCACAGCATTTCAGCATTTCATCCGTTCTACTGCTGTCCATAAAGAAGACAAATAAATCAGGATCCCAGTCCCAGAAGATTTTATTTTCAGTAGATGGAGATGGATAAAAGCTCAGCTGCTCCTGTGCAGGTGAAGTCTGTCTCTCTCCATTATCTTAATCAGAGTTTCAAGTTTTTTAGTTTAGTTATCAATGTCAGATGGGATGAGCCCAGATGTCAGAGATGTGCCCTGGAAAGGCTCCGATGGCTCTGGAAATGTGACTGCCGAGCCTGCGAGCTGGAGGCTGTGCAGGTGCTGGGGATGTGCAGGGATCCCTCCCTCCCTCCCTCCCTCCCTCCATCCATCCATCCATCCATCCTTCCCTCCCTCCCTCCCTCCTTCCCTCCCTCCATCCATTCATCCCTCCTTCCCTCCCTCCCTCCCTCCTTCCCTCCCTCCTTCCCTCCTTCCCTCCCTCCCTCCTTCCCTCCCTCCATTCTTCCATCCTTCCCTCCCTCCCTCCCTCCCTCCCTCCCTCCCTCCCTCCCTCCCTCCCTCCCTCCCTCCCTCCCTCCCTCCCTCCCTCCCTCCCTCCTTCCCTCCCTCCTTCCCTCCTTCCCTCCCTCCCTCCCTCCCTCCCTCCCTCCCTCCATCATCCCTCCATCCCTCCATCATCCCTCCATCTTTCCCTCCATCTTTCCCTCCATCTTTCCCTCCTTCCCTCCCTCCCTCCCTCCCTCCCTCTCCTCCTAAAGGAACAATGACCTCAGCAGTCAAACCCCACTGAAGGCAGCGAGTTCGCAGAGCTGGAATCAGCATCTGGACTGTTGTCCTGGATACCTTCAAAATCCACGATTTCTTCCCTTGGGGGATGTGTTTCCAGGAAATCCATATTATTTTGGCTGAAATCCTTCGGAGGGTGTCATCAGACCACCAGTGCCGCTCCCCAGCTCTGTGTGCTGCGCTCAAAACGCTGTTTTTCTGTAGGAATCCGGAATGAAACAACTTTGGCAGTGCCTGGATTTCCACTCGGATTTGTCAGGGCAGCAGAGGATCCGAGGGGCTGAGTCTTTCCAAATCTCCTCAGATCCTCTGCGTTACAAGGACCGAGGGGCTCTGGGTCAGTCCAAGCTCTGACATCAGCAGGGTCACACTTGAGCTGAGCTGCCTCGGGAACCGCAGGGGGACAGAAGTTTTCCAGCAGCACCGAGTTCCCCTCTCTGTTCTCAGGGAGAGATTCGTGGCAAAACTGAGCAGGGAATTCCCAGAGGCTGCAGGAGCACGGAGGGACAGGGAGAGGAGATGGATGTGACAAACCTTGGGACGGGGAGGATGGGATGTCACTCAAAGCTGCTGAGGGCACTTCATCCTCCCAGTTCCCTTCACCCTCCCAGTTCCCTTCACCCTCCCAGTTCCCTTCACCCTCCCAGCTCCCTTCATTCTCCCATTTCCCTCCACTTCATCGTCCCAGTTCTCTTCATCCTCCCAGTTCACCTTTCTTTTATCCTCCCAGTTCCCTTCATCCTCCCAGTTTCCTTCCCTTCAGTCTCCCAATTCCCCTCATTTCACTCTCTCAATTTCCTTCATTTTCCCAGTTCCCTTCACTTCATCCTCCCAAGTTCCCTTCATTCTCCCTATTGTCCTCATTTCACTCTCCCAATTTCCCTCATTCTCCCGTTTCCCTTCCCTTCATTCTCCCAGTTTCCTTCCCTTCATTCTCCCTATTCCCCGCATTTCACTCTCTCAATTTCCCTCATTCTCCCATTTCCCTTCCCTTCATCCTCCCAGTTCTCTTCCCTTCATCCTCCCAGATCCATCACTTCATTCTCCCAATGCCCTTCCCTTCATCCTCCCAGTTCCCTTCATTCTCCCAATTCCCCTCATTTCCCTCTCCCAATTTCCTTCATTCTCCCAATCCCCTTCCCTTCATTCTCCCATTTCTCTTCCCTTCTCTCTCCCATTTCCCTTCCCCTCATTCTCCCAGGTCCCTCTCAGGCACCTCAGTGCCGTGGCTCAAATCTGCCACCCAACAGAAGTGAGAAAGAACAGTTCATACTCCTTATTTTCCACCAAAAACCTCAGCCATGACTGACAGCTGTCACATCACAGCACATTTTACTATTTCTGTCACTTGTGTTCACCTTTTTTCCATCATTAGATTTTTCTGAGGTTTTTTTCCCGTCCTTGCTTTTCCTTGTTTATAAATATCAGACTGTGGACACAGAACAAATCACCTTGCTGGGAACGGTCCTTAAAGACATGGATAATATCCATGCTCTTTGTCCCACATGCTTTTCCATTTAAAATATTTGGCCTGAGAATGTGGGAGGTAAAGAAATTATATTTGGAGGCCTTTTAAAAACATCTCTTCCATCCCCTGATTTACGCTCTTTGGGACTCGTTCAGTGTAAGACATCAAACTGGTTGTGCTTTAGATAAAAGAAAATCTCAGGCATTGGGGTTTTCTTGGAGTTTTTCATTCTTCTCTCCCATAGATCTTCATAAAATTGAGCTGCCAGAGCCCTTCCTCTTCTTCCTGAGTTCTCTTTTTCTTATCAACCTTCACAATGCACTTTTAATATTCCCCTGCAGTGCTGGGCTCTGGGGTCCCACTCAGTGACTTTTAGTGACACAAGAGCAGCTCAGGGCACCTGCTGAGCAGGGACTGGGCTTGAATTCCAGCCCCAGGTGATGCTGCTCGGGCTCCTCTGCCCTGTCCTTCTGTCCTGTCCTGTCCTCTCCTTCTGCCCTGTCCTTCTGTCCTGCCCTGTCCTTCTCTCCTGTCCTACTGTTTTGTTCTTCTGTCCTGCCCTGTCCTTCTGTCCTTCTGTCCCCACGCCCTGGGACACACACCCTGAGGCAGTTTGGCCCTGCAGCTCCAGCACTTGGTGGGGATGCAGAAAAATCAGAATCAAATTATAGAATGAGAGAGTCAGGATATGCTGAGCTGGGAGGGATCCCCAGGATCATCCACCCCACTCCTGGCCCTGCCCAGACCCCCCAACAATCCCACCCTGGGCACCCCTGGGAGCACTGTCCAAACGCCCCTGGAGCTCTCTGGCACATTTGGGAATGTCACCATTCCCTGGGCAGCCTGGGCAGTGCCCAGCACCCTCTGGGGGAAGAACTTTTCCCTAAAATCCAACCTAACCCTGCCCTGGCACAGCTCCAGCGATTCCCTGGTCCTGTCCCTGTCCCAGAGAGCAGAGAGGGAGGGAATTTTGCCCTCAGCTGAACCCTTCAGCCTGGTGCTTCTTCCCACCTCTCTGCTTCCCTCCAGCACAGCAGGGCTGGGATCATCTCACTCCTTCTGCCCTGAGCACAGAGCTCCCCGGGAAGCTCTGCAGGGATGGAGACACCCCAGGGTGGTCCCAATGTCCTCCCTCCTCCCTGGGGAGCTGCCCAGCCCCGGTACCCCTGGGAATTTGCTCCTGAAGCCAGAGGGGATCCAAGCCCTGCTGGAAGAGCTCTGCTCTGCTCGGAGCTGTCTGTGTCGGTGCCCAGGGTGGCACTGGGTGTCCAGGGTGCCACCAGCACAGGGACAGCCCTGCCACCCCCACCCCTGGGTGCTCTGAGCAGCCCCAGCTGCTGCCAGCTGTTCCTGCAGCCACGGATCCTGTGCCCTCTGAGGAATCAGAACCAATTTAGGCACCGAGCCCCGGGATGTGAATCGGTTTGGAATTAATGGAGTCCAATGAGGCAGTGAAAAGCCCTGGAACACCTTGGACTGGACAGGGCTGCTGCTCTGGGGATGGGAGGACAATGCATATTTTACGCCGTGAATTTTTTATTAAGGGCCGGGGTGGTTTTTTTATTTTTTATTTTTTTATTATCGAATATGAATATTTTACACGTCCGAGTTCAGAACAATGCTTTTTTTGGCTGGCTCTGCACTTTTCATGGTTGTGTACCCTCGCGTTGCATAACTGAGAGAGATCCATTTACACACAGGGGGAAAGGGGACTAATGAATCTCAGCAAAACTAACTTTACTGCGTGTGAAAAAACAGCACTCTGAAGTTTTCCAAATAAAAAAAAAATATACATGCATAAAATCCGTGCATGGAATGGCTTAATAAAACCAGTGTGTGTGTGGGTGCACGTGTGGGTCTGGGGGTAATGACTGCACTGCCTCTCACCCACAGGAGCTGCAGCAGGGACATCTCCACCTGGGAAAGCTCTGGAATGTTCTTTCCTCCTTCATCCCAACCTCCTCACACTCAGGATGTTCCCAAAGTGGGAGAAACGGAGCTGGACCTGCAAATTTCTGGGTAAATCATGGATGGAGGTGCTCGTGCTCACTGCAGGGCTGGGGTTTTCCTGCCCCTGATCCCTCCCGGCCACTTCCAAACATCCCCGAGGTTTTCACACCCAATCTGCAGGATATTCCTGCCCTGCAGCCCTACCCAACCCCTGCCCCATCCCTGGGAGCACCTCAGGCCAGGCTGGATGGCATTCTGAGCCCTGGGCTGGTTGAAATGTCCCTGCTCACCCCAGGGAGGTTGGACCGGAGGGGCTTTAGGGGTCCCTTCCAAGCCAAACCATTCCCTGATTCAGTGATCCTCAGGATCAGAGGATTCCTGCCTTTGGGACAGCCCTGCTGCATTTCCGAGGAGCTTTGAGCGCTCCCAGGAGCAGCTGCTGGATTTGGCAGGGCCAGGCTGCCTGGAGCCCCTGCATCCTGACCGTGGGTGGGGGAGAAACACCCAGTTTATCCAGAAAATTCTGGAATCCCTTCACTCTAACCATGAATGGGGAAAAAACACTCAATTTATCCAGAAAATTTTGGAATCCCTTCACCCTGACCATGGATGGGGAAGAAACACTCCATTTATCCAGAAAATTCTGGAACCCCTTCATCCTGACCGTGGATGGGGAAGGAACAGTCCATTTACCCAGAAAATTCTGGAACCCCTTCATCCTGATCATGGACAGGGAAGAAACACTCCATTTATCCAGAAAATTCTGGAATCCCTTCACTCTGACCATGGATGGGGAAGAAACCCTCAGTTTATGCAGGTAATTCTGGAATCCCTTCATCCTGACCATGGATGGGACCCCATTTATCCAGCTAGTTCTGGATAAATCCAGAATTATCCAGGTAATTCAATTCTCCTGACCTTTCCTGCTGGGCCAGTTTCGAGCTCTCTGAGCATCACTCAGCAAACAAAGGCACTCCTTTCCCAACCTTTCTCTGTGTCCCTTTGGAGGACACACCCTTGGCATCTGTGTCCAGCTGATTTTGGGACAAATGGTCCAGCAGCAACCTCCTCGGGACCTGCAGGGAGGCAAGAGCACCTTCCAGTGTGGATGAGGGACAGGAGACTGGAATGATAAAGATAAGGATTGCCCAGTGTGAATCCAGAGGTTTTATTATTTATTTTATTTAAATTATTTATTATTATGTTTAATATATAAATATTTATTATTTATTTATTTATTATTATTTTATTATATTATTATATATTATATATATATATTATTATTTAGTTTATTTTCTATTATTATTAAAATATTTATTTTATTATTTATATTTAATATAAAAATTTATTTTATTTATTATTATTTATTATTATCTAATATAATATTTATCATATTAGAGGTTTTATTATTTATTATTAGTGGGATAAGGGGAGAGAGCTCCTGTGCAGCCCAAAACGGACAGGGGGACAAAAACCACATTTTTTGGGGTAATCAGTGAGCATTGTCCTGGGCTGACGTTACAGAGTCCCAATAAAACCTTTACATTCACGGGGAATGGGGAAAGTGCAAAATGATGGATTGTTTGACATTTCAAAGAAAATAAAGAGCTGCTGCCGGATTGAAACTTCAAAGAGGCTCGGGGAGGGAAGGAGGGAAAAAATGAACAAATTTTGCTGGGATCGAGTTAATTTTCTTCCCGGTAGCTGGTGTGGGGCAGTTTGGGATTGGTGCTGATAACAATGGGATGTTTTCATTTTTGCTTGCACAGAGCCAAGGCTCTCCCCACCCCAGCGAGAGGATTGGGATGCACAAGGGGTTGGGAGGGGACACAGCCAGGCCAGGTGACCCCAAGTGACATTCCAGACCTTATGGCATCACGGTCAGCGTGGAAAGCTGGGGGAGAAGATGGAAAAGAAGAATTTGGAGAGATGGAGTTTGGCTCCCACTCTGTAATCCTTGCAGCCAGCCCTCTGCTCAGCAGACTGCCGCTGCGTTCCTGGCAGCAGGAGGATCCCAGGGGCTCGCAGAATCTCAGGGTGGTTGGGTTGGAAGGGCCTCAGGAGATCACCCAGGGCAGGGTCACCTGCAGCAGGTGCCACAGGAGCACATCCAGGTGGCTTTGGAATCCAGAGGGGACACTCCACACCCTGCCCGGGTGAATTCACAATCCAAACCCTCCCTGTAGCCACAGCACAGGTGGAAATACATCAGGGGAAGGATTCCTGAGACTCCTTCCCTGGGAGCTGGGGGAATAAAGTCCCAAACAATTGAGACCTTAGGCCCTTGAAAGCAAAACTGAAATAAAAACGAGGGAACGAATTCCCAGTGCCCTGCGCAGCCATGGCAACACAAGGTGAGCAGGAGGCCGAAAAGAGTCTGGAGCCGTGGAACACGAGCCAAGTTCTGCTATCTCGGGGCTGTCCTTGAGCAAAGTCATGCCTGGGAGGGCAATGGGAACAGCCAGGCCAGCCCCGGGTGCTGCAGCCCGGTAATGATGGGCTGTTGAAGGATTCTGGGCTGGGAGGAGCTGACCCGGGCCCCTGAATTGAAATGAGTTTGGTATCAATGGATCCATCTGGGAGTGCCTCAGCAGTGCCCTGGGAGGGGAAAATCTCATTAGAGCACTCCCAGGGCTGTTTGGTGACATTCTGTGAACACAGATTGTGTCTGTGCTGGGTCTGCAGAGCTTGCTTCCCTTCCCAAACCTTCCCTTCCCTTCCCTTCCCTTCCCTTCCCTTCCCTTCCCTTCCCTTCCCTTCCCTTCCCTTCCCTTCCCTTCCCTTCCCTTCCCTTCCCTTCCCAAACCTTCCCAAACCTTCCCAAACCTTCCCAAACCTTCCCAAACCTTCCCAAACCTTCCCAAACCTTCCCTTCCCAAACCTTCCCTTCCCTTCCCAAACCTTCCCTTCCCTTCCCTTCCCTTCCCTTCCCTTCCCAAACCTTCCCAAACCTTCCCAAACCTTCCCTTCCCAAACCTTCCCTTCCCAAACCTTCCCTTCCCAAACCTTCCCTTCCCTTCCCAAACCTTCCCTTCCCAAACCTTCCCAAACCTTCCCAAACCTTCCCAAACCTTCCCTTCCCAAACCTTCCCAAACCTTCCTTTCCCTCTGCTCACCCAGGTTCCCTCTGCTTTCCACCACTTTTTTTTTTTCATTTTTATTTTGCATCCAATTTCTTTTTTGTGCTTTTGTAAAAAACAATTATTTGCCTTAGATGATTGGAGCAGGAGTTTAAACACTTCAGCCACAGCCAATCCCTCCCCGTAGGAAACTCAGGGAGCTGTGAAATATTTAAACAATCCCCAGTTATCCCTCATTTGTTCACCCTTTGTCAGTGGGCTGCTAAAATTGGGATCACAGGGGATTGGGATCACAGAGGTGACCCAAAAGGTGACCCAAACTGGAGGAGAGACCTGAGATTGCTGATCCTGATATCAGAGCAGCTCCGGGGCGCTCTGAATTCCCGCATTAACTCGATAGGATAACACTTGATGGGATCTCAACTTCGGGAAGCCTCTGGAGCAGGAAAACCTCGTGCTTTTCTCCAGCTTTATGGAGAAAATGAGGTTTGGTGGCAGCGGTGGGGCTGTCCCCAAATCTCCCTCGCACATCCTGCAGGGTTGGATTTCCCCGAGCCCGGCGGGGGCTGTGCCTCCCCCAGCGCTGGGAAATGTCCTGCGGGAAAGGCACAGATCCTGCGGTGCTGTCCTGCTCCCGAGGAGGGGACAGGTGACCGCTCGGTCCCACGGCAGCAGAGGGCATCCCTGAGTTTGGAGATTCATCTCTGGAGCGCCCGGAGCGGAACGAATGATCAACAGGCAGATTGCAGCTCTTTTATGCCGCTCCTGAGCAGATCCGTGACCTTCTCAGGTGTATCTTCAGGGGTTTTTTCCCCACTCATCCCCGAACAATTTACAAATTCCAGGGCAGAGCAGTTTCCCAAATTCTGGTGTGATTTCCCTTGCCTGCCTGGAAGCAGTGCACAGACTCGGCAGGTGCGGAGGAAGAGCTCTGTAAATACAAAACCTTCGAGTTATTTAATTGAATTCGAATTTAATTGCTGAAAATTCCCACCTTTGCTAGGAATTCTGTAGTTCTCCTTGGCAATTCCATCACTCAGCCAGGATATTCACTCCAGTGGAATTATTTATAAGCGCTGAGGGTGGCAGGGCAGGTTGTAGTTGCACTGTTTTAGAAATCTTTCTTTTCTTTCTCAGGGAGAATAGAGATAAGCTGCATTTTTGTACTTTCTTAATCTCTGTATTTGGTATTAGGTGTGACCAATGGTTTTAGGAGGTGGATTCCCTGCTGACCAATAATTGCCAGATTATTAATGGATATATAAAGAGGTTTTTGTAAATAAAGTTCTCCTTTCGCCGTCTTGGGTTCGTCTGTCTGTTTTCTCTGCCAGCTCCCGCGAATCTCAGGAAATCTCTAGCCACAACAGGTTTGTTCAGTAATTCCAGCAAAAGCTTTCAGGATCATCACTTCCCCCAGCGCTTGGTGATAAGGCAGAGAGATAACACAGAGAGATAACACTTCCTCCAACAGATTCACTTTTCCCAAAGAGGATTGATGTCGGCTTGGGGTTGATCCCTCAGATCCCTGACACCAAACATTTCCTGAGGAATCCTCTAAGAATAACCCCAAGTCAGACACCTTTCACCTCATGCTCTCTAATTGACTGATTTTAATGAAGGTTATTATCTAAATTTAGCCTCACATGGTTCTGATGCTGGAATATCAGCGAATCTCCAGGGATGGACAAGCAGAGGTGACGTTTTCTGGGATGTGACACAGGAAGAGCACAGATGTGGGACAGTGTCGTTGCACTGTTTTAGAAATCTTTCTCTTCTTTCTCATGGAGAATAGAGATAAGCTGCATTTTTGTACTTTCTTAATCTCTGTGTTTGGTACTAGGTGTTGTATAGCTGTGACCAATGGTTTTAGGAGGTGGATTCCCTGCTGACCAAGAGTTGCTAGATTATTAATGGATATATAAAGAAGTTTCTGTAAATAAAGTTTCTCTTTTCGCCATCTTGGGTCCATCTGCCTGCTTCCTCTGCCAGCTTCTGTGAATCCCAGGAAATCTAAACCCACAGGACAGCACCTCCCAGGTGTGAGAGCTCTGCTTTAACAACCACATCAACTCATTTTTGAGCAAAACCGCCCAAGTCCAGTGCCATCGGAGCTCCTCCAGGACATCCCCAGTCCGTGTCGGGGTCAGCAGCTCCCTGAGCCCCTCAGTTGCCCCTTCTGTTCCCAATTTCCCTGGCATTTTCCAGGAGTGGCACTGAGCCAGTCCCCGTGGGCACAGCATGGAGGGAGCTCCTGCTCGGGTGTTTAAAAGTCTGACAAACTCTTTGCAGGGATCAACACATTTCCAGAATTAAACCGAACATCTCGGATGGCAATAATGCCCCAAACAAGGGCTCTTTCTTCAGCCCAATGCACAAGGGACCTTTCTTTAGTTAGCTATAAAATCACTTACTATAAATCAATTATTTTTATACTGATTTATTAACTGCTCTCCAGCTGGCCAGATTGGCACTTAAAAAAAAAAAAAACCAAACCCAAACTCCTGGATGGTCCTACTGAAATTTTCAAAAGGATTTTTCTCTGGGGCACTGCTGGCCCTGGAAGTCCCCATATTCCCAAATGCTCTTAAGCTGCCAGGCCTGGAAGCACCAACCCACCCAGGGTTGGAACAGCCTGGCCATGAGCTGTGTGGGGAATTCCTGCCCAGAGCTCCAGCAGGAGCCTCTCTGGAAGCTCGGGAAGGAGAGAATCTGCCCCACAGGAGAACATTTCTGAGGATGTCAGGCTGGATGAGCCCCTGACACTCGGTGATGGCTCCAGAGGACAATCCTCCCAACCCTGGCCCTGGGGTTTGTGCCTCTGTGGGTCTGCAGGAGCTTGGAATTGCTGCTCTCCTGCCTTGCCAGCCCATCCAGCAGGGAGAACATCCTCACAATTAACTTTTCCCAGCTTGTCCTGCACATTAATGTCCTCACAATTAACTTTTCCCAGCTTTTCCTGCACATTAATGTTTTCACAAGTAACTTTTCCCAGCTTTTCCTGCACATTAATGTCCTCACAATTAACTTTTCCCAGCTTTTCCTGCACATTAATGTTCTCACAAGTAACTTTTCCCAGCTTTTCCTGCATGTTTTGGCTGGGATCTGAAGCAACAGAGATTCTGCAGCGTATCCCTGACGATTTCTCTCTGCTGTGTCCAGTGTTTGGGCACTCAGCAGGTGTTTGGTGACAGCTCTGCCTGAGCTCCAGGCTGGCAGTGCCACCTGGCAGGAAATGGCCTCAGCAGTGACCGTGTGGTGACCCAGGACTAGCCCAGCCTGGGCCATTTCAGACTTCATCTCAGCCCTTTCTCCTTTGTGGCACAAAGGGTTGATGGCTCCCGGTCAGCACTCGGCTTCCTTGTCCTCACAGACATCTCTGAAACTTCTCCGTGGATGCAACTGCCCCAATTCCATCGGGAAAGGAAAAGACAAAAATCCCTTTAGGCCTGAGCTCCTTCCCCAGCCCAGCAGTGCTCGTGGCTCACTCCAAACAGGACAGGTTTGTGTCTGGAGCATCCCATAAGAGCAGGAACACCCAAACAGAGACTCCAGCTGACCCTGCACTGGCCAGAGCCAAGGTCCCAGCTCACGGAGCAGATCCTGACCCCACAGAGCTGCACACCCTGCATGGGAATGGTGCTGACCCAGGGGCTCCTGGGGCAGAGCAAAGCTGGGACCTTCCTGATCCTCGAGCTGCACGTAGGAATCATTCCACTGAGCTCCCAGTCATGCAAGGTCCCAATCCTCTGTGATCCCAATCCTCTGTGATCCCAATCCTCTGTGATCTCAGTCCTCTGTGATCTCAGTCCTCTGTGATCTCAGTCTTCTGTGATCCCAATCCTCTGTGATCCCAATCCCCTGTGATCCCAATCCCCTGTGATCCCAGTCCTCTGTGATCCCAATCCTCTGTGATCCCAATCCCCTGTGATCCCAATCCCCTGTGATCCCAGTCCTCTGATCCCAGTTCCCTGTGATCCCAATCCTCTGTGATCCCAATCTTCTGTGATCCCAATCCTCTGTGATCCCAACCCTCTGTGATCCCAGTCCTCTGATCCCAGCCCTCTGTGATCCCAGTCCTTTGTGATCCCAATCCTCTGTGATCCCAGTCTCCAAGCTCCCAGTTCCCAGTGTTCCCAGTCTCCAGTCTCCCAGCTCCCATTGCTCCTAGTCTCCCAGTTCCCAGTGCTCCCAGCTCCCAGTGCTCCCAGCTCCCAGTGCTCCCAGTCTCCCATCTCCCAGTGCTCCCAGTCTCCAATCTCCCAGTTCCCAGTGCTCCCAGTTCCCAGTGCTCCCAGTCTCCCATCTCCCAGTGCTCCCAGTCTCCAATCTCCCAGTTCCAGTGCTCCCAGTTCCCAGTGCTCCCAGTTCCCAGTGCTCCCAGTCTCCAATCTCCCAGTTCCCAGTGCTCCCAGCTCCCAGTGCTCCCAGTCTCCAATCTCCCAGCTCCAAGTGCTCCCAGTTCCCAGTGCTCCCAGTCTCCAATCTCCCAGTTCCCAGTGCTCCCAGTTCCCAGTGCTCCCAGTCTCCAATCTCCCAGCTCCCAGTCTCCCAGCTCCCAGTCTCCCAGTTCCCAGTGCTCCCACTCCTGTGCTGCACCAGCAGCGCTGCCTCCTCCCGGGACTGGGGCAGTCCTTTGATTCCAGGCTGGCGCTGGGAAGTGCAGCAGGCTGCTCCTGCTCCCCAGATAAATTCAGCACAGAATCCATGGATTTTCCAGCCCCGAGGCACAGAGCAGGGGGGTTGCAGTAATTGCATTTGCATTGATTTATATTTGGACTCTGTTCGGGGCTTTGCTGGGTTTCGAAAGGAAACGTTTTTAATGAGGTCGAAAATAACGTTCAGAATCCAAACCCCAAATATTCCCGAGACCTCAGAGGGAAAGATCTCCCAGGGGAGAAGGTGCTGCTCCCACAGGACTCAGATCCTGCATCCCTGCACACCTGGAACTCCACAGAGGGGAAGGGACATGAAAACCAAAGGGATTTTTCCCATGTGCCCTTGGTTTAGCTGAGGCTCTACAAATATTTCCATCCGTTGGTGAAGTTTGGGGCAATTTTTTCTCCTTCTAAATATTAACTGAGTTAGCAGTTTGCTTTTCTGAATAATGTCTGCACAAGAATCTGACCTTTTCCAATTGATCCTGTATGGGAAACTCCTAAAAATTGTTTTTAAGTAGTTAGAACTATCTTTGGCACTGATTGTGCCATTCTGGAATAGTTTTCCCTTTTCTTGCTGCTTCATTTAAACACTAATTTTTGGTAAAATCATGAAATCATGAAATGATTTCATTTTGCTTCAAGACAAGGTTTCCCAAAGAAGGAAATCTCTACAGTTTAAAATCCAATCAGATCTGACAATTCAAATCCGTTTGCAGAGGAAATTTCCTTGGGAAAAAAAAATAAAATAAATTACAACATACCTTCAGCTTGAATCCGTGGCTGCTGGAGTTTAATTGCTTCTCCTTGTGGCCCTAAAAGCAGCGCAGCTTCAAAGCAAGGGTGGCTTCTATTAAATTTAATTACCTTTTCCTGCAGCTCGCATGGCAAGGGTGCTACAGCCACTCCAGGGAGGTGCTGAGGAACCAGGGGCAGATTCCAAACAAAAATATGGATTCATTTCAATGCAAGCAAAGGCTGCCCGTGTGTGGAGATGTTTTCACCCCACGTAAATTCCTAAATCATGGAACCAGGGGCAGATTCCAAGCAAAAATACAGATTAAACAGCAATTTCAACGCAAGCAAAGGCTGCCCACATGCAGAGATGCTTTCACCCCAGATAAATTCCTAAATCATGGAACCAAGGGCAGATTCCAAACAAAAATGTGGATTAAACAGCAATTTCGAAAGGCTGCCCATGTGCGGCGATGTTTCCACCCCAGATAAATTCCTAAATCACGGAACTAGGGGCAGATTCCAAACAAAAATCAAACAGCAATTTCAGTGCAAGCAAAGGCTGCCTGCATGCAGAGATGCTTTCACCCCAGATAAATTCCTAAATCGTGGAACCAAGGGCAGATTCCAACCAAAAATATGAATTAAACAGCAATTTCAGTGCAAGCAAAGGCTGCCTGCGTGCAGAGATGCTTTCACCCCAGACAAATTCCTAAATCACGGAACCAGGGGCAGATTCCAAGCAAAAATACGGATTAAACAGCAATTTCAGTGCAAGCAAAGGCTGCCTGCCTGCAGAGATGTTTCCACCCCAGATAAATTCCTAAATCATGGAACCAAGGGCAGATTCCAAGCAAAAATACGAATTAAACAACTATTTCAGTGCAAGCAAAGGCTGCCCATGTGCAGAGAGGCTTTCACCCCATGTAAATTCCTAAATCATGGAACCAAGGGCAGTTTCCAAACAAAAGTACAGATTAAACAGCAATTTCAATGCAAGCAAAGGCTGCTCGCATGCAGAGATGTTTCCATCCCAGATAAATTCCTAAATCACAGTACAAGGGGGAGATTCCAAGCAAAAATACGAATTACATAACAATTTCAGTGTGAGCAAAGGCTGCCTGCGTGCAGAGATGTTTCCACCCCAGATAAATTCGTAAATCATGGAACCAGGGGCAGGTTCCAAACAAAAATATGAATTAAATAACAATTTCAGTGTGAGCAAAGGCTGCCTGTGTGCAGAGATGCTTTCACCCCAGATAAATTCCTAAATCACGGAACCAGGGGCAGATTCCAAACAAAAATACGGATTACACAGCAATTTCAGTGCAAGCACAGGCTGCCTGTGTGCAGAGAGGTTTCCACCCCAGATAAATTCCTAAATCACAGGACCAGGGGTCATCTCTGCAGGTGTTACTCGCATTCTGCTTTGACCCAACACGTATTAAGTGTCAGCACTGTCCCCAATCCCCTCCTCATTTCTGTACATCCACCCTGGATTTCCCCCCCGTTCCCACACACGCTGCTCTATTAATGCCAACAGGTGCCCTCAGGTTGTTCCAAACACCCCCCAAAAATCCCCATTTAATCCTTCCTGCTCTGCACCGGGAGCCCTCCGCTGTCAACACGAGGTTTGGTATTAAAACAAGGGAATCTCAACCGAGGTGATTAAACCTGGACACGGCAATGCTCATCTGTTCCCTCAGATTGGTTCTGTCACCTCAAAAAAGGACACGTGTGAATTAAGATGGGCGCTGGGGGGTTGGCAGTGAGGGGAAAGGCTGTTTGTGTTTAGCTCAGGTACAGCAAATTGGATTTGTGGATGAGACAATGTGAGCCATCAGAGGCATCTCCGGCTGCTCTGAGGTGACAAATCTCATTGGGGATGGGATGGGTCACGTTCTGACAGCTCTGGAGAGACACCAGAGGGACAGCAAGGAGAGAAAAAAATTGATTTGCCCCAAGCAGGCCCAGAGACCCTTCAGAGACACAGGCAGAGCAGTGGGGATTTGCTTTATTCGGGTGTGGGGATTCACTCCTCCAAACACACACACCTGGCACTGCCAACACACAATATTATGGATAACAGTTATGAATATTCATCACATTCCCTGGGATAGGAGTGATCATACAAATCATTTCTCGGAGATCATTAATATCATTAGCTGTGTGCCACACATGTCCTGGTGGTCTTTGGGGTCTGCTCGTGATGAAGATCTGTAGTCTTCATCACAGTGCACTTTTCCCCTTTCTCTCTGGAGCATGGGCAGTCCTTGGTGGGTGATTCAGGGTTTCTGTGCTGGCCTCAAACAGAGTCTTGTCCCTCTTACCTTGACAAGATTAAAGGAATCCTGTTTTTCTCTTTAAAATTCACATGTTCTGTCTCTCAGTGGGTAACTTGAGTTACCTATGGAGTACCTGTTTCTCAAAATCCACCCCACAGGAGCCACAGACTCCTTTGCAGCTCCTGCTGAGGGACAGCTCCGATCTCTGGGACAGGGACAGGGACAGGGACAGGGACAGGGACAGGGACAGGGACAGGGACAGGGAATGGCTGAGCTGTGCCAGGGGAGGGTTAGGTTGGATTTTAGGGAAAGGTTCTTCCCCCAGAGGGTGCTGGGCCCTGCCCAGGGAATGGTGACATTCCCGAATCTGCCAGAGAGCTCCAGGGGCGTTTGGACAGCACTCCCAGGGGTGGATGCCCAGGGTGGGATTGTTGGGGGGTCTGGGCAGGGCCAGGAGCTGCACTGGGTGGTCCCGGGGGTCCCTCCCAGCTCAGGATATTCCGTTTTTCTCCAGTGCCCTGACTGAGTGCTTCCCACCGCTCGGGGTGGGACATGAGCCTTGGAATTGCAGGAATAATGCAATTCCCGCAGCATTCCCAGCACGGCTGAGCTCTGTCCCCACCAGCCCATGGGGACAGCCCCGGGCTGTGGCACAGCTCACCCTGCTCCAGACACAACCCCAATTTGGGATTCCCGGCGGGGCAGAGCCTGGAATCGCTCAGGATGTCCCTGCCTGGAGAAACCAACCCCGACCCGAAGGGTCCCGTGAGACCCCGAAGTGGGAGAGACAAAGCTGCAGCTCGGGGTGGGAGGGGAGGGAGCTGGGGAGAGGAATTGGGGAGAGGAATCAGGGGATGGGAGAGGAATCAGGGGATGGGAGAGGAATCAGGGGATGGGAGAGAAATCAGGGGATGGGGAAAGGAATCGGGGGATGGGAGAGAAATCAGGGGATGGGGAAAGGAATCGGGGGATGGGAGAGAAATCAAGGGCTGGGGAAAGGAATCAGGGGGTGGGGAAAGGAATCAGGGGCTGGAAAAAGGAATTGGGGACTGGGGAAAGGAATCAGGGGCTGGGGAAAGGGATCGGGGGCTGGAAAAAGAAATCAGGGGCTGGGGAGAGGAATCAGGGGTTGGAAAAAGGAATCAGGGGCTGGGGACAGAAATCAGGGGATGGGGACAGAAATCAGGGGCTGGGGAAAAGAATCAGGGTCTGGAAAAAGGAATCAGGGGCTGGGTAAAGAAATCAGGGGCTGGGTAAAGAAATCGGGGGCTGAAGAAAGGAATCGGGGGCTGGGGAAAGAAATCAAGGGATGGGGAAAGGAATCGGGGGCTGGAAAAAGGAATTGGGGACTGGGGAAAGGAATCGGGGGCTGGGAGGCGCTCGGAGCGTAGGCAGCAATAATCACCCTCGCAGATGCTTAGCTCTCACAGCCTGACAAGATCCCTTCCTCCGCAGAGGAGCTGCCTCTGATTGCTCCCATGCTTGTTTCCATCCCAAATCCTCGCCTTGCAATGTCTTCGTGACACTCCAAACATCCACAGAGCCCTTTGAAGTCGAATTTTAATGTGTTTATTGACACCAGTTATGATATTTCAAAACACATGGGCTACAAATTGTTACCATGCACCGCCAGTGTTTACAGTAATCCCTGTATTAAAACAAACTCAGCCTTTCCTGATGATTTTATATCTTCTTACTGACTCACTTGCCTGTGTTTATTTAAACTCCTGTTGAGGTTTTTTTTTTAATATTCGACACTTTCAAAACATTAAAACAAAAACCCCAACCCTATCTGCAGTTCACATATATTTTTGAAACGTTTTGCCTTCGTTTTTATGGGCGCCACATGGCCCACATCTCCCTTTTGAATTTTCCCTGCGTGAAAGAGAAATGGTTCGAAACTCTCTGGGTTTTGTGTCTCCTGTTAAAGGTGATGTTTTAGAAGAATCTCTGCAAAGGACAAGGCTCCTCGTCCTTCTCCAAGATCCATGGAGCACCAAATTCCTTGGATGGAGCAGGACCCACTCCCACAAGTGCCCCCAGACATTCCCTCTGCAAAACAACTCCAAAAAAACCTCATTAATTGTGGCAGGAGCAGCAGCATTGGGAAAAAAAAAAACAAAATAAAAAAATCAATGTTTGCTAAATTTAAAAAAAAAAATCTAAATTGGGGGGAAATATATTTCCTTTATAACTCCTACAAGATATGGAGGAAGGGGAATGAAATTTGCAAGCAAACTATAAAATATGAATAAAGTTAAAATAATTGCTCTTTAAAAGGAAACTGAAATTACTACGTGGCTAAATTGGAGCAGCTCTGGGGACTCTTCCATGGTCTCCTTCTCTTGAGGATCCCAAAGTCCAACCCATATCTCTGGGGGTGGCTGGATTTTAGGGAATCCTCCAGAATGTAATAAACCCTGTGAGTGATGAGCAACTGGGGAGGTGCAGAACTCACTGGGACTCGAATTTAATACAACTATTGGGAATTCAGCCTCTGAGAACCATTCAGAGCTCACAGGTTGTTTTTCCCATGCTGGAGGAAAGCAGGCAGGATCTGGACATAGGAAGTGATGTAAAGTGTGCCTGAGCAAAAGTCTTGGTGGAAAATCTATATATTTAAGGTAAGAATCTTATTTGAAAAGGAAGAGGAGTCCAGGAATATATTCATATTTTTTAATTGTCTGAATGCGCTGAATCAGGTTAAATTATTTCACTAACCTGCGATCTAAGCATTTGTTCACAAATTAACAAATTTTCTGGGAAATGGAAGAATTGAGACCTTGGGAAATAACTGCAGCTCTCTGGCACTGCAGGGACCACCCCAAAATCCTGAGCCACCTCCCCATCACCTCCTGCACCTCCAAAGGGGAGCTCCACACTCCGCCAGGTCCTCTCAGCATTTGGCAGAAAAACTGAGGGAAAGAAACACTTTTTTTCACCCTGCAAGGAGCACTCTGGGATGAACAAGTGGCACAGAGATGTCCCCAACGCCTGCACCCTGCTCTGTGAGCACACACGGCTCAGGGGCTCTGCAGGTAAAAGAAATCAGAATTCCGGGGAGTTTGGAGGCTGTGTTATGGTGGAACAGGGAAAAGCAGGGCCCTGTCACCCTTAATTCAGCATTGAACAGGCCCTGAGCTGCTCTGGAGTCTCACTGTTAGCTCACAGTGGTGCCTGGATGGGCTGACCTGAAACAGAGGCTGGACAAAGAAAAGAGAATAAAATCAGTTCGGTTTCTTGAAGGCCTTCAGGTGCATTTAGGGAAATCACAGCCCACCCAGGGGCTACACCCAAAATTTTTCATACTTTGTAAGTTTTTTATAAGGTTTTTAATACTTTATAAATTCTGTCCATTTGCATATCGAGGTTTAATCCTCCAATTACAGCTTCAGGTGATGAAGTCAATTCCTCCAAGTTTGCTCCCCCAAATTAATTCACTGCTGTTTGCATATCTTGGGGTCTGACACACTGAGGTGTCCTTGAGTTTTGGGGCTTGGAGAGGAATTGTTTTGTCAAAAAATGAGAGAGTAGCAGCTCATTTATAGCAACTCTGTATGGAGAATTGCAACTCTGTATGGAGAATAACAACTCTGTATGGAGAACAGCAACTCTGTATGGAGCCCAGAGTTATACACTAAAGAATTACAGGATTGCAGATACATGAAAAATATAAAATCTAAAATCCTAAGGCACCAACAGAGCTCTGTGCCTTCAGCCTCAGGGCCGTGGGGCTGAGGTTTCTGAGGAACTCTTTCCAAGCTGGGGATGCAGTGAGCCATGGAAGCACCGAGTGGAAATCATTCCCAGGGAGGGCGCAGGATCCTCTGGAGCAGGGCCAGGCTCAGGTCACAGCACAGTCACATGTCCCAGAGCTGCTCCAGAACATCCTTCCAACCCCTCAGCAAACAGCCCTGGATGCCCACCAAGGGCAGCTCCAGCTCCAGCTGGCACCCCGGGGCATCCCTCCTGCCCTCGTGGCACTCGGGGAGGTTATGAAAAGTTTACTAATGAGAAACATTTCGGGACGCGGTGCCAGCAGGCTGGGGCTGGAGGAAGAGCTGTAAATGACACGAGAATGTAAAAGTGTGGTGGAAAGTTTGGAAGGGCAGCTCCACACCCCGAGAGCTGCTGGCTGTTTGTGCATCCCAACAGTTCTGGGCACCGGGGGAGTTGTCTGCTCGCTCTGGAGCTGTTTACACTGTGCTTTCTAAATATTTAAAGCCGCTGATGATATTAAAGGCAACTCGTGCTCCTCAGTGGTTTTGTTCACTTTGGTTTGCAGGACCAGCTTGTCTTTTGTGAATAGGAATTT
This sequence comes from Acanthornis magna, assembly GCA_036785705.1. Taxonomy (NCBI): domain Eukaryota; kingdom Metazoa; phylum Chordata; class Aves; order Passeriformes; family Acanthizidae; genus Acanthornis; species Acanthornis magna. The sequence continues at coordinate 3,286,758 of JAWUZG010000050.1, forward strand.
GATCCAGCAAAGGGCTGGGAGAGCCCTGGGCAGCCAGGGATCCTCAGCAGACAATTTTGGTGACTCTCTTTAACTCATCTTAGCAGATTTCTGTAGGAAAATAACACCTTGTCTGCATTTCTGTGGAAGAAGCACTTGCAAACAACATTTCGTCCCCAGCACAGACTTCCCAGTGAACAATTCCACTCCAAACACACTTTAGGATGAAGAAACCACCACGAAAACTGAACTGACAGATGAGAAAGCAGCAAATCCCAGGAGAAGCTTCCTCTGGGGTTGGTCTGCTGGGAGCAATTCCAGGCAGCAGTGCCAGGGCTGGACACCCATCCTCACCGGGAGCCAATATTTGGGTGCCGCAGGAGAGCAGGGCAGGGTTTGTCTGTCTCCAGTGCTATCCATCACTGTGTTTACCATATTTTCCTTTTCTTTCCATAACTCCTGGCTTCACTCATGTCTGGGTGTTTTCTAACCAGCCTTGAGGTAATAAATCAAACCTGTCAGCGTTGGAAGAAAATTAATGTGAGAAGTTGTTCCAAAGGCCACCAGCCTTTTCCCCACTCCGTGTGTGCTCTGCTAATCCAGGATTCCTCAACAGCTTTGAAAGTTTTCCTATTTTCACAAAGTTTTGAGGCTCCAGATGCCTTTTTTTTTTTTTTTTTTTTTTTTGAAGGGTGGCTTTGTACCCTTCAAGAGCCCAAATTCCTGGAGTTTCCTGGAGAAATGAGGGTGCTCAGCACAGCTCCAAAGCTGACCCCGAGCCACCTCCAGCCAAGCCACAAGCGAAACGCAGACCCTGAGCTGGAACACGTCAGGGGCTGAATCTGGGTTGAACTTTTCCAGAGGAAAAGGCCAAATAATTAGAAACCAATCCTGCTCCTGTGCCCCGTAGTGATGACGCCGGTTGAATTATTCATCGGGAGTTATTTATCCCAGGAATGCGGCTGGCATTTCTGCTGAATACATTACTTGCAAGTTTTGATTTCTCGTTTCATTACTCACCCCGGCTCCGCGCCGCTCCAACCCCAACCTCCTCATTTCTGAAAGTCTCTTTTCCGAGGCTGAGAAAGGGAACGCTTGGGACACAACCTTCAGCTGATCCGACCCTCCCTGGGAACAGTTGTCCTGGCAGCTCCGGCATTTCCCTGGAACTCTGCAAAAAGCAATGTTCTTACCCCATTCAGCCACAGATGAACTCGGTAACCCCGGGCAAATCACTTTGTTCCCCGCACCTCTGGCTGCACATTTATAAAATGGACAGAGTATTTCACTGTGAGATACTGTAAGGGCAGATATGTTAAATTGCACGGTTGCCATGGAAACTGGGAAAGCTCCTAATGCAGATGGATGAGTGCAGGAGCTGATGCACCTGGCGGAAAAATCAGGAGCACTTGGGAACTTCGTTAGGTAAAATCATGGTGCGATCAGAAGGATTGTGGCAGCCACCAAAAATTCCTTCAATAGGAAGTACTTGCTTATTAAATTTGGCTCTGGGCAGGCGCTGAAGGTTTTCCCTTGAACGTTTTCAAACTCTGACATTTAATTGTTCTGTTTAAGTTTCTTCCGAGATGTTTAGGTAGCAACTGAAATTCTGTCCTACCAAACAAAGCTCATTGAAACCAGAAGGGCGATTGCAACATCAGCCCAGGAGTCTGAAGACTGAGGCATATTGAGAAAGAAGTTTAATTCCAAAACGAAAAATCTCCTGAACCACTTCAAAAGAAAGTCCAAAGCAACTGCTGACAGCAACTGTGGCAGCGTTTCCTCCGCTGAGCGACTCCTGTTTTAATTAAATATCCACAAAACATTGCTGCTCGCTGTTTTTGGGTCAGAATTCAGCCGGGACATCTGAAGGTAGCTCAGCACAATTTTTTTTTCCAAGCACAGATGGAGCAGGGCTGCAGCACCAGGCCGGGGTGGCCCTGGCGCTCCCTGCAGCAGTGCCAGCAGGGACAGCCACTCGTGTCCCCTGCCAGTGTCCCCAAGAAACCTGGGGTTGGCTTTCTTAGCCATGGGAACCTGAGCGCTGCGTTCGGTGTTCAAAACCAAAAGGTTTTTCAGAAAGGTGTTTCAAATATGGAGGTCCTCCCTTCATTCAATACATCCAATTAGAGTAATTTCGAGGTGTTTCGAACTTCAGACCTCGAGCTGCTCCTTGTTGTCCTATGAAATTATTCAGGATTTCGACGTGAGAAATCATCAGAAATCCTGGACGCGGTGCTTATTGAAGTGAGGCTGCTCAGGTTTTGGGGATTAAAATGAACATAATAATAAATATAATAATAAATATAGTAATAAATAATAAAATAAAATAAAATAAAATAAAATAAAATAAAATAAAATAAAATAAAATAAAATAAAATAAAATAAAACAAAATAAAATAAAATGAAATGAAATAAAATAAAATAAAACAAAACAAAGTAAAATAAAATGAAACAAGTTAAAATAAAATAAAAATAATAAAATATAAAAGAAAATAAAACAGTAAAATAAGATAAAATAAAATAAAATAGTAAAACAAAAGAAGAAAAAAAAATAAAATAAAATAAAATAAAGTAAAATAAAATAAAAGAAAGTAAAATAAAATAAAATAAAATAATAAAATAAAATAAAATAAAATAATAAAATAAAATAAAATAAAATATTAAAATATTAAAATAAAATAAAATAAAATAAAATAAAATAAAATAAAATAAAATAAAATAAACATAAAAATGGGTTTGCCACTCACTGCCAGTGGCTCCTGGAGCCGCAGCCAGGTCTCACTGGGGCAAAGCACTCAAGGCTTTCAATTGCTTCAGGGAATGAAAGCCACGGAGCTGCTGCCAAAGGAAATGCTCATAATTAAAGCAGCGATCGTGGCTCTGGGGCAAGGAATAAATGCCTGCAGGGTGAGGAGAGATTGGGTGACCTAAACAAATCAGAGCCTCTGGGGTGGGGGTTCCAGCTGGCAGCGTCACCCCGGGGCACTCGGGCACCACTCGGGCACCACTCAGGCACCACTCGGGCACCACTCAGGTACCACTCAGGTACCACTCAGGTACCACTCGGGCACCACTCAGGCACCACTCGGGCACCACTCAGGCACCACTCGGGCACCACTCAGGTACCACTCAGGCACCACTCGGGCACCACTCGGGCACCACTGGTCAGGATCCAGCCCCAAACAAAGCCCTCCAAAGTCAGGGCTCACCAGAGCTCTGCTCCACACACATCCCAGGGGGAAAATCCTCACCCAAGCCCTGGCAAACCAAGAATTGGCACTGGGCACCCCAAAGAGTCGAGCTCGCCCTGGCAGGAAAAGCCCTCCTGTGTTCAACAGGTGCTTCCCTTGGGGGATGGGCACGGCAGCTCTGTGCTGATGCTCAAATCGAGGCCTCTAACAAAAGGTGCACTTTTTGGCCAGAGATTTGTGTTATAAATTATTTTGAAAGTGTTCTTATTGGAACAGAACTCTTGGGAACTGCTGGTGGCAGCAGTGCAGTGATGGTAACTCTGACCTGGCAGCACATGGTGCAACCAAGATCCTCAAAATGATTTCCAAACTGCCTCCTGCTCTCTGCTATGAGGGAATTGTCTGCTTCATTCCAGTGAAAAGCAATTAATAATCCAAGCACTTCACTGATAAACGCCCTCTGCACAGGTCAGAGCTGTCCCCCTGATGCCGGTGATTTTTGTATTTTCTTTTTATATCCTTTTTATATATTTTTATAACCTTTCCCTTCCCTGTTACCCTCTAAACACACTCCTTGTACCCTGCACAAACACTCCTTGTACTTTAGCCCTACATGTTTACAACCCTTGTAGTCTGATATTTACCTTAGTTTGGGGTCCTGCAAAGCGAGGAAGACCAAACATTCATATTCTCTCAGAACTAGAGACTCCAACCTGTTCTCTCTTGGAACATGTTTTTGCAAACTAGGCTGTAGTCTCATTTGGGGAGGGGGGGGGTTCATTAGAATAGGAGGCAATTATTCATTTATTAAGTTTCTTATTGGGGGATTTTAAGTAGAGATGCTAATTTTGTGAAGTTCATAAAAATCCGGTGAGCGTTGTACGGGGGTTCCGGCTCGTCCCTCGCTCCTTGGTGTGTTTTCCACCTTTGATGAGTCTGGGCACCTAGGATTGTAGGATTTGCCATCTGAGGTGTAGGTGCAGTTTGCTTCAGACGGTCGGGACAGAGACGAGAGACCGCTGGAGTTTGGTCTTAGAGCATGAAGTTTATTGTGAAAGGCGTGGGTGTAGGAGACCTGCTGAGAGCCACCAGACACAGCTCAGAGCAGGGCAGAGAGGTGAGAGAGAGAAAGAGAGAAGTACAGAATACAGAATCCCGTGGTTGCTGTTTACAATACAATAAATCGTCTTCTGTGCTGAATATTCTAATTTTCACTAACCAATCTAGAACAAGCTACAAATCCTACACCATTTACACACAGCCTATGAGAGTCTTTGCATTACCATACGGTGTTATATCTTAAACTCTAAAAACTGCTTTTTGGACCCTCTGCCGAGTTGGTAGGGTCTGCTCTGACCCTTGGACCTGTCTGCAAGCAGAGGGGATTGTTTAATCAAAAGGGGGATTGTTTAATCAAAAGGGGGATTACCTTCAGTGGCCATACCATTGTTTTCCAGTTGTTCAGTCACTGGGGTTTGGTATCTCAGAGCTTGTCTTCGTTTCAATCTCGCTCATAGTTTCCATATTCTCAGCATCTTTTGCCAGGTAATCATATTTATAAGGCTTTCCTATTTCATCCTCCCCAACATCAGATCCTATTAAACCGAGGTGAATTCCCTTTTCCCTGCACTGCTGTGTCTGCTTCATATTTTTACCAGCCTTTTTAAGGCATCACCCCGGCTCTGATATTCTTCAGTAGGACACTGTGAGTTCCTCTGAGAGCATCCAGCCGGGAACTGAGAGCTGCTCCCTGCCTCATTCCAGGACACCTGAGAGCATCAGATTGTAGTTGCACTGTTTTAAAATCTTTCTCTTCTTTCTCATGGAGAATAGAGATAAGCTGCATTCTTGTGCTTTCTAATCTCTTTGTTTTGGTACTGGACGCTCTAGCGTTGTAACCAATCATTATAGGGGGTGGAAAAACTATCGACCAATAATTATTAGATCATTAATGAATATATAAAGAAGTTCTTGTAAATAAAGTTCCTCTTTTCACCATCTCGTGTGCTGCCTGCCTGACCTCCCTGCAAGCTTCCGCGAATCTCCACGAATATCAGAAAATCAGAGCAACAATCAGATGTCTGCAGAAAGAGCTCTGTGATTCCGTGGATCAGCTCACAGCGAGGAATCGAGTGTGACCCCGGCCAGGGGAAGCTCCAAGGATGCAGAACTCTGTGGATGAGGGAGGACAGAGCTCCTGAAGTCCCCTCGGCAGGCAAAGCCACCCTGTGCCATTCAGGTGTCGGGTTCCCTCTCGCTGTTCACCGAGGGAAAGGCGATCCCTCCATATCTGCGCCTCGCAGGGCTCCGGGAGCGGTAATTTGACAGCAAAACAAACAAATGAAAGGAGGTTTTGAAGGCATCAAAGGGCAGAGGGTGCCGCTATCGGTGGCACCATCGGCGGGGCTGCCCCAGGCACGATGGCACTGCCCCGGGCCGCGGGCCGAGCAGCGCTCTGCTCCTTATCCTCATCCTGTGCTGGTCATTATTCTGGGTTTGCAGGGCTTGAAATCCGTGGGAGAAGGATCTCCCCAGGCTGGGGATTGTCCTCCCTAAGGAGTGAGTTTTAGCCCTTACCCTGAGGTTGCAGGCAGGTTAATAAATGGGAAATCCTTGGTGGGAAGGCACTTCATTTCAGGAATACGGAGAGATGGGGAGGAAATCTGGTCTGGGATTTTAGGAGTGGGAAATAAATCTGCTGTTATGTCTTTACAGGGTGGCAAGGCTTGTCACCGAGAGGACTTCATTCAACACAGAAATGAAAAAAACTCACTTCTTGTTCTTCTTCTTCTTCTTCTTCTTCCTCTACTTCTTGTTCTTCATCCTCCTCCTTGTTCTTGTTCTTGTTTTTGTTCTCCTTCTCCTTCTTCTTCTTCATCTTCTTCTTTTTCTTCTTCTTCTTGTTCTTTTTCTTCTTCTTCTTCCTCCTATTGTTCTTGTTCTTCTTGTTCTTTTTCTTCTTCTTCTTCCTCCTATTGCTCTTGTTCTTCTTGTTCTTTTTCTTCTTCTGCTTCCTCCTATTGTTCTTGTTCTTCTTGTTCTTTTTCTTCTTCTTCTTCCTCCTATTGTTCTTCCTTTTCTTCCTCTTCCTCTTTCTCTTCTTCTTCTTCTTCTCCTCATTATTATTACTATTATTTTTTTTTTCTCTTTCCCCAGCTGTGCCAGTGCTGGCAGTCCATTCCCTGCCACGCCCTCGCTGTGGCTGCAGCAGGACAGAGCCATCGTTGTCCCCTGCCATGGCAGCCCAGGAGCAGCCGCAGCCATGGGGAGGATTCCCCAGCTCCCTGTGCCATCTGATCTCTGTAAATCCCCCACTGTGAATCATTTCTAACATCATTATCTGTCCCTCTGGGAGCAGAGAGCCGCCACTGAGACAGCCCAGGGAACTCAGGCTCCTTGCAGCACCCAGGGAAGGAGCCTGGCTGGTGGGATTTGGTGAATTCGGAGATTCCACAGCTCCATCCCACGCCTGCCACGGGGACCGAGTGTGCCTTCTGCACTTCTGACCAATCAGGAGATTTTATTCCCTTTATTTTCACTTCTGTCCCAAAGCGCTTCCTGTGGAGAGTGTTTGGGTGGTGGAACTCCAATCCCCAGTGCAACAGGGAAGTGGCTCCAGAGGAAAATCCCATTTTTTCCAAGACTTGGTTCCCAGCTTGGCTTTGGTGAAAAGCCTTCTGCACCCTCCTCCTGCAAAATCCCTCCTGGAGCAGGGAAATGTTGGGATAACGGCCTTGAGCTGAGAGAGGGCACATTGAAATTAAATATTGGGAAGAAATTCTCCCCATGAGGGTGGGCAGGCCCTGGCACAGGTTCCCAGAGAAGCCCCTGGACCCCTGGTAGTGTCCAAGGCCAGGCTGGGCAGGGCTTGGAACCACTCAAGTCACTGGCCATGGCATGAAGAGCTCATGAATGTGATAAACCACAATTTTCTGTGTTTTTCAGCATAAAAATAAATAAAATGAAAGCTCAGGCAGTGACAGTGAACCATCAACAAGCAGCTTATAATCAGTTTTCTTTTTCCTTTTTTACACACACCTACAAGAGAATTAGAGTTAAATAAAAATAACAGAGCTCCCCAAGTCTATTCAAAGCATCATTTATTTTAGAGCCTCTGAATAATTTTCTGTAGGCTTCATCAATTCATATACTCACACATTAATTATCCAAACTGGTTGCCTAAATCCCAGCCAGTCCTTTGGCTCCAAGCCTGCAGTTTTTCACATGTTCTTCATGTAAAAAGGAAGAAATGTATAAAGGAAAAATTAACCACTTTTGTACTGCTTTTAATCCAAAAAATGAATCAGGAAAAAGCCTGACTTTCAAACCCCTACCCACTGCCCCTTAATTATTTGCAGCAATTAATTTTATTGTACCGGTCCTTAGAGAGAAGATTCTTTTTTGACGCAAATCCAGAATTTTCTTGGGGTAAACACTCACAATTCCTTCCATTTCTTCCCAAATCCTGGGATGACTGACAAGTCCCTTTCTCAGGGAGGCTGAATTCAATCTGAGTTCCTTTTAGGGTTCCCTCCTGGAACCCCCCAGGTGTGCTGTGCCCAGTGCCCCCAGGTGTGCTGTGCCCCCAGGTGTGCTGTGCCCAGTGCCCCCAGGTGTGCTGTGCCCCCCCAGGTGTGCTGTGCCCCCAGGTGTGCCCTGCCCAGTGCCCCAGGTGTGCCCTGCCCAGTGCCCCCAGGTGTGTTGTGCCCCCAGGTGTGCTGTGCCCCCAGGTGTGCTGTGCCCCCAGGTGTGCCCTGCCCAGTGCCCCCAGGTGTGCCCTGCCCAGTGCCCTGCCCAGTGCTCCTTTTAGTGAGGAGCAAAGCCTCTCTCCATCATCACCTCCGTCCCCAGCCCTCCTCAAATGTCACAATTCTTTGGCACAGCTGAGGGGACAGAGCCCCCCTGGCTCCTCCTCTGGGGGGATTTGGGTTTACTCTGTTTGGGAGGCTCTGGGCACACCTGAACGGTTGGGGTTCCCTCTGTCTGAGGCTCACCATAACCTGCAGAAATCAGCACCGGGATGGCGTGGGATGAGTGGAGCAGCTCAGGAGCGTGGCCTCGCTGCCACTGCCTGAAATGTGAGTGCTCCAACCCCCCAGCCCAGCCCTGCACCCCAAAAATCTGCAGCCGTGGATATCCCGGGGCTGTCCCAGCCCATCCTCCCTGTGCCATCCCCACACCCTCGGCTGTGCCTCCCCCGGGCACCAAGAGCAAACCCTGGGTCCAAAAATCCTCTTCATTCTCTTGCAAAGCTGAAATGAGAACAAGTTCTCTGAATGAAAACCAACAGAAACCCACAGATTTGGAAACGGGCCCAGAGCCATCTCCTGTTCTTTTCTTGCTTGCAATGTCTCTCCATTTTGACCCAAACAGATTCTTATCCCTGCAATCAGCTTCAAATATCTGTCTATAGCCATGAATATAAACATATAAATATTTTCCAGTTCTAAGTAGCAGCTACTGAGGGAATATTTGCCTACCTAGACCAATAAACTAATCCTGAGTGCCAGGTGTGCCATAATAAATTTCTCTCTGCTCTGAGTGGTTTTGATATTCTCGCTGCTATCAAATAGCTCACACATCCTTAAAACAAAACCGATTTGTTCCAGAAAAATCACAGAACAGTTTTATTCTTAGCATAAAAAGCATTGTATTCTTTATATCTCAGACTTCCCCGGGCCAAGCAGTGCCACAACAAAAAGTCCACGGAGGGGAATGGCTGAGCTCTGCTACAGCAGGTTCCAAAAGCAAGAAAATCCCCATCTGACACACACATACTTACCAGGATTGGGGATTTATTTGTCCTAATCTAACCTGAATGCCTGCTTGTAATGTAAGTGAATATCTAAACAGATTATTCCATATAACAGCAACAGCTTTCTCCGAAAATCGCTGGGATTATTCAAACCCTAGAAGGGAAGAAAGTGGAGAGGAGTGTTTGAGTAACGTGATCTGCCAAAACAGGACGGAAACTCTTTAATAGCACCTTGCCAGAAACAATGCAGGGCCGAGTCTGCTTTAAACAAGATGATTTTTCAGAATATTGTTACTGACTTTTTGTATAGTGTTAGTGAGGTTTGTGTACACTAATAAAAAATGAAAGCTGCTATTAAAAACAAATCAATGGGCTGGGCCTGGTTTTGATCACACCAGAGCTGGCCATTTGCATCGGTATTTGCAGCATCTGTTCCAATTAAGACTTGTTTTCTAGTTTAAAGATATTAGTGCAATCACTAGAGTTCTGTTGAGAACATGAATAGAGCATTGTTCTGGCAGAATGCAGTTAAACAGACTCCACAGACTCTATTAAACAGCTCTGCTGCCCAATTAGAATGGGAAGGAGTCAGGCAGACAGGGCTGCACTGGGTACCCTCTGTTCCACATGGGTTTTTATGGATTCATAGTCAATGAAAATTCCTAACGTGGAACATGTGTGGGGAGAGCAGGGGCTGAGGGCTGGCGGGGCGAGGAGAACGGAGCATCCAGCCCTGGAGTAAATCGGGATTTAATGGACACCAAAGTCAGGGATTGGAGGGGCTGGGTGTCAAATATTGCCCAGGGATGGCCTGGCCTGCACCAGGGGCAGAAATCCCTCCAAAGCTGGGCACAGAGGAGCCTCAATCCCAAGAAAGGAGTCCATCATCACCCCAAGCCACACCGAGCTCCTGTGACATCTCTCATTAGCAGCAGTGAGAAGCCAAGGCCATGGTCAGAGCTGGCTGAGGACACTGCCCACAGCATTTTGGGGTGAACCTCCAATCCCACAGAAATCTCCATCCAGCCTCGGGTTAAACTGGGATTTAATGGACACCAAAGTCAGGGATTGGAGGGGTTGGGTGTCAAACAGTGCCCAGGGATGGCAAGGTCTGCACCAGAGGCAGAAATTCCACCAAAGGGGTCTCAATCCCAAGGAATTCATCATCACCCCAAGTCACACTGTGCTCCTGTGACATCTCTCATTAACAGCAGTGAGAAGCCAAGGCTGTGGTCAGAGCTGGCTGAGGGCACTGCCCACAGCGTTTTGGGGTGAACCTCCAATCCCACAGAAATCTCCATCCAGCCTGGTGTGTCAGCAGGGATTCCCTCAGGTATCCCATCCCTGGGTGGTGCTGCTGCCTTATCCAGGCTCACCTGAAACAGAGGCCAGACAGGCTCAGGAGAATAAAAAAGTGGATAAATTTATTAAAGGCCTTTAGGAACATTCAGGGCAAACCAAGCCCTCGTGAGGCCGCACCCAAAAATGGACCTCAAGTCATGAGGTCTTCACGTTTTATAAGTTTTTATGGGCACATTGGGCCTTCATTCTCCAATCACACCCTCAGGTGATGATGTCAACCACCCCAAGCTGTTGGTTCCATATTTTGGGGCTCTGGGGCAGCGGAAGTGTCCTTAGATTTCCACTCAGAGGAATTGTTTTGGCTAAAGGTGCTGGGAACAGAGGTTTTTAGCATTTTATATGAAGCCTGAACGACACCAAATTACAGACACATGAAGAACAGAAGCTAAAAATTCTTGAAGCATCAATGCCGTGAGTCAGGACTGCCAAAACCAGCAGGGTTGGGATGCCTGAGCCTCCTGGGCAGCTTTGAGGGGAAATGTTCCCTGAATCCCTTCCTAAGGTATTCCAGACCCCAGCGTGCATCCCAGCCCGGCTGCCCTGACTCCAGCTAATTAGCTCCTGGAGCTTTGATGGATGGATTGATTCCGCAGTTAAACAGAGATAAATTAACTGTCTGTCCAAACAGAGGCTGAGGGAGGAGGGAATTCTGATTAGAAAGTTATTTCATGCAGTGCTGCTCTTCCTTCTCGGCCAGTGCTGAAAAACGCTCACTTCCCTCGTGGAGGAAGCTCATGGAGCCAGCCCAGAGCTGTGGAGCTTCCTGGGAATTCAGCACATCAGACCTGCAGAGACTCCAAAATTCAGTACATCAGACCTGCAGAGCTCCCCCAAAACTCATCAAACTCAGACCTGCAGACACCCCAAAATTTATCAAACTCAGACCTGCAGAGACCCCAAAATTCAGCACACTCAGACCTGCAGAGCTCCCTGGGAATTCAGCACATCAGACCTGCAGAGACCCCAAAATTTATTGAACTCAGACCTGCAGAGTTCCCCCAAAATTCAGCACATCAGACCTGCAGAGACCCCAAAATTTATCAAACTCAGGCCTGCAGAGACCCCAAAATTTATTGAACTCAGGCCTGCAGAGACCCCAAAATTCATCAAACTCAGACCTTCAGAACTCCCCCATAACTCAAGACACTCAGACTTGCGGAGTCCTCCAGGAGTTCAGCAAACTCAGATGTGCAGATCGCCCTGAGAATTCAGCAAAATCAGAATTTCAGAGCTCCCCAGGAATTCAGCAGATTCAGACCTGCAGATTTCCCCCAAAATTCAGCAAAATCAGACCTGTAGAGCTTTCCAGAGTGTCTGCACACTCAGACCTGCAGAGTTCCCCCAAATTTCAGCAAAATCAGATTTTCAGAGCTCCCCAGGAATTCAGGATATTCAGACCTGCAGACTTCCCTGGAATTCAGCACATCAGAGCTGCAGAGACTCCCAGGAATTCAGCAAAATCAGATTTTTCACAGCTCCCCTGGAATTAAGCAAACTCAGACCTGCAGAGACCTTCAGGAATTCAGCAAAACCAGAGCTGCAGAGCTCCCTGAGAATTCAGAATTTGTTCATCAAACCCACAGGGGACACCCTTGGCTTGGGCTGTGCTTTGCTACAAACCACTGATGCTGCAGTGATCTCTGCAGGTTGAAGGACTCACCCATGGAATTTAATTTCCCAACACTTCCAGGAGCATCTGAAATGTGTTTTATTCTGAAACTCATCAGAACATCCAAAGACCAGCAAAAAATTTGATTTTCTCCTCACTCTAAAGGACTTTTATGTTAAAATGCTGCTTTTTTGTCCCGAGATGAGAAATACCCAAACATGTTTTTCAAAGGTGCAATTATAGAACTAATGAAAAAATCTTTAACAACTGTGATAAGGGCTCGGAGAAAGATGGGGTTTGTTAGAATTTAAGTGCCTTAACGTGAAAATAGTTTAAAAAAACAAATGCAGCCATCACCTAAATATGTTAAACAAACAGACACCGAGCAAGATGAATTGGAGAGCATTTCATGTAAATATTAACTTTTAAAGCTTTCCAACTGACACGATTTAGGCAACAGAGAATGTCCCTTTGCTTGCATCCTCGTGCACTCAACAGTCCTGGAAGGGAACCAGGAGGGGAAAAGAAACAAAAACAAGCAAATGCAAGGTGAAAAATAGCACTTAAGATTTCTGCAGACGTGGCCAACGAAAGCTGGCACGGGGCTGGACTTCCCTGGATGCCTCACCTCCTCAGAAAGGCACTGGGGATGTTGGCCAAGTCCTAAATTCCCCCTCGGCCAACCTCGATGTGTCTTCACTCGAGTGTTAGAACACGCGGGCCCAGAGAGCAGAGAAAAGTGCCTTGTTTTCCATGAAAAAAACATTAAAAAGACTGATGAAGGAATAATCAGTCTCTAGGCAGGACCAAATAAAGGTTTTTCTGGTCTTTTCCTAAAATACTCCGACTTTTTTTAGCCAAGCTATCTTGGAGAGGCCTGAAATAAAATCTTTTCGTGGTGAAAGCAGGACTCAGACCCCAAGGCCTCACTCGGGGGGCATTGTGTCACCTCTTTGGGGTCACCCATCTTCAGCCCAGGACAAAATTCTCTTTTTCCAAGGGCCAGAGCTCACCAGCCTCTCTGGTTCAGGCACCAGCAGCTGAGGCTTTGTTCTACCAGGGCTGAAGGCTCCTTCCCCCAGCTCCATAGCCTTTTTCCATCTCCTCCCCCCGAACTCCACAAGGCTTTTCCCCATTTTCCCCCAGCCCCACAAGCATTTTTTCATTCCTTCCCCCAGCTCCACAGGGCTCTTTTTCCCATCTCTTTCCCCCCAAATCCACAACCCTTTTCCCCATCTCTTCCTCTGTGCCCCACAATCTTATTTTCCATCTCTTCCCCCAAACTCCACGAGCCTTTTTCCATGTCTTTCTCCCCAAATCCACAACCCTTTCCCCCAAGGTTTTCCCCCAGCTCCACAAGCCTTTTTTCCTATCTCTTTTCCTTTTCCCCGTCTCTTACCTTCCATCTCCACAAGCCCTTTTCCCATCCCTTCCCCCAAACTCCACGAGCCTTTTTTCCATCTCTTTCTCCCCAAATCCACAACCCTTTCCCCCAGTGTTTTCCCCCAGCTCCACAAGCCTTTTTTTCCATCTCTTTCCCTTTTCCCCATCTCTTCCCCCCAGCTCCCAAAGCCTTTTTGCCATTTCTTTCTCCCCAAATCCACAACCCTTTCCCCCATCTCTTCCTCCCTCCCCCACGACCTTTTTCCACCTCTCCCCCAATTCCACAAGCCTATTTTCCTTCTCTTTCTCCCCAAATCCACAACCCTTTTCCCCATCTCTTCCCTCCTATCTCCACAACCCTTTTTCCCATCCCTTCCCCCCTAACTCCACAACCCTTTTTCCCATTTCCCCCCAGCCCCACAACCCTTTTTTCCATCTCTCCCCCAACTCCACAACCCTTTGTTCCATCTTTTTCCCCCAGCTCCACAGGCCTTTTCTCCATCTCTTTCTCCCCAAATCCACAACTCTTTTCCCATCTCTCCCATCTCCACAGGGCTCTTTTTCCACCTCTCCCTCCCCCAGCTCCAAAGCCTTTCTTTCCATCCTTTCCCCCCAACCCCACGAGCCTTTTTCCCATCTCTTTCCCCAAATCCACAACCTTTTTTCCCATCCCTTCCCCCCTAACTCCACAACCCTTTTTCCCATTTTCCCCCAGCCCCACAAACCTTTTCCCATCTCTTCCTCCCAACTCCACAATCCCTTTTTTCTATCTTTTTCCCCCAACTCCACAACCCTTTTTCCCATCCCTTCCCCCCTAATTCCACAACCCTTTTTCCCATTTCCCCCCATCTCCACAAGCCCTTTTTCCATCTCTTCTTCCCAACTCCACAAGCCTTTTTTCCATCTTTCTCCCCAAATCCACAACTCTTTTCCCATCTCTCCCATCTCCACAGGGCTCTTTTTCCACCTCTCCCTCCCCCAGCTCCAAAGCCTTTCTTTCCATCCCTTTCCCCCCAACCCCACGAGCCTTTTTTCATCCTTTTCCCCAAATCCACAACTCCTTTCCCCATCTCTCCCCCCAACTCCACAACCCTTTTTTCCATCTCTTTCTCCCCAAATCCACAACCCTTTTCCCCCATCTCTTCCTCCCTCCCCCACGACCCTTTCCCAGCTCTAACCCCAACTCCACAAGCCTTTTTTCCATCTTTTTCTCTCCAAATCCACAAGCCTTTTTCCCATCTTTTTCCCCAAATCCACAATATTTTTTTCCCCATCTCTTCCCCAAACCTTTCCCCCTCTCCCAGGCCCAATCCCTGACCCTTGCCCACTGTTGTGATGCCTTTGCTCTGCACCATTGGTGCTTTGAAGGGACAGCACTCAGAGGGACCAAAATGCCCCCAAAAAAGAGACAAAACAGATAAAAATAAACCAGGAGGAGAATTCTCTCCCTCATACGAAGCACATTTCTTTTTGTCTGCTTTTTTTTTTTTCAACTTCAAGGACCTTAATGAGGCTTAGTCCCACCAAGGAGAACCAAGGGTATGAGATTTTTCTTCTCTGTTGAAAAGGCTTTAGATACATTAAACCTAATTACTCCTTGTTTTATGCTCCAGTAGGATGAGAAATTCCCTCGAAGCTAGGATGGGAATTAATGCCAGTGGGCAAATTTTCCTGTGTGAGAAGCAAGGAGCAGGCAGCACCCAGTGGAGAGTTCCCTCCACACATTTATTGAATAATCCCAGGGGTGGGAACTCCACCACTTCCCTGGGGAGGCTTTTCCAGTGTTTAACCACTCTTAAAGTGAAGATTTTTTTCCTAAAATCCAACCTGAGCCTCCAAGGCTGTTTTTCCTCATCCCATCAGTACCTCAGACAGGGCTGTGCACTGCCAGAGGGAATCGCTTCCGTTCCTTGGGAGCCTTGAAAAGGAAATTTTGGCTTTGCCAGCTATTTTCAAGGCCTGAATGCAAATTATTATTATTAATAGGATATTTTAGCCTGTCTGGGTAAACTGTGCAAACAGCAGCGACATTACCCAGGGCTTCTCATGTTTGTGCACTTCAAGGAGATCGCTTTACTCTGTGAGTAAGAAACTCTGTCTTTATATCACATTTGGCCCTTTTTTTTGGTCTTTCCAAAGCTGTTTAGCCTTTTGTTATTATTTTAACTGTTTATTTCTTTAACAGCTCATTATTTTCAGTGGGCTCCTGTGTCTCATTACGCACAGTTCAGCTTTGAGGGGAAATGTCCTTTATGCAGGTTTATTCTGCCTAAAAACATAATCAGGAGTGTTTCCTCCTCTGATAGTCATCTCCAGAACGACTGCTATGTGCTTTTTGTTGGATTCCTCTTGCTTGAAGAGAAGCAGAGAGAGTCACAAAAAACCTCCAGAAGACATCCTCGGTCTGTTCTGATTGAACCTAGGGGCAAGAATTTTCTTTCAAGGCTGATTTTGGGGGGAAAAAAAAATAAAATAATTATTTCCTTTCTTCTCTTACTGGTGTTGTTTCTACAGAATAGTAGAAATCACATCAGATGAAAGGATGGGATTTTTTTCACATCAGATGAAAGGATGGGATTTTTTTCACATCAGATGAAAGGATGGAATTTTTTTAGGGATACCCCTAAAGACCCCACGAAAACAAAGCAGAAGCACCTGACAAATTCCTCTGCTGCATCATGGGTGTTTCTCTTCAGAACAAGTCCTTAAACTAAAATTTAGAGGCCATTTTTCCCCAGCACCTCGGGATTTAGTTTGCTGCTGGAGACACTCAAATCAGAGTTTTGTTGGGATAGAACATCACATTTGGGATCTCTGAGCCAGACGTGCACCAGCAGGTACCAAATAATCAATGAACTCCCATGAAGCTGAGGTTTTGAGGGCTTGAGAGGAGAAGATGGTTCTGTGTGGTGCAGAAATCACTGTTTACAGGGAATTGGGGCTCCATTTATCAAGGCCCTTTCACCCAGAGAAAAGCTGGGGGACAGCTCCAGTTTTAGGGTCTTTTGAAGTTTGACATTCCCTTAAATCCGGGATGTTTTGGAGGGTAGGGTGGGATTTGCTTTACAAAACAACAGCTTTTATTATTTAATTATTTAATTCTTGAATTCTTGAATTCTTGAATTCTTGAATTCTTGAATTCTTTAATTATTTAATTATCTAATCATTTAATCATTTAATTATTTAATTATTTATTTAACCATCTAATTATTAAATTATTAAATTATTTAATCATGTAATCATTTAATTATTCAATTATTTAATTATTTAATTATTTAACACTCCGACACTCTCGGAGCGAGCAGGATTTTCACCACTCGTGGCAGGAAACACCCAGCAGTGTCAACGGTGACTCTGACCATCCAGAGGTGTCCCCAAAATCGCCGCCAGTGTCACACAGCATCATCAGTGACGACTTCTCTGCCCTTCCCCAGCTCTCTTTGTCCCCAAAGAGCTCCCACAGGTGTGGGGGGCTTGGCACGAGCCCCGAGCGAAACCCCAGCTCAGCCGAGGCACTGCTGCGAAAGCAAACTGGTTCAAAAAGAAAAACAGCCCTGCGAGGATTTGGAGCTGATTTTCAGCCCAGACAAATTCCAGGGAGAAAGAGGGGCTGGGGAGGGCACGGAGGAGAAAAAGAAGCTGGGGAGGGCACGGAGGAGAAAAAGAAGCTGGGGAGGGCACGGAGGGGAAAAAGAAGCCAAGCTCTGGAAGCACTGAATTGCCCTCAGCCCTCGGAGCCTGGCCAAGGCAGCAAAGGAACGATTGCCCAGACAGCTCCAAAAATTACTCTGCCTGCCTCACTCGTGGCAAACCCACAGCAAGGAGATCTTTTTCTTTTTTTCCAGTTCCTTGTAATGCCCCAAATTGCCATGAAAGCAGCAAAAGGAGCCAGAGCCAGAGGAGCTGAGGTGCTCCAGCATCACCCTGGATTTGAACACCTCTCCATGGTCCCAAACGTGATCCCAGCCAGGCCAGCCTTGTGCCCAATGCCTTCTTTCAAAATAGAAGCCCAGCAAAGGCTCTGACCTGTCAGCCCCACTAAGCATTTATTTTTTTTTTTAATTTTTTTTTTTTTAAACCTAACCTAGCTCTCAGATCCTCAGCCCCTCACAAAGGGGGTAAGTCTCTGCCTGGCGTTTTTTTGGAAGGAAAATGTGGCATGCACCTATTTTGTTTCATTCTGTGCCAGGACCTATAAAGTTACTGTGGGCTGCAGCTCCTGCCAAGTTCTAAAGGTGACAGGGCAATGGGCACCCAAAGGACGCTTCTATCAATGCCCTTTTATTTCCCTCTCTTTCCCCTTCCACCGAACCTTTTTTTTCTAATAGAATTACTCTTATCTGCAAGTGATTTAAACTCTAAGGTTTACAGAAGATTTAAAGAGTGCGAACACAGTTGGAATGTTTTAAACTAACAGTACAAGTTGCATTTTAAGAAAATAATTAACTCCCAGGGGAGGTGTGGTTCTTGGAGTAATGACAGATTCAAGGCTGGCTTTCCCTATATGGAGTTTCCAAATAATAAAATATCTTCGGTTCCCTACTGGTGTCAGATGAGAACCTGTTAGTGTGCTAGTTGCTGGTGGACTGTCATGGGTTTGGGGGTTTTTTTGGTGTTTTTTTCTTTTTTCAGTGGGCCCATTAGTGTTTTAAAGACACAGTGCACAGTAGGTAACCTCCCATGCAAAGTTGCAGCACAAAGCGCTGTAAATGCAGGGAGTTTGTGTGTTTACAGCCTTTCTCCATCCCTTCCTCTTGCTAAAAAAGTTTAAAAATAAAATATTTTCTTCTCATTTTGCAGCTTTAATGTCTGTGTCCTCGCTGGGGATTTCTCATGCCATAGGCAAGAAGTAACTCCCAGTGTCCCTCTGCCCACTGAGAGTGGGGACAGGGCACAGGCACCTGCAGGGCACAAGGACAGAGCAAAGCCTCCTCTTTTCCAAAGGTGAGTGCTCATTTTTGAAGGAAAACTTGCTAAGAAGATCCAACAATGAGTAACTCCTACTCAGAGCACCACTGAGCTGCCTCAGCAGTGCCTCAGCCAGCGAAGAGCCTTTGTAGGACATGAGCTGAGATGTTGGGCAGAACGTGAAGTTGATTTTGTTTTATCTGAGCCATCTCCTTCCGAAATGTGGCCACAGAAATTGCAGGGAAATGCTGCAGCCTCTCAGGTTCCTGAGCACAAAGGCTCAGACACAGAAGAGAATAATTTCACAAAAAGCAGGATGGTTGACAGATAAGAAGATTCACTCTGACTTGTGCACAAATCCTAAAATGATGCACATATTGCAAAGCCACATTTTAGGAGTGGCCTACAACATTCACACAGTCCATGCCTTCTCTTTGTAAAGTGTGAGTAACTGAATGTGTAATTTACACCTGAGATTCCCAACTCGGATATATTAAACCATTTTCTATGATGTGTGTGGGTTACATCTCATGTCAAGTGCACTCGTGTCATTTCTTTTGCCCGGTGAAAAAAATCAGAAGGTTATAATCATAATTTCAGAACATTTTGTTACTGAATTCACAGAACACAAGCAGAGCAGTGTGTGTAACTCAAGAAGAAGCTAAAAGAGCCCTGCACTGATGAGTATCAGCCCCATCCCTGCTCCTCCCAGCTCTCCTGCTCAGGTTTAAGCTCCAGAACACACAGGCACCAGCCTGTTCTCAGGAACACTCCCAGCCTCTCAGGGACAGCGCTTTCCGCAAATTTAATTACTTGCAAAACCTTTGGTCATTAACACCCAACCTAAATTCTACTGCAGGTCACAGGCTGTTAAAAAAATGAAGTGTCCACGCTCCCTAAACAATGATTTGTTTAACTGGAGCTTGGGTTAAACCCAAAGCCACCACAGCACAGGAATCCATTGCCAATGTCCCCATCCTGTCCCTATACCTGCTGGGGACATTAGTGACAATGCTCACAGCTGCTCTGAAGGCCTCACAGAGCTCGACCTCAACGCAGACACAATTTACCTGTGAGATTTTGCAGCCACAGTGAAAGCCAAGGAGGTAATCAATGAAAGAAGATGTTCTGGACACAATTCCATAGCGATGTTCTTGCTATGGAACATTAAGTGTGTACGAGAAGGAACTTGCATGTAATTTGCAACCAATTTTACTTTTGTTTGCATAGCTAATTGAATTACCGCCAGAATCGTCATTGTTTGTTAGACAGCCAATCCTAATGTGCCACAGTAATTACGAAAAAGGATAAGAGAAACAGCAGAGAATAATAAAAATAAACTTCTTCTGGCTTTGGATTACAGCAAGTGTTGATGTCGTGTGTCTGTCTCTACAAGCGACACCTCAGGAGGGAATTATTTCTTCTGAGCCTTTCCATGGATCTGCACAGTTCCTTCTCCAAGGGCAGGTTGGGTGGGGCTTGGAGCAGCCTGGCAGAGGGTGAGAGCTTTAAGGCCCCTTCCACCCCAAACCATCCCATGATTCCATGATTCCACGCTGTTTTCCATCCCTCAGGCCCCTGAGTGTCTGTGTGGGTGATAAATGTGCCAAAACAGCTCATTCCAAGCAGGAAACAACACGAGCCACGTGCCCGTTGTTAACGATGAGCATCACAGCCCTTGGAGGGCACCTCTGCTCCCCGAAGGTTTCCTCACCACCCTGGCACAAAATTCCCCAGGGCCAGAACAGCTTTAGATGCCCAGGAGCAGCTCCATGGATGGAGGGAGGTGTTTGTCACCTCCCGTGGGGTGGCACAGGGGACACAGGGACAGCCAGCCCCAGCTGTGGCTCTCCCGGAATGAGGCTGGAGAGTGACACGGAACCAAATCCGAGTGTGTGTACTCACAGGGGCACAGCCCCAGCTCCTGCCTGCAGCAGGGAGAGTTTATTGCTTTCATAATATCTTCTGGGTTTTGAAACACAAACCACATGTTTAATTTTTTTTATTTTTATTTTTTTCAAAATTTACACATTGCACTTGCTGGTGAGTTTTCATTCCAGCAGCCCCAGACCCTTCCCAAAAATGAGGAGAGGGAGGAGAAAGACACACTTCAAAACTTGCTGTCCCAGCTCTGGAACAGCCCAAAATCACTGCTCCTCCCCACCTTGATTTTACAGGGCAATAGAGAGGCCATTTGGATTATCCTGTCATCAAGGAAATCATTGACATCCACACAAAGGAGAGCAGTTGGACAGCTTGGTGCAGATGGAAGGGGAGAGAGCAAAGAGTCAGGAAATGCTCTCAGCCAAGTCCACTTGGGGTGTAAAACCCTCAAAATTCCTTCAGCTCCACCACAGCTTGGCCATGAGCAGAATAAGCTCCTCTTAGCGAGGAGTTGAGGCAAGCCCTGAACTTTTGAATGCTGTTCCAGAAGGCGATGGGATGATGCCCAAATTTCTGAAGCTTTCTGTTTAAAAATAAATGCAAGAATTTTTCAAAGCCGAGCTCTCCTTGGGACCCCCTGGGTCATCCCTTCAGCAAAACTGTGTTTGCTAGTGGTGTGGGTGTTGTGAAAATGAAGGAATGTCACCGTCCTCGGTGCTTTGGGGACAGGGACAGCAAATTATGCTCATGGTCACATCCAAGGTGCTGCCAGTGGGACCCACAGGTGGGAAAACCTTTGAGAATCATGTCCTGGAAGTGGAGACCAATTCTCCATGTGAAATCGGAGACTCAAGAACTCTGGAATATCCTGCTAAGTAGATGTTGCATCCTTTAAAATCTGTCACTCTCCACTTGGGTGTAACGGGTGTGGAACTGAGGATGGGAGAGGTGAGGGAAAAATCCCAAAGAAAAATCCCAAAGAAAAATCCCAAAGAAAAATCCCCGAAACTCCCAAAGTTTGTGAGTCCAACACCAACAGGATCCACGCCTCAGAGTCACAGGGAACACGATCCTCGCTGTGACATGGAGTGCTCCATGCAGGGACAGGGAATGCTCCTGGAGCACCTCGAGAAAGTCATGGACCCTCTCCTTGATGCCCTTTATTTGTGCCAAATCGAGCCCTAAAGAATGCCCTATATTCATTGTGGAAAATGCTGATATTGGACATGCAATGATCAATCAGAACATCAGGGATTTCTGTCTGTTGGGACATATTTTAATGAGCTCTGTGTCCCCGGGCAGGCCCAGCCCACCCTGTGCTGCATGTTTCCTTCATTAGGACTCATTTTAATGGGATAAGAGGTTAAAAATACACATTAAACTCCCCTGAAGGACCTATATTTCTGTGTCAGGGCCACTCCAACGTGACACTTTCACCGCCACCTCTCTTCACTCTCATTTCTTGGCAAGAGAAAACTTAATTGGCATTTTATTCTCCACTCCTGCCATGCTGCAGCATCCCCAAAACCCTGCAGCTGCTCTCAGAGGCACTTTGGGATCCTGCGGTGGGAGAAAACTCCCTGACAGATGAACAGCATCATCTAGGGGCCGGAGATCAGCACTGGGAATCACAAAAACACTGAGGAAACTCAGGGAATCTTCTCCTGAGCAGGCAGGGCAGGCATCAGTGAGAGGCCGCTATTTAAATGTTTTTTATTCCTATTTAAAACAGCACCCTGTGCACCACCGCAAACCCCAAACCAAACAAGCCCCAAACCAAACAAACCTGCTGAGCTGGTTTAGTGTTACAAATCATCTTTATTTTGGTGGTGAGCAGAGCTTTATTTTGGTTAGCAGCAGAGTGAAATCACCCCGGGGCAAAGAAATCAGCCCAGAGCTGTGCCCTCGGGGCCGGAGGGATGCACAGCACATTTTTCAGGCTGCAAAATCACAATAACACCGCTGAATTTGCTGAAAAAAACCTCAGGGGATGTGGCCAGGGTGAGTATAAAACACCCAAACTGGAGCTGGCACATCCTGGGCCTGCTCAGTCCCTGTGCCACCAACTTTGTCCCTCGAGGGGACACCTAAATCCCCAAGCAAGGCCCGCCCTGGGCCTAAAGGTATAAATTTAGGTATAAATATAACCCCTCCTGAGGGCACAGACACTGAAATCAGTACAAATCAATACAAAAATTCCTCTCCTGGGGTCAGCAGGGCCCAGCGTGGCTCAGGAGAGGAGGCAGAGCAGGTCATGGCCACCACAGCCACAGCTCAGGGGCTCTGTGGCTTTAGATTTCCTGAGATTCGCAGGAGCTGGCAGAGAATTCAGGCAGAGGAACCCAAGATGGCGAAAAGAGAGAATTCTTGTTTATTTACAAGAAACCTCTTTATATATCCATTAATAATCTAGCAATTATTGGTCAGCAAAGAATCCACCTCCTAAAACCATTGGTCACAGCCATACACCACCTAGTACCAAACACAGAGATTAAGAAAGTAAAAGAATGCAGCTTGTCTCTATTTTCTCTGAGAAAGAACAGAAAGATTCCTAAAACTGTGCAACTACATGGCCCTTTGCAATCCTGGCCCCCTGCGAGCTGGAGTTGGACCTTAAAGCCAAGAGATTTCTGTAAAAAAGCAAATTACCCTTAAAAATGGTGATTCAAAATCACATCGTGGCCAGAGGGGAGTGATTTTCAATGAAAATTGCTAAAACAAATTGATGCCATCCCCAGGAGACAATTCCAGGCTGTGGCTCTTGGGCTCACACCGCATTTGCTGCCAAGAAATTTGGATTATCGGGAATTTCACCTGGAATAATCCCTGTGAGGAAGGGATGTCCTAAATAATGGCCAATTTTCTTCTGTGAAATTATGATTTGGGGCTGAAATTCTCACCCCAACACCAGGAACTTGTGCAAATTTCTGCTGACAGGAATCCCATTGTCCCAACTGGGAACTGAGCCACTTGTTTGCCATCACCGATTGAAGAGATTTTATGAGTGAGCACTTTTATCACAATAACACGATGAAAAATGTGATTTCCTTGTCTGGTCACAGCAGGGACAAGGGATTTTGTTGGGTAAGATGATCACATTTTTGGAGAACAAAAGCCTCTCAGCTATGGTTAATTGAAGTGTCTTGAAACGTGGTGTCCAAAAAGCCCAGAAACACCTCCCAGGCAAACAAGGGGATATCAATTGTTATTTTAGGGACTTAAAAATGAGCGTTTTCTACAAGGTGCTGTCAGCTGGAAGCAAAAAAGAGCAAGAAACCACATAAAGAAGGGACCTGGGCTTGTGTAAAGCCCAGCCTAAGTGCAAATGCTTTGCTAAACCAGGGGTTTAACAGAAGAGAAGCTGCTAGAAAATGGCCCCAAAAAATCAGTGGGTGAACTTGGAGAAGGTTTTTCCCTTCAGATCCCAAATTTGGCCATGGAGTGACTGAAAGGGGCACTCGAGCTGCTCCAGGAGGGCAAACCCAGCCTACAAAGACACCCTGGACACAAAGAAAACAGCACCAGGAGAGTGTTTAATGTCCCTAAACCCACCCCAATAGAAAACAAATGAATGATGAAACAACAGAAGGCCCGACAGGCCCTGCTCCCAAACGTGGAGTTTTGGGGCAATCCCTGGCTATTATTTTCACAATACCTTGCATTCATTACTTTATTTAAAAATGGTGTACTGTGTCTGGAAAACAGGAAGTAAGCCATAAATCTCTAGTTTAAAAGCCATCTGAAGCCTGTGGACCAGATATGTTCTCAATCAGTAGTCAGGCAGTAAATAAACATTTATATACAGCAACTGCTCTCAAGCAGCCTGACCTCCGGCTATTACAGGGCACATAAAGAGGAAATTTGTTTAGTCCCATAAAAGCCCAGGCAATATATCAATAGATTATTAAAAATGGAAACAATGTAGGCTAATGGATTATATTGATTTTAATAAACATAAGTATATGGGATTCGAAGATAAGAGGCAGATATGACATCCTTCCAAGCTCACCTTTCAGGATATCTCCTAAAATCAGCCGAACTCCAGCTGTCAGGAATAGCAGGGGCTGCCATTTTTTGCTTTGCAAATCGACATATTTTTGGCTGAAGGACTTCAATTGGAGGGTTTGCAT
This sequence comes from Acanthornis magna, assembly GCA_036785705.1. Classification (NCBI taxonomy): domain Eukaryota; kingdom Metazoa; phylum Chordata; class Aves; order Passeriformes; family Acanthizidae; genus Acanthornis; species Acanthornis magna. The sequence continues at coordinate 3,310,962 of JAWUZG010000050.1, forward strand.
TTTTATTTCTGTTTGTGAACGATGAACGCAGTCAAAAAATAAAACTTGCACATCTTTTAACGTCACTGCCGTACGGAAAAAAAAAATATCTCAAGCAATTGCAGCTCTCCTCGGGCATTTTGGCTGGGAGTGCACAGATGCTGCTGGGCTGGGGTTTTTGGGATTTGCTACACTTTTGCTACAGCAAATATTGGTGCAGACACCAAAGGCCAAATCTCTGGTGCTCTGCAAGCCTGGCAGGATGCTCAGGTAGCCCCAGCACATCCCTCTGACTTCTTCCAAGCTTGAAACTTGTCTTTGTGTTTTAAAGAGCTGCTTTACACATGGCTGCTTGTCAGAATCCCAATATCTGCCCACTGCCAGAGTCTATTTTCCCTCTCCTCTTCTCTTCTCTTCTCTTCTCTTCTCTTCTCTTCTCTTCTCTTCTCTTCTCTTCTCTTCTCTTCTCTTCTCTTCTCCTCTCCTCTCCTTCAGTGTCAATTGGTTGCTAAAGAAGAATAAATGACTAAACTTACACAAATTTCTCCCACCACTCATTAACCCCCAACAGCAGAAATAACACCCTTGCTAAATCCCGAATCCACCACAAATTACAGTCATCTGCAATTATAAACTTGGCTGTTAATGAGGTTTGATTGCCCCTTCTTTGTGATGCCACCTCTAAACGCCGCTTAGAGCAGGGTTCACAATCTGCTCGAGGAGGATCGCTAAGAGAACTCGAATGGACTTTTAGGATCACCTTTGGTGGTGGCAATTTGTTAGCTGGAAACCAAACAGGGCCACGAGAGCTTCACCCTCCTCCCCAGGACCCACATCCCCTCCATCCATCCATCCATCCGTCCTTCCATCCATCATCCATCCATCCATCCATCCTCTATCCATCATCCATCATCCATGCATCCATCCATCATCCATCCGTCCATCCATCCATCCATCCATCCCTCCATCCATCCATCCCTCCATCCATCCCTCCATCTCTCCATCCATCCATCCCTCCCTCCATCCATCCATCCATCATTCCATCCATCCATCCATCCATCCATCCATCCATCCATCCATCCGTCCATCCATCCATCCATCCATCATCCTTCCATCCATCCTCCCCAGCCCGGATGTCCCCGGGGCTGATACTGATCTTTATGCAGGAGGGTTGGGTCTCTGATTTAAGGAGGGCAGCATCTGAATTTTTGTGTTTGACTTTTAATCAGCGGCGTTTGGGGAAAGCTCTAAGAGGCCTAATTGTGGCATTCGTACACTTTGGGGATAAGGCACCGAGGGCAATAAACAGCTTTTACAAGAGATTAAACGCCCGAGCAGCGCCAAAGCACTGAGATAGCTGCAAAAGCCATTTATTCTGGTGCCCAAAGCCACCTGTCTCAGACAGAAAAAAGCATCGAACCCCTCTCACAGCCATTCCTTCTCTCCCTTCCTAAGAGTTCTCTGTGCTTTTTCCCCAATTATATTCCTTCAGCTGATACCTTAGGATTTTGGCTTCTATATTTTTCATGTATCTGTAATTTCAGTGGATAACTCTGGACTCCATACGGGGTGCTAAAGCTCCTCTTCTCAGCATTTTTAGACAAAACAATTACTCTAAGCTTGAAATCCAAGGATACTTCAGTGTCTCAGGCCCTGAGATATTCAACAGCAGTGAATTAATTGGGAGGAACAAACTTGGAGTAATTGACTTCATCACCTGAAGCTGTAATTGGAGGATTAAACCTCGATATGCAAATAGACAGAATTTATAAAGTATGAAAAACCCATGTCCTTATAAAAAACTTTAAAAGTATGAAAAACTCGTGACCCTCTGTCCATTTTGGGTGCAGACCCTGGGTGGGCTGTGGCTGCCCTGAATGCACCTGAAGGCCTTCAATAAATTGAACTTTTTATTCTCTTTACTTTGTCCAGCCTCTGTTTTAGGTAAACCTGTCCAGGCATCACAGCAAATCTAAGTAACTTTTTGGGGCTGTTTGCTTAAGAAAGAAAAGTGAAGTTCTCTGAATGAGAAAAATGTCATTTTCAGACAGTGGATTCAATTGCCACAACATGGGGAATATTTGACCCAAATCAAAGCTGGATTTGTGTTTCCTTGCACAGTAGCTGATCCAATCAATCCAAACAGACTTGGAATGTCCCTTCCAAGAAGTGGCAGCGATATTTAGGGTGCCTGGGGTGCCAATGAACCCAATTATCCACGGATTTGGGGAGCAGCGATAAAAATTTCAGTGGGAAAACATGAAGAGAAGGTGCTGTAGAAACAGAATTCCCAGAGATGTCCAGGAGAAGAGTCAGGAATCAGCTGCCTGGGTTTACCAACTTCCATCCTGCTCCCCATGGGGATGTTCCCTGTGTTTCCAGGGAATGGGCACAGAATGGGCACAGCCCTGAGGCTGCCAGAGCTCCAGGGGCGTTTGGACAGCACTCCCAGGGGTGCCCAGGGTGGGATTGTTGGGGGTCTGGGCAGGGCCAGGAGCTGCACTGGATGGTCCAGGGGGTCCCTCCCAGCTCAGCATATCCTGACTCTCTCATTCTATGATTTAATTCCGATTTTTCTGCAGCCCCACCAAGTGCTGGAGCTGCAGGGCCAAACTGCCTCAGGGTGTGTGTCCCAGGGCGTGGGGACAGAAGGACAGAAGGACAGAAGGACAGGACAGAAGGACAGGACAGAAGGACAGAAGCACAGGACAGAAGGACAGAAGGATAGAAAGACAGGGCAGAAGGACAGGACAGGACAGAAGGACAGGACAGAAGCACAGGACAGAAGGACAGGACAGAAGCACAGAAGAACAGAACAGAAGGACAGAAGGACAGAAGCACAGGACAGAAGGACAGGGCAGAAGGACAGAAGGACAGGACAGAAGGACAGGGCAGAGGAGCCCGAGCAGCATCACCTGGGGCTGGAACTCAAGCCCAATCCCTGCTCAGCAGGTGCCCTGAGCTGCTCTTGTGTCACTAAAAGTCACTGAGTGGGACCCCAGAGCCCAGCACTGCAGGGGAATATTAAAAGTGCATTGTGAACGTTGCTAAGAAAAAGAGAACTCAGGAAGAAGAGGAAGGGCTCTGGCAGTTCAATTTTATGAAGATCTATGGGAGAGAAGAATAAGAAACTCAAAAAACCCAATCCCTGAGGGTTTCTTTTCTCTAAAGCACAAGCAGTTGACCCCAGGCTGGGATTGTTGGGGTGTCTGTGCAGCGTCAGGAGCTGCACTTGGATGATCCTTGGGGGTCCCTCCCAGCTCAGGATATTCCATAATTCCTGCTCTACCAACACCTGACATCCCTCCAGCTACCAATGCCCTGAGAAAACCATGATATTTCTGAGTCCCACAGAGGCAAATCTCTCCTGAACATGGCAGAGGGAATGAGATGCTCAAATGAATGAATTTCTTAATTTTCCTGCCACAAACCCCATCTGCATTTACCCTCCAGACCTCGGGGAAATCCGTCTTCCTTTCACAGGTTCCTGCCAGTCCGTCACAGCCAGGAGAGGAGAATTAATGTGTCTCCCACACGAGTTAAGTACATAAACTGTCACAAAATATTAACACAGATATGAAGCTATTAGAACAAACCCCACTCCATAAACAGACTTCAGATAGGGGCAACCGAGATAACAGCAGAATAAAAGGCCGCATTAAAGTTATATCCCTTAAAAAAATTAAACAAATCACTTCGATAGCGACAGGCACTTCAGAAAGCTTAGCTGGGGAGTCTGAGGGCAGTCAATAAGGCAGAGCTAATTGGAGAACAAATTGACATTCATGAGCTGGCACTGAACAGGGCCACGGTAAACAAGGTAATAGAGAGTTAATGCAGGGAGCAGGGCGGGGGCAGGAGCCATCCAGCCAATAATGGAAAGAGCCCAATTGAGCAAATTCGAAGTGCAAACACTCGGATCTCAGCCTGCCCCAGCAGCTCCCAGCCCTAATAGACTCATTGGGGTTGTTGTCTTTAGAGAATGAGTGTGTCAACTGCGAGCAGCCCCGAAATCTCCATAATGGAGAATAAATGCGGAGTGCGGGCGCTGATAAGGCTCGGGTGGGTAAATACTGAGAGCTGCCTGGCACGGAGCGAGGGCTGCGGTAACAGAGAGAAAGCAGCAGATCTCGGGGCTGGTTTAGTGTCGGTGGTTGGAATTCAGGATTGTTTTAAAAGGGAAAAAAAAAATAAGGAGAAAGGAAAAAAAGGAAAAAAAAGGAGAAAGGAAAAAAGGAAAAAAAGAGGTAAAAAAGGAGAAAAAAGAGGAGAAAAATAATGGGGCATTTAAAAGAAATAAAAAAATAAAGTAAGGAGAAAGGAAAAAAGGAAAAAAAGGAGAAAAAAGAGGAGAAAAGTAATTGGGTATTTAAAAGAAAAAAAAATAAAGTAAGGAGAAAGGAAAAAAAGAAAAAAAAGGAGAAAGGAAAAAAGGAAAAAAAGAGAAAAAAGAGGAGAAAAATAATGGGGCATTTAAAAGAAATAAAAAAATGTGGTAAAAAAAGAGGGGAAAAAAGGAGGAAAAAAAACTAGAAAAATAATGGAGCATTTAAAAGAAAAAAAAGAAAGAGAAAAAAAGAGAAAAAAGAGGAGAAAAATAATGGGGCATTTAAAAGGAAAAAAAAAGAAGAAAGGGAAAAAGGGAGAAAAGGAGAAAAAAGAGGAGAAAAATAATGGGGCATTTAAAAGAAAAAAAATTAAGTAAGAAGAAAGGAAAAAAAGAGGGGGAAAAAAGGAGAAAAAAGAGGAGAAAAGTAATTGGGCATTTAAAAGAAATAAAAAAATAAAGTAAGAAGAAAGGAAAAAAATAAATAAAAAAGGAGAAAGGAAAAAAGGAAAAACAGAGAAAAAAGGGGAGAAAAATAATGGGGCATTTAAAAGAAATAAAGAAATAAAGTAAGAAGAAAGGAAAAAAAGAAATAAAAAAGGAGAAAGGAAAAAAGGAAAAAAGAGAAAAAAGAGGAGAAAAATAATGGGGCATTTAAAAGGAAAAAAATAAAGTAAGGAGAAAGGAAAAAAGGAAAAAAAGAGAAAAAAGGGGAGAAAAATAATGGGGCACTTAAAAGGAAAAAAAATAAAGTAAGAAGAAAGGATAAAAAGAGAAAAAAGAGGAGAAAAAAGAGGAGAAAAATAATCAGGCATTTAAAAGGAAAAAAATAAAGAAAAAAGGAAAAAAAGAGAAAAAACGGGGAAAAAAGAGGAGAAAAGTAATTCGGCATTAAAAAAAAAAGAAGAAAGGAAATGAGAAAAAAAAGGAGAAAAAAGAGCAGAAAAATAATGGGGCATTTAAAAGAAAAAAAATAAAGTAAGAAGGAAAAAAAAGAGGAAAAAAAAAGGAGAAAAAAGAGGAGAAAAGTAATTGGGCATTTAAAAGAAAAAAAAAGAAAGGAAATGAAAAAAAAAGGAGAAAAAGAAGAGAAAAATAATCCGACATTTAAAAGAAAAAAAAAAAAAAAGAAGAAAGGAAAAGAGAAAAAAAAAAAGGAGAAAAAAGAGGAGAAAAATAATGGGGCATTGGCTTCATAGCAAAATGACAAGGAGCCAAACCCAAAGAGGCACTGGAGCTGAGCTCTTCCTTCCACAGAAGCCTCCTGCTCCCCAAAGCAGAGCTGCTCTCTGCAGGACACAGTGAATCCGGGAGGGCTTGGGACCTCTTCCTCAGCCAGCCACAGATATCAACACTGAAATGTTTGTTAGAATTGTGTAATTTAATATTTCACCATGTCCAGAGCTCTCCTAGCGCCTCCTGCCAACATCATTCCCTCTGGATCATCAGTGCCTGAATCTCAGCGCTGCACCAATGCTCTTGCAAAGTTGTTTTGTGGACCAGGGACTCACCTCGAGTTATTGTGACACTGCTGCTGCACAGAAATGGCACAGCCTGATCCTCAAGAGTTCCTTAGAGCCTTTTCTTTCGAGTGCTGACAGGATTTGAGAATATTGAGTGGAACAAGCAGAGAATTTTCTTGCCTTTCACCTGTCTGGAGGCACAGCTTTGGGCTGGGATGGGACAGGAGACAAAGAATAGGGAAAGCCAAGGCTGGAGCTCCAGAGATGAGTTTCACTCTCTCACTGCAGGCCTTCGGACACAGAGACTGTGCTCATTCTAATCAGTGATTAACAAAAAAATAATTTGGTAATCAGAAAGGTCTCCATCTCCCAGCAAGCATCATCTCTCCCACATCTCACCAGAAAGTCAAGGCCTGATTTGAGAAGCAGAAGTGAAATATTTTCTGTTAAAGTTTCCATCAGGTTTCACATTCAGAAAGACCTGAGCAGCTTTTGGAGTGGCTCCCAAAGGAAAGGTAATGAGCATTACCTGCTCGTGCACAGCCAATTTTGGTCCCTTCATCTGAACTGCACACCAACCCAGTATTTTCTTTCCAGCTTTACTCAGGTAAGAGATAAGAATTCCTCCCCCCACTCCCCAGAGGTGCTAAGGTGTGCCTGAAGCCTTCTCCAGTGTAGGTGGGGGGACCAGGAGCAGACCCCAACCACACAGGAGTGCACAGATTTACCATCAGGCTGCACCTCAGCCTGAACGCTGATTCACCCCAGAGACACTTCAGAGACACAGGCAGAGCAGTGGGGATTTGCTTTATTCGGCAATAAATAAATTATTTATCTATTGGGTGTGGGGGTGTGTGGATTCACTCCTCCAAACACACACACCCTGCACTGCCAACTCACAATACTATGGGTGACATTCATGAATATTCATCACGCTCCCCGGGATAGGAGTGGTTATACAATTTATTTCTCGGAAATCATTAATATCATTAGCATGTGTGCTGTGTGTCCTGGTGGTCTTTGGGGTCTTCTCGTGATGAAGATCTGTAGCCTCCATCACAGTGCACTTCTCACCTTTCTCTCTGGAGCATGGGCAGTCCTTGGTGGGTGATTCAGGGTTTCTGTGCTGGCCCCAAACAGATTCTTGACAAGATTAGGGGAATCCTGTTTTTCTCTTTAAAATTCACATATTCTGTCTCTCAATAGTTAACTTCAGTTCCTTATTGACCACCTGTTTCTCAGGATAGGAGTGGTTATATAAATAATTTCTCAGAAGTAATTAATATCATTAGCTGTGTGCCGCACATGTCCTGGTGGTCTTTGGGGTCTGCTCGTGATGAAGATCTGTAGTCTCCATCACAGTGCACTTCTCACCTTTCTCTCTGGAGCATGGGCAGTCCTTGGTGGGTGATTCAGGGTTCCTGTGCTGGCCTCAAACAGATTCTTGTCCCTTATCTTGACAAGATAAAGGGAATCCTGTTTTCCTCGGTTTTAGAATTTAGAATATTCTGTCTCTCAATAGTTAACTTGAGCTAGCTATTGAGTACCCATTTCTCAACACCCTCTGCCCTGGTGTTCAGCCTTCCTGCAGCAGTGAATGGTGACAATTTCCACCTGCAGCAGTGAATGGTGACAATTTCCGTGGTGTCTCGGGCATTTGGACTGAAATTCATGGGCTCCAGCCATCACCAGTGGTGCTTTTTACTCCTTTTTAATCCATCAGTGCTACCCCAGCGTTTAGAGTCTCCCACGAGCGATTCCCTCTGCCATCCCAGCTGGGATTGAAAGGACAGCTCATCCTGTGCAGTTTCCAATTGTTTTTTCTGGATTTACTGGGGGCTTGCAGAGAAAAGCCATTCTGCAGGGGGGTGGTGATGATCCCCAAGTGCCACCTGACCAGGCCATGATCCCCAATTCCCTTCGATACCTCAGCTCCTCTCAATCCTCTTGCCCAGGAGAGCTTTGGAGCACTCCAGGAGTGATTTCTTCGGCCTCGTTTCGTTCATTGATCAATCCAGAAGTGCCAATATTGGGCTGCACAGGATTTTCTGCAGTTATCTCCTGTTACATTCTCCCACATCTTCATGGAGCCTCTCTCGATTTCCTCCCAACTCTGGAATCCCAGACCCAGAATTCAAGGCAGCTGTGACACAAATAAGCAACTCTGCTGCTAAATGTAACCCATTTTTAGTACCTTCCTATGCTTCAGATGTCAAATCTCTTTCTTAATCCCATTACTCTGATTTCAATTACCATCTTCAACAGCGCTTTCCTAGTTTCCACCCCATTTTTTTTAATGCTGTTTGGCTGTTGGGTTTTTTTAAAAAACCTGACATCTTTCCTCCCTGCCACAGATTTTACAAACTGTCTTCCCCAAAGCCTTTGCTCTTCAGAAACCTGGCTCCCATCCAATCCCAATTTAGCCCTTGAAGACTCTCAAATATACCAACAAGCCACTTTTTTGTCATCAACGAAATATTTGTGCTCAGACAGCCCTCGAAATAGATCTGGGAAGATTTTTAGCTATGTCTATATTAGGGGGGACCAAACCAGAAGGGATATAATAAGCAGCAGCTTTTTACATGTGAATAGGCAGCTTTTTTTTTTTTTTTTCCCTTTCAAGCAGTCCCGATCTGGATTTGGGATATGGGATGAGCAGATCCCGATAAAATAAAGACTTGTGCAGTGCTGGAGATGCATTTCCTCAGTGTGAGGACAATCTCCAGCACAGAGAGCTTTCCAACACTGTATATCAATTTATTTTTGCTCCTTGCAAGGCTGATATTGAGCATTATCTCAGTCTCTTAAAGCCTGCAAATCAACTGAGGGCACACAGCTCCGAAACCAAGTTGTGAGGGATGTTTCCTCCAAATCATTTCCTTGTGTAATTGATGGAAGGGTTTCCCTTTCCCTGGCTGCTGCTCCGGGGGTGGCAGCAGCAGGAATTGTGTGTCCTCCATCGCTAAGTGACAGCCAAGGTGGAGCAGATGCTCCCTGGGGTTTGATCCTTCTACAAACAAAGGATCATTTCCTTCGTAAGCCACCTGACTCGGAAGGAATGGTGTGGACCATCTATCCTGAGTTTCTTCCCAATGATGCCTGAAGGATTTTTAGCTTCTATTTTTTGTGTATCTGTAGTTTTGGTGTGTGGCTCTGGGCTCCATACAAAGTGCTAAAAACCTCTGTTCCAGCATTTTAGACAAACCAATTGAAAAATCCAAAGACACTTCGCTGCGTCAGAGCCCCAAAATATGAAACCAACAGAGAATTGTGGGAGCAAATTTGGGGTAATGACATCATCACCTGAAGGTGTGATTGGAGAATTAACCTCGATATGTTAATGGACAGAATTTATAAAATGTGAAAACCTCTGGGCTCCATAGAAAGTGCTAAAAACCTCTGTTCCCAGCGTTTCAGACAAAACAATTGAAAAATCCAAGGACACTTTGCTGCCTCAGAGCCCCAAAATGTGAAACCAACAGAGAATGTGGGGAGCAGGCCTGGGGTCATGACATCATCACCTGAGGGTGTGATTAGAGAATTAACCTCAATATGTTAATGGACAGAATTTATAAAATGTGAAAACCATATAAAGTGCTAAAAACCTCTGTTCCCAGCGTTTCAGACAGAACAATTCCTCTCAATAGGAAAACCCAAGGACACTTCACTGCCTCGGAGCCCCAAAATATGGAACCAACAGTGAACTGGGGGGGAACAGGCCTGGGGTAATCACATCATCACCCGAGGGTGTGATTGGAGAATTGAGGCTCAATATGTTAATGGACAGAACTTATAAAATGTGCAGAACTCGTGACTTGGGGTCCATTGTGGGTGCAGCCTCTCGAGTAGGGATTTTCTGCCCTAAATGTACCTAAAGGCCTTCAATAAATTAATCTGCTATTTACTCTCCTAACTTTGCCTGGCCTCTGTTCCAGGTTTGAGGCATCACCCCCACCAGGCAGGACACCCCCTGAGGAGCTCAGGGTGACAGAGTGGCCTGTGGGGAGTGGGGACACCCCTGAAAGGAGAGGCAGCTCCGTGAAATCAGCTCCTCCAAGAGGGACACTCCCCCTGGCAGAGCAGCAGAGAACGAGCAGTTTGTAATTGGAGCTCAGGGGGTTCTGGAAGTGGGAAAAGACCTCCCAGATCAGCTCATGGCCATGTTCACCAATAAACAATGGCCCCCAGTGGCACATCCACAGATTTTTCTGTCACTCGGAACCTCCTGAGCTGGAAGGAACCCGCAGGGGTCATCCAGTCCAACCCTGGCCCTGCACAGACCCCAACCATCCCACGCTGTGCCTCAGGGCACTGTCCTGGGACGGTGACCCCACCACCTCCCTGGCGAGGCTGTTCCAGTGCTGACAAGCCTTTCTGGGAGGAAATTTTTCCTAATATCTCATCCAAACCTTCCCGGCACAACTTGAGATGGATGATCTTCCTAAGAATCTTCTCTCTAACCCTAAACCCAAGGAATAAAACCTTCCCAGTGGTCATCCTCAGCCCATTGCAGTGATGGAACCAACGCAGCTCTTTTCATTTGCATCACTCCTTCTTCAGCACCTCAAACCGGGGGGAAAAAACCCCAATATTATCAATACAACCAGGGAGTCTCTTCTCTCCGAGCCTGGGCTGCCACAAAAGGCTTTTACCCCAAATAATTTTTAATTTAGCAGACTTCCAGATGGGCTTTGCCTGGGCACAGACACCAGCCCCGGCTCGAGGCATTAACGAGCTCCTCAAGACAGTCGCACACAGCAGACCTGGCACTTAATGAGCCTGTTTGCTCTGGAGGGGGGAGCAGCAGAGAGGCAACTGTCGGGAAAGAAAGAAATGCACGGGGATATAAAAGATGCCGAGGTTTATTTTAGCCAGAGTTGGAGTCGGGGCTGCGTAGGGGCAGCTCATTGTTCTGTTTTCATAAAGTCATTTAAGTAGCAAATGGCCCCTGAAACTGATACTCTGATTTGAGTCATGTTGGAAGACATATTGAATTAATGATGCAGGTGTGGGTTGTTGTTCCAAAAAACTTTTTTATAGCAACGGTGGGAGAGGAGAAGGTGGAGGGGGTGGGGAGAGGAGGGGGGAAGTGAAATGAAAAGATTTGGTCTATGTTATGTTTTTCTAATATTTGAATTTTAGCTAAGATTACTCTTTCTCCTCTCTTTAATATATTGTTTTAAATAAAAAATGCTAATAAATCTTGAGAGAAATATGTCATAGCAGAGTTTAAAAACTGTAGTGCAATATATAACAGTTCATAAAATATTCTATTCAAATAGCCAAAATTGTAGTGCATTTGGACCAGAAGTAGTTAACTGCAGGAACAGCATTTTATTAGCTACTAAAATTAAGAAAGAGTACTGCTGTTTCACAGCCAGATAATTAAGTACCGTTTTCTCTTTTTTAATACTATAAAATTAAACTTCCTGTTTAAATGGCCTGGTGGGGACTGTAGGCAAAGGGTCGTCTGATGAGCCCTGCGGGCAAATCCAGAAACACAACGCAGCACTTATTCACACAAGACTTTAACAGGGTGGAAAACACTGATTGAGGGGGGAAAAAAATGCTGCAGTAAGCGAAAAATTGCAGGCCATAAATCAGAGATCCATTTTTTCACATCATTTTGGCTAATCCATTAAATCTCGGTGCAAAGGAATCTATCAGAAACAGAAGCCACGGCCTTGGGTCGCCTGTCTCCAGATGTTATTAAAAGTGTATGAGCAGTGAAAGAACTCAATTAAAGGCAGAGCATTGATGAGATGTTGCAGGGCCCACCAAGCTCTGCTGGCTCCTCTTTGCTCAGGGACAGTGGTGCTAAGTCCCTTTTTCCTTTTTTTTAAAGGGATTTCACTCCCCACTTCATCAGGGGAGAAGGTTTGCTCCGTGCTGTTGTAAAATATGTTTTTTTTTCTCCTCAGTCTCCAAATTTCTACACCAAATTAATGTCAATGGCAGAATAACTCAAGGTTAACAACCTGGGGTAGGTGCACATCTCACACCCAACCGTCCTGTCCTGCTGTGGATCTGTAGGATGGAAATTCATTCTGTTTTGGCTGAGGAGCACAAACACCGCAGGGAATCATCCCAATTTGGCAAATAATAACCCCAGTCCTGCCTGTCCCTAATCCCACAGGGAATTTACAGGGTGGAAATGAAGGATTTCTGGGCAAAGCAGGTGAGAGTGCCCATGAACCACTCTGTCTCGGGGGTTTTGGGGTGGGATTTATTGGTCACACCTAATGGGGAACCTGCACCTCCCTAGAGCCACTTTGTGTCCCTCAGAGCAGCAATCTCCACACACAACATGTTCTTTAAAACGTGCTGGGTGTGGAGATTTAAAAAAAAATTTAAATTTTAAAAATCCAACACACTGGCAAATGCACTCTCCAGCTGCAGATCACTTTCTGTCTAAACCTGGAGGTTGAAATCAGCTGTGAAGGCTCTTAAATCATAAAATATTGTCTTCAGCTCTACCAAACACAAGCGCAGCTGCTGTTGCTCTGCTCAGTTTATTGTTAAATAATAAAATGCTTCCAAACACCACCAAATGACCAAAAGGGATAATGATGTTATGCTTAAGGCACTTCATTAGGATTTGGGAGATTCAGGATAATTCCTGCCTTTGCAGAGGAGTCCTTTGGACCTGACAAAAAAAAACTTGCTGGGAATTTGCAGGTGAGAAGGTCCCTGATGTAAATTACTCACTGAAATAATTAAAGACTTCTGCACCACTTCACAGGAAAGGAGAATCAGCTCCATGCAGAAAAGGGGGTTCTAATTCATAAAGAATTCTGGGATTTTAAAATTCATGGGTTTTTAGGCAAGAGCAAAATTCCAAAATAGCAAAACCGATGAAGTAGCTTAAAACCTGCATGGATGGAAATATTCTATTACACCCAAACTTTACTCCAGTTTCGAATTTCTCATGGGGTTGGTTCATTCGACAGAAAAATTTTAGAAGAAATCCCTGAAAATCCAGAGTGACACTTGATAACAACACGACCAGGATTTATTTTATTCTGCTACAGATTTTTTTTCCTTCTGAAACAGAAAATCAGGAAAATCTGACTGAGCTCTAGTGAAACATTTGGATGCAGCGTGGCTTTGGCAATGATTTGGTGTCGCACCAGAGCATACCGTTTGGGTTGCCAAAAAAAAAAATTCTGAGCAGAATGTGGGATTTGTTTTGCTCAGATTCCCCCACTGGGGGGAATTTAGGATCCCTGGAATTCTGACAGCGCAGAAACCTCGAGAGCCTGAAGGAATGGGTGAGTTGGGGTTTTTTCTCCCGAGGCAGAAGAGAGCAGGAGATCATTTTTGTCAATTTTGTTGCTCCCCTGTGGTTTCCTGAGATTGTGGTTGGACTCACCTGGCCAAGCACCACCTCAGGAGACCCAACAGAAAATTTTCATGGCGTTTTTTCTCTAGAGAAAGTGAAAATTAAGAAAGGCACGCGGCACTCGTCAGCTCTGCCACAAGAAAACAACATTTCAATCCCAGGGAATGTGTCCGGCTGGCAAGCAGCAACTCCTGCTGGAAGGAACCAATTTTCAGTTTCCCAAACAGACAGAGCAAAGACAAAACAAAACTTTCTCCTTTCTCCTCGTCCCACACACTGAGCACAGCCAGCCCGGGGATGCTCGGGGAGCTCAGCCAAGTGGCACTGCCAGGGAAGCTTCAGCAGCACCCAGGCTCCTTTTCCTGCTTCCACTTTAGGTGTTTTTGTGGTTTTGGGCTTTCTCAAAATCCCAATTCCAATCCCACACGGGATACAGGAGCTGGGGGACTTTACTGGGGGCTTTGCTTGCAAAACCCTTCGGTGCATTACGGTAACACAACACCACATCTTCCTAGGGAACCCATCCCGGCCCTCAAAGGGCAAAATCGAGGCTTTCATGTCGCTATTAAGTCAGAGCAAAGCCCAGCTCTCGGGTTTCATCCCTCGCATCAGATTGCTCTGGAGATAAGCCCCGAAATTCTGAAATTCCGGGATCCCCTCGGAGCATCCCGAGAGCAGCTCCCGGCGAGAGACTAAACACTGCAAACTCTGCCCAGCCCGGCAGTGCTTTGCATTAGGGCAATAATAAACCTCCGGGAGAAGGGAAAATCACCCTCTGTAATGTTTAGTCTCATTTAATCTAATATTGGAGGCTAATGGGCTCTGATCTCGTGTGTGTACGCAAGGAATTCCTTCCAATCTGCCCTGGTGAGCTCAGCTTTGGCATTTCACGTGGAGCACTCAGCACTTGATACCCGAGGAGGTCACTGAGAGCTGCTTTTAAATCAAATATCCAGAGCTGGAAATGCACAGGTTATAAACTAACACTCTCAAGGGTTTGTTTTTTTTTATTTTCCTGTTAAGTTTAAAAATTGTAGGAAGTATAAGGATGGATTCGGACACACCGTGGAAGGGGTAAATGTTTAGGAAAAGGCATGTTCAAGTTCTCCTGGACTTTCTATTTATTTATTTTAGAAGGTTTCAGGACACAGCATAAACATAAACCCTTTGCTAAGAAGGCCTGTGAGAATTAGCAAAAAGCAGGACACCTTTCAGATTTGGTTTTGCCAAATTTCAGAGTTTTAGACAACATTAAAAAACACCAAGTTAAGGAAAAATAAATTATTTTTTAATTTTTTAACTTTCCTCCTTGCTAAGGGCCACAGGTGGTTTTATCCAAAGGAGCATCCTCCCATCTCAGGTATTACTGAGGCTGATGAATGAGACTCTCTCGGATTTTCCTCTCCCACAATTTCACACATTTACTTCGCTCTGCACTCAGATAATTTCCCCCATTCGATTCCCACAGTTTTCAGCCGTATTTAACTCTGTCAAATCACAGTTGCAATGCTGCACATCGAAAGTTTAAATGTGTGATATTCCTCCTGTTTATAATACACGGAGCAGCTTTTGGGGTGGAACAGGTCATGTGGAGCACTGGAAACGCAGTGTTGGGAAATTATTGCTGAAATTGCCACAAGATCACAGAACAAAAAGTCACAGAAGGAGAATCAAGGGATTCAAGGGATCATGTTTTATATCACCCTAATTTTGAATGAGATTATCTAGATTTGTGAGCAGTTTGATTTAAACAATGGATTAGCAGCAGAAGGAAATATCTAATTTGAGGCTGGCTGTGCTTTACGACACTGGAAATGTTTGTATCTCTTCCTTTCCCCTTCCCACAGCTGGAAGTGAAGCTGTTTTCATCCAAGAGCTCCCTGAAAATCATTTTCTCTCACATTTCCTGAAGGGTTTCAGAAGCCAAACCCTCCCAGGGCTGCTCCCCCAGGCAGGGAGGCTGAGCTGAGATTTTTGGGGCTGCTGAAAGCTCAGCCCAAATTCACTGGGAGTTCCTTTCCAACACAGGAGAGTCCAGACAGTGAACCCCAGACAAATTTCAAGCCCCCAAACCACACTGACTGGGTGAGTTTCAATGTGGAATTTTAGGGTTTGTCAGCATAGTGAAAGATGGAAGAAATGGCCTGAAATCCCTGAAATTAGGCCCAATCTCCTCCCATGCTGCTCAGCCCCTACCTGCCCAGGTGAAACACATTTCCCATCTTTTTAAATTCCATTTTTATGGCACAGCCTCACTCCCCTCATCCCTGCTCCTCTCGATGCCAGGCAAACCGAGCAGGAATTTCCTACTTTTTAAACTCCCCACTCCCCTTATCCCTGCTCCACTCAATGCCAGGCAAAGCAAGCAGGAATCTCCCATCTTTTTAAACTCCCCACTCCCCTCACCCCTGCTCCCCTTGATGCCAGGCAAACGGAGCAGGGATTTCCCATATTTTTAAACTCGGTTTTTACGGCACAGCCTCACTCCCTTCACCCCTGCTCCCCTCGATGCCAGGCAAAGTGAGCAGGAATTCCCCATCTTTTTAAACCCCGTTTTTATGGCACAGCCCTGCTCACCTCACCCCTGCTCCCCTCGATGCCAGGCAGAGCGAGCAGGAATTTCCCATATTTTTAAACTCCCCACTCCCTTCAACCCTGTTCCCCTCAATGCCAGGCAGAGCAAGCACGAATTTCCAATCTTTTTAAACTCGGTTTTTATGGCACAGCCCTGCTCCACTCAATGCCAGGCAGAGAGAGAAGGAATTTCCCATATTTTTAAACTCCCCACTCCCTTCAACCCTGTTCCCCTCAATGCCAGGCAAACGGAGCAGGAATTTCCCATATTTTTAGACTCCATTTTTACGGCACAGCCCTGGTCCGCTCAACCCTGCTCCCCTCGGTGCCAGGCAAACCGAGCAGGAATTTCCCATCTTTTTTAACTCCATTTTTATGGCACAGCCCCGCTCCCTTCATCCCTGCTCCCCTCGATGCCAGGCAGAGTGAGCAGGAATTTCCCATTATTTTAAATTCCATTTTTACGGCACAGCCCTGCTCCCCTTATCCCTGCTCCCCTCAATGCCAGGCAGAGCAAGCAGGAATTTCCATCTTTTTAAACTCCCCACTCCCCTTATCCCTGATCCCTTCAATGTCAGGCAAAGCGAGCAGGAATCTCCCATCTTTTTAAACTCGGTTTTTATGGCACAGCCCTGCTCCCCTCAATGCCAGGCAGAGTGAGAAGGAATTTCCCATATTTTTAAACTCCATTTTCATGGTACAGCCCTGCTCCGCTCACCCCTGCTCCCCTCAATGCCAGGCAGAGCAAGCAGGAATTCCCCATCTTTTTAAACTCGGTTTTTATGGCACAGCCCCACTCCCTTCATCCCTGCTCCCCTCAATGCCAGGCAGAATGAGCAGGAATTTCCCATCTTTTTAAACTCCCCACTCCCCTCACCCCTGTTCCCCTCAATGCCAGGCAGAGCAAGCAGGAATTTCCCACTTTTTTAACTCCCCGCTCCCCTCAGCCCTGCTCAGTGCCAGGCAGAGCGAGCAGGAATCTCTGCATGAGACTCCCTAATTGGCAGCAGAGGCCTGGCCTGGCCGACATCTGCAGTTGGTTTTGGTGATAATAAATCAGCGCTGGGAGCTTTCCTTCCCCCAGTTAGCCGAGAAATGGGAAGAGAGCAGCGAGGACTGGGGCAGCTCTGGGTGGTTAGAGAGGGGAAAAAAACAATTTCATATTGTCAGGAAAAATTGATCCACAAACACCAGAGGTTTATGTCCAAAAAAGAGACAGAGGAGTCCTGTAACTTTATTCAGGAATAAAGGGAGAGCTCATGGGCATTTCCCATGGGGTCTCTCTGATTGCTAAAGGACTCAGCCTCTTTTTATCCGAATTTCCTGGCCACAGGTTCCGTCTCCCTTGCCCCATAGGCTGAGGTACTCGAGAGGTACAGACTTCCCGGAATGCCTAATGCTGATATAAGTAATATACATTTCTCCTAACACAGACACTCTCGATACACACATCCCTTTTCTTCTTTTTCTCACATCTCTGTTCCTGTAGTTTATTACCACAGATTTGGGCAAGTCACTGGAATTCCTATGGAAATCCTTCCCACTGTTTCTTCTA
Organism: Acanthornis magna; assembly: GCA_036785705.1. Lineage (NCBI taxonomy): Eukaryota > Metazoa > Chordata > Aves > Passeriformes > Acanthizidae > Acanthornis > Acanthornis magna. The sequence continues at coordinate 3,328,202 of JAWUZG010000050.1, forward strand.
TCTCTCAGTATGGCCTTATCTCACCAGCAGTTTGTTTGCAAAGTCACTCCCTTTTTCCTTTTTCCTTTCAATATTATCCATAACCAGCAGTGAACCTCAGCTCCGAGCTTTCCGAAAACAAGCTGGAGCAGCCAGTGAATGCCTGTCTCCATCATCGAGCAGCAACTTGTCCAGGAAACCTCAAAACCATCATTAAAACGAGGGCACAAACGCAGCAATTCCTTCGCAGGAATGAAGGCTCTGCTCTGGGGAGGCTCTGGGGCTGCCCGTGCTGTGATCAGCCAACACTCAGCGCAAACACCTCGGCAGCTACGGTTGCAATCAGCAGGTTGGATGCTCTGCCTCTCTCCAGATGCCTGCAGCACCGACAGCTCGGCCTCAGCCGAAATTCAGGGCAAAAAGAAACCCTGGGCGCGAGGTAATCCCCATCCTGAACAGGGAAATCCAGACTGGGAAAAAGGAACACCAATCAAAGCTGGAAGAGATGGCTGAAACCACCAAGAGAGGGAAATTTGTAGCGGACAGAAGTGTTAATTGAAATGTCGCTGGGTCCTTCCTGCTGAGCCTGGCAGCAAAATTTGGTACTGAGGTTTGGGGTGAGCTTTTTTAAATCAGATTGCTGATGTGGAAATGGAGCAGAGGCCGAGGCACTGAGCGGTGCCTGTGCACATCTGCACGGGGCAGGAGCAGGAATTGGGGGAGGAGCAGGAGTTGGGGCAGGAGCAGGAATTGGAATTGGGGCAGGAGCAGGAGTTGGGGCAGGAGCAGGAATTGGAATTGGGGCAGGAGCAGGAGCTGGGGCAGGAGCAGGAATTGGAATTGGGGCAGGAGCAGGAATTGGGGCAGGAGCAGGAGTTGGAATTGGGGCAGGAGCAGGAGTTGGAATTGGGGCAGGAGCAGGAATTGGAATTGGGGCAGGAGCAGGAACTGGGGCAGGAGCAGGAATTGGAATTGGGGCAGGAGCAGGAACTGGGGCAGGAGCAGGAATTGGAATTGGGGCAGGAGCAGGAATTGGGGCAGGAGCAGGAGTTGGGGCAGGAGCAGGAGTTGGGGCAGGAGCAGGAATTGGAGTTGGGGCAGGAGCAGGAGTTGGGGCAGGAGCAGGAGTTGGGGAAGGAGCAGGAATTGGAATTGGGGCAGGAGCAGGAGCTGGGGCAGGAGCAGGAGTTGGGGCAGGAGCAGGAGCTGGGGCAGGAGCAGGAATTGGAATTGGGGCAGGAGCAGGAGTTGGGGCAGGAGCAGGAATTGGAATTGGGGCAGGAGCAGGAGTTGGGGCAGGAGCAGGAATTGGAATTGGGGCAGGAGCAGGAGCTGGGGCAGGAGCAGGAATTGGAATTGGGGCAGGAGCAGGAGTTGGGACAGGAGCAGGAATTGGAATTGGGGCAGGAGCAGGAGTTGGAATTGGGGCAGGAGCAGGAGTTGGAATTGGGGCAGGAGCAGGAATTGGAATTGGGGCAGGAATTGGAATTGGGGCAGGAATTGGAATTGGGGCAGGAGCAGGAATTGGAATTGGGGCAGGAGCAGGAATTGGAGTTGGGGCAGGAGCAGGAGCTGGGGCAGGAGCAGGAATTGGAGTTGGGGCAGGAGCAGGAATTGGGGCAGGAGCAGGAATTGGGGCAGGAGCAGGAGCTGGGGCAGGAGCAGGAACTGGAATTGGGGCAGGAGCAGGAATTGGAATTGGGGCAGGAGCAGGAATTGGGGCAGGAGCAGGAATTGGAATTGGGGCAGGAATTGGAATAGGGGCAAGAGCAGGAATTGGAATTGGGGCAGGAATTGGAATAGGGGCAAGAGCAGGAATTGGAATTGGGGCAAGAGCAGGAATTGGAATTGGGGCAAGAGCAGGAATTGGAGTTGGGGCAGGAGCAGGAACTGGGGCTGCGCTCCCGAGGAGGCTGCTGGACCAGCTCCCTGTGGCTGATGATTTCTGATTTTGCCAAGCCCTGCCCTCCAGGCTGCTCTCTCCTCTCACTGGAGCATCTCCGCGCCCTCAGATGCTGAAATCATTTTTGGCTCTCCCTTCACCCATCACACCCAGCTCCCTCCCTCAGCTTTCCCCACCTCCCGTTGTGGAAAACTCCCTTTTCCCTAGGACATCCTCCACTCCTGCAGGAGTTCTCCTCCCTAGGAAGCTCCACCTCCCCTGCAAGGTCACGGTTTTTTATCTCAGCCTGGGTCGGTTCTGTAAGGAGCCACTGACCCTCCCTCCCCAGGGACGGTGACAAGTGCTGGTGCTGTGTAAGAACAATTAGCACAATTAACAATGCCTCTGACGCAGCTTTCAACCGCCACAGGAAGGTATTGGAAATAAAAACTGAGCTCGCGCTTTCAGAGCTGTAGACTCAAATATAATAATATTTGATTAAATTGAGAAACAAACGAACAAAAAATTCTTAATTTTTTCATTGAATGTTTCACAATTTTTCATAATTTATTAAATTTTTAAATTTTATTTCTTTTTATTTTTATATTTATTTTTATATTTATTTCTATATTTATTTTTATATTTATTTTATTTTTATTTTTATTTTTATTTTTATTTTTATTTTTATTTTTATTTGTATTTTTATTTTATTTTTATTTTATTTTAATTTTATTGTTATTTTTATTGTTATTTTTATTGTTATTTTTATTGTTATTGTTATTTTTTGTTATTATTTATTTTTAATTATTTTAATTTTGCTATTTTTATATATTTATTTATTTTATTTATTTTTTGGGGGGGTTAAGATAGCAATTTTTAAAAATTATTTATTTATTTTTGGTGGTGATCCACATTTGCCAATGGAACATCTCTTGCAGTCAGGATTTCTGACTTTTTAAATTTATTATTAATTATTTTAATTTTAATTTTATTTAGTTAGGGTGGGTTTTTTTAGATAGTAAACTTTTTTAATATTTATTTATTTTTGGTGGTGATCCACATTTGCCAATGGAATATATCTGGCAGTCAGGATTTCTGACTTATTAAATTTATTATTTATTATTAATTATTTTAATTTTTATTAATTAATTTATTTATTTATGGGGGGTTTTTTAGATAGTAATTTTTTTATTATTTATTTATTTATTTATTTTTGGTGGTGATCCACATTTGCCAATGGAATATCTCTGGCAGTCAGGATTTCTGACTTTCTAAATTTATTATTTATTATTAATTATTTTAATTTTAATTTTAATTTTATTTATTTATTTATTTGGGGGGGGGTTAAGACAGTAAACTTCTATTATTATTTATTTATTTATGGTGGTGATCCACATTTGCCAATGGAATATCTCTTGCAGTCAGGATTTCTGACTTTTTAAATTTTTTATTATTAATTATTTCAATTTTTATTTATTTATTTATTTAGGGGTTTTTTTTAAGATAGTAAATTTTTTATTATTACTTATTTATTTTTGGTGGTGATCCACATTTGCCAATGGAATGTCTGGCAGTCAGGATTTCTGACTTTTTTATTTATTATTTATTATTTATTATTTATTATTTATTATTTATTATTTATTATTCATTATTTTAATTATTTTAATTATTTTAATTATTTTAATTATTTTAATTATTTTAATTATTTTTGTTTTAATTTTAAATTTAATTTTATTTATTTATTTATTAATGGGGGGTAGATTGTAATTTTTTATTATTATTTGTTTATTTTTTTAGTTGATCCACATTTGCCAATGGAATATCTGGCAGTCAGGATTTCTGACTTTATTATTTATTATTTATCATTTATTATTTATTATTTATTATTTATTATTTATTATTTATTATTTATTATTTATTATTTATTATTTATTATTTATTTTTTATTATTTTTATTATTTTTATTTTCATTTTATTTATTTTTTTTAATAATTTATTTATTTATGGGGGGGTTAGATAGTAATTTTTTATTATTATTTCTTTCTTTTTTGAGCTGATCCACATTGGCCAATGCAATATTTGGCAGTCAGGATTCCGGAGCTTATCTCAGCTGTAATTTTTGCAGAAGGAGCTGTGCCCAATATCCTGGCCGAAGGCATTTCTAATTGAAATGAATGACCCGAAGGCAATCTCGAGACCAAAATGATCTCATCGCACCAAATCCTGCCACGGCTGAGGTGAATTCTGAATTCCTGGCGCTGATTTCGTGGCTCAATCCCAAATCCCAGCTCTCCAAAGTGGCGCTGAGATTTCCAGGGGCAGATCCGATGGAACCGCACGGGTTGGCTTCGGCCTGGATTGGAACGGGCAGGGAAAAATAAAAATAAAATAAAAATAAAAAATAAAAATAAAAATAAAAATAAAAAATAAAAAATAAAAATAAAAATAAAAATAAAAATAAAAACAAAAATAAGAATAAGAATAAGAATAAGAATAAGAGTAAGAATAAAAATAAAAATAAAAATAAAAATAAAAATAAAAATAAAAATAAAAATGTTCTTCTCATTCAGTGGGAAGCAGATTGGGGTGATGATTTTGGAGTTGGAGTCCCGAAATTTTGCTTGGAAGAGATGGTGAAGTGCCCAGGCAGCGGCGAGGGAGGAGAGCTCACCAAGGTGGGACCTGCTGTCCCCAAGGACAAACGGAGACTTTAGAGAGAGCACTACTGGGCTGAATGAGAAAAATGCACATTTCCACCTGAAACTCAAAAAAAATTCACATTTTCCACCTGAAACTCCCAAAAAACTCACATTTTCCACCCGAAACTCAAAAAAAATTCACATTTTCCACCTGAAACTCAAAAAAAATTCACATTTTCCACCCGAAGCTCTCCAAAAACGCACATTTTGCTTCTGAAAATAAAAAAAAAAAGCATCTTTTCTCCTGAAACTCCCCAAAATGTACATTTGCCTCCTGAAACTCCCAAAAATGAACATTTCCCTTCTGAAACTCCCCAAAAATGCACATTTCCCTCCTCAAACTCCCCAAAAATGCCCATTTTCCCCCGGAGCGCTGCCGGGGCAGGGCCGCTGTGGCGCTGGTGACGATTTGCACATTTGTGAACTCATCTGTCACCTGTAAACAGAACCCGGGAAAAATTCATATTTCCCTTCTGAAACTCCCCAAAAATGCACATTTCCCTTCTGAAACTCCCCAAAAATGCATATTTTCCTCATGAAATTCCCCAAAATGCACATTTCCCTTCTGAAACTCCCCAAAAATGCACATTCCCATTCTGAAACTCCCAAAAAATGCACATTTTCCTCTTGAAATTCCCAAAAATTCATATTTGCCTCCTGAAACTCCCCCAAAAATGCACATTTTCCTCCTCAAACTCCCCAAAAATGCACATTTCCCTCCTCAAACTCCCCCAAAATGCACATTCCCTTCTGAAACTCCCCAAAAATTCACATTTCCCTTCCGAAACGCTCCAAAAAATGCACATTTCCCTCCTCAAACTCCCCAAAAAATTCACATTTCCCTTCTGAAACTCCCCAAAATGCACATTTCCCTCCTCAGACTCCCCAAAAATTCACATTTCCCTCCTCAAACTCCCCAAAATGCACATTTTCCCCCGGAGCGCTGCCGGGGCAGGGCCGCTGTGGCGTTGGTGACGATTTACACATTTGTGAACTCATCTGCAACCTGTAAACAGAACCCGGGAAAAATTCATATTTCCCTTCTGAAACTCCCCAAAAATGCATATTCCCCTTCTGAAACTCCCCAAAAATGCGCATTTCCCTTCTGAAATTCCCAAAAAAATGCACATTTTCCTCCTGAAACTCCCCCAAAAATGTCCACTTCCCTTCTGAAACTCCCCAAAAAACACACATTTCCCTTCTGAAACTCCCCAAAAATGCACATTTCCCTCCTCAAACTCCCCAAAAAATGCACATTTCCCTCCTGAAACTCCCCAAAAATGCACATTTCCCTCCTCAAACTCCCCAAAAAATGCACATTTCCCTCCTGAAGCTCCCCAAAAATGCACATTTCCCTTCTCAAACTCCCCAAAAATGCACATTTCCCTCCTCAAACTCCCCAAAAAATGCACATTTCCCTCCTCAAACTCCCCAAAAATGCACATTTTCCCCCGGAGCGCTGCCGGGGCAGGGCCGCTGTGGCGCTGGTGGCGATTTGCACATTTGTGAACTCATCTGTCACCTGTAAACAGAACCCGGGAAAAATTCACATTTCCCTTCTGAAACTCCCCAAAAATGCACATTTCCCTTCTGAAACTCCCCAAAAATGCATATTTTCCTCATGAAATTCCCCAAAATGCACATTTCCCTTCTGAAACTCCCCAAAAATGCACATTCCCATTCTGAAACTCCCCAAAAATGCACATTTTCCTCTTGAAATTCCCAAAAATTCATATTTGCCTCCTGAAACTCCCCCAAAAATGCACATTTTCCTCCTCAAACTCCCCAAAAAATTCACATTTCCCTTCTGAAACTCCCCAAAATGCACATTTCCCTCCTCAAACTCCCCAAAAAATGCACATTTCCCTCCTCAAACTCCCCCAAAATGCCCATTTTCCCCGGAGCGCTGCCGGGGCAGGGCCGCTGTGGCGCTGGTGACGATTTGCACATTTGTGAACTCATCTGTCACCTGTAAACAGAACCCAGGAAAAATTCACATTTCCCTTCTGAAACTCCCCCAAAAAATGTACATTTTCCTTCTGAAACTCCCCAAAAAATTCACATTTCCCTTCTGAAACTCCCCAAAAATTCACATTTTCCTTCTGAAACTCCCCAAAAACCACACATTTCCCTTCCAAAACTCCCCAAAAAATGCACATTTCCCTTCTGAAACCCCAAAAAATGCACATTTTCCTCCTCAAACTCCCCAAAAATGCACATTTCCCTTCTCAAACCCCCCAAAAATGCACATTTCCCTTCCGAAACTTCCCAAAAATGCACATTTCCCTTCCGAAACTCCCAAAAATGCACATTTCCCTCCTGAAACTCCCAAAAAAATTCACATTTCCCTTCTGAAACTCCCCAAAAATGCATATTTTCCTCATGAAACTCCCCAAAAAATTCACATTTCCCTTCTGAAACTCCCCAAAAATTCACATTTTCCTTCTGAAACTCCCCAAAAACCACACATTTCCCTTCCAAAACTCCCCAAAAAATGCACATTTCCCTTCTGAAACCCCAAAAAATGCACATTTTCCTCCTCAAACTCCCCAAAAATGCACATTTCCCTTCTCAAACCCCCCAAAAATGCACATTTCCCTTCCGAAACTTCCCAAAAATGCACATTTCCCTTCCGAAACTCCCCAAAAATGCACATTTCCCTCCTGAAACTCCCAAAAAAATTCACATTTCCCTTCTGAAACTCCCCAAAAATGCATATTTTCCTCATGAAACTCCCCAAAAAATTCACATTTCCCTTCTGAAATTCAAAAAAAATGCACATTTCCCTCCTCAAACTCCCCAAAAATGCACATTTCCCTCCTCAAACTCCCCAAAAAACGCACATTTCCCTTCTGAAACTCCCCAAAAATGCACATTTCCCTCCTCAAACTCCCCCAAAATGCACATTCCCTTCTGAAACTCCCCAAAAATTCCCATTTCCCTTCTCAAACTCCCCAAAATGCCCATTTTCCCCCGGAGCGCTGCCGGGGCAGGGCCGCTGTGGCGCTGGTGACGATTTGCACATTTGTGAACTCATCTGTCACCTGTAAACAGAACCCTGGAAAAATTCACATTTCCCTTCTGAAACTCCCCAAAAATGCACATTTTCCTCCTGAAACTCCCCAAAAAATTCACATTTCCCTTCTGAAACTCCCCAAAAATTCACATTTTCCTTCTGAAACTCCCCAAAAACCACACATTTCCCTTCCAAAACTCCCCAAAAAATGCACATTTCCCTTCTGAAACCCCAAAAAATGCACATTTTCCTCCTCAAACTCCCCAAAAAATGCACATTTCCCTTCTCAAACCCCCCAAAAATGCACATTTCCCTTCCGAAACTTCCCAAAAATGCACATTTCCCTCCTCAAACTCCCCAAAAATGTACATTCCCATTCTGAAACTCCCCAAAAATTCACATTTCCCTTCCGAAACGCTCCAAAAAATGCACATTTCCCTCCTCAAACTCCCCAAAAAATTCACATTTCCCTCCTGAATCTCCCCAAAAATGTCCACTTTCCTCCTGAAACTCCCCAAAAATGCACATTTCCCTCCTCAAACTCCCCAAAATGCCCATTTTCCCCCGGAGCGCTGCCGGGGCAGGGCCGCTGTGGCGTTGGTGACGATTTGCACATTTGTGAACTCATCTGTCACCTGTAAACAGAACCCAGGAAAAATTCACATTTCCCTTCTGAAACTCCCCAAAAATGCACATTCCCATTCTGAAACTCCCCAAAAATGCACATTTTCCTCCTGAAATTCCCAAAAATTCATATTTGCCTCCTGAAAGCCCCCAAAATGCACATTTCCCTCCTCAAACTCCCAAAAATGCACATTTCCCTTCTGAAACTCCCCAAAAATGCACATTTCCCTTCTCAAACTCCCCAAAAATGCCCATTTTCCCCGGAGCGCTGCCGGGGCAGGGCCGCTGTGGCGCTGGTGACGATTTGCACATTTGTGAACTCATCTGTCACCTGTAAACAGAACCCTGGAAAATAAAGTGAATGAAATCCTCCCTTTTGAAAAGGCAGGGAAGGAAAATTGCCCTGAAAAAGAAGTTTTCAGCAGCTGAGAAAAGCAGGCTGGGATTTCACTCGCGGGCAGGACTCAGTTTCAGGGCTGTCCCAGGGATTTTCTTTTTCGGGGCTGTTCCAGGACACAGATTTTCCCCACTGTACAATCCGAGGGATTTTTGCACAGGGGTTTTATCCATCTCTTGCATTTTCTCACATTTTGCCATTTTTATGGGGTTTGGGGGGTTTTTTGCTTGTTTTTTTGGGGTTTTTTGTTTCTTTGGTTTTTTTGGTGGGTTTTTGGGGGTTTTTTTGGTTTTTTTTTGTTTGTTTGTTTGGGTTTTTTGGGGGTTTTTTGGTTTTGTTTTGGGGTGGGGTTTTTTGGGGTTTTTATTTTTATTTTTATTTTTATTTTCATTTTTATTTTATTTTTATTTTTATTTTTATTTTATTTTTATTTTTATTTTTGTTTTTATTTTATTTTTGTTTTTATTTTTAGTCCATCCAGGATGCCATAAACAAGGATTCAGTCAAAACCATTCAGTTTTAAGCTCTGAAGATATTTCTATTATTATTATTATTATTATTATTATTATTATTATTACTATTATTATTACTATTACTATTATTACTATTAGGTTTTGTGCTCTGTTGTGATGGGAAATGACAGGCCAGGCTGGGAAATGTGGCTCAGGAAAAGCGTTTGCAAATCCACAATTCATTTCCGAGTTTTATTGTTGGAATTCCTGAGTGGGAGGAAGGCAATGTTTCCTTTGGGTTTGTTTGGACCTCTATTTCAAACACAGCTTGGAGTTGTTCAGCCCAAGTGGGAAAAAAAAAAAAAAACAAAAAACAAACAAAAAAAGCAAATAAACAAACCAAACCGAACCAAAAAAATAAAATAAATGCACGCAAAAAACCAAAGAAACGAAATGAAGCGAACAGAAAAACACCACCAAAAAACAATATGGAAAAAAAACAAACCAAACAGAAAAACCCAAAACACAAAACTAAAACAAAAAAAGGGCAACCAAACAAAAACAGAAAACCCCCCAAAAAACAAAAAACCCAAAACAAAAAAAAAAACCCAAACCCACCAAAAAAAAAAAAAAAAAAAAAAGAAGAAAAAAACCCCAAAACCCAATCAAACAAAACCCAAAACAATCCAAACAAAATTTTTTTAAAAAGAAAAAAACCCAAAACCCAACCCAACAAAACCCAAAACAATCCAAACAAAATTTTTAAAATTTTTTTTTTTAAAATCCGCAAACACACCAAAAAACCCAACCCCACCGTGCGAGCATAAATAAATCACCTTAATAATCTTAATAATTAATTATCACCAAGGAGCTTGGCGCAGGGCAATGAGTGAGCTGTAGGGACTCTGGGTAGATCATCCTACAGGACATCCCAAAATGGAGACAAACTTGTTCCAGCATGGAACAAAGTCCAGTATGAGACACTGGTCCCTACTGGTTTTGTGGGGCAATTTCTTCCCTCACCCCTCTCCTCCCAGGCCACACTTTATTATTTTAAGGTCCTTTTCCTCAGGGCCAGCCTTTGCCTCCCATTATTTCTAGCTCATACCTGGTGTTGAAAGCCCGAAAAAAAAATGATAATTAAATGAGAAGGAAACGTTTAAGGGTTCCTACTCATAACAAAAATACTTAAAGGCAGCTCGGGCCATGAATCTTCCCCCGGCGAGCTGAGATGTGCATAAAGGCCTCGATTGAGAGGAGGAGCTCAGCTCGGGGATTTATGGGGCCGGAGTGCTGTGGGGAGAGCGCAGGAATGATGAGTGCCTTGGGGAGTTGGCTTCCCCAAAGCTTCAAAGGCTTTTCCCCTGAGATATGGGGCAGGGGCTCCCCATGGGTAGGGGGCTCTCCCCGTGGGCTGGGGGCTCTCCCCGTGGGCTGGGGGCTCTCCCGTGGGCTGGGGGCTCTCCCTGGGGCTCTCCATGGGCTGGAGGCTCTCCATGGGCTGGGGGCTGCTCCCCTTGGGCTCTCCCCATGGGCTGGGGGCTCTCCATGGGCTGGGGGCTCTCCCCATGGGCTGGGGGCTCTGTCCATAGGCTCTCCCCATGGGCTGGAGGCTCTCCATGGGCTGGGGCTCTCCCCATGGGCTGGGGGCTCTCTCCATGGGCTGGGGGCTCTCCCTGGGGGTTCTCTCCATGGGCTGGGGGCTCTCCATGGGGCTCTGTCCATGGGCTGGGGGCTCTCTCCATGGGCTGGGGGCTCCCCATGGGCTGGGAGCTCTGTCCATAGGCTCTCTCCATGGGCTGGGGGCTCTCTCCATGGGCTGGGGGCTCTCTCCATGGGCTGGGGGCTCTCCTTGGGCTCTCTCCATGGGCTGGGGGCTCTCCTTGGGCTCTCCCCATGGGCTGGGGGCTCTCCGTGGGCTGGGGGCTCTCTCCATGGGCTGGGGGCTCTCTCCCATGGGCTGGGGGCTGCTCTCTGTGGGCTGGAGACGCTCTCCATGGGCTGGGGGCTCTGTCCATGGGCTGGGGTCTCCCCATGGGCTGGGGGCTCTCCCCATGGGCTGGGAGCTCTCCATGGGGCTCTCCCCGTGGGCTGGGGGCTGCTCTCCATGGGCTGGGGGCTCTCTCCATGGGCTGGGAGCTCTGTCCATAGGCTCTCCCCATGGGCTGGGGGGCTCTCCCTGGGGCTCTCCCCGTGGGCTGGGGGCTCTCCATGGGGCTCTGTCCATGGGCTGGGGGCTCTCTCCATGGGCTGGGGTCTCCCCATGGGCTGGGGGCTCTCCATGGGGCTCTGTCCATGGGCTGGGGGCTCTCTCCATGGGCTGGGGGCTCTCCCCATGGGCTGGGGGCTCTCCATGGGGCTCTGTCCATGGGCTGGGGGCTCTCTCCATGGGCTGGGGGCTCTCCCCATGGGCTGGGGGCTCTCCCTGGGGCTCTCCTGGGGCTCTCTCCATGGGCTGGGGGGCTCTCCATGGGCTGGGGGCTCTCTCCATGGGCTGGGGGCTCTCCCCATGGGCTGGGGGCTCTCTCCATGGGCTGGGGGCTCTCCCTGGGGCTCTCCCTGGGGCTCTCTCCATGGGCTGGGGGCTCTCTCCATGGGCTTTGGGCTCTCTCCATGGGCTGGGGGCTCTCCCTGGGGCTCTCCCCGTGGGCTGGGGGCTCTCCATGGGGCTCTCTCCATGGGCTGGGGGCTCTCCCCATAAGCTGGGGGCTCTGTCCATGGGCTGGAGGCTCTCCCCTTGGGCTGGGGGCTCTCCCCGGGGCTCTCCCCACCCCTGGCCCCTGCTGGGGGAGGATTCCCAAGGGTCCCAGCCCTGCCCTCCTGTCAGCACCAACACGTGTGTCCAATTAAAGGATTCGGGAGCCTGGCACACAAGTCCCAAGGTGTGTTTTCCAAAGCCACCCAAAAGTTTTTTCCGCTGGGTTTGATTTCCCAGCTCTGCCCAGTTAATGAGGATTAACTCCCAAACCTCATTTGGCTCTGGCTCCGTGGCAGCTCCGGGGAAAGCGTTGTCCATAAATCCTGCAGGGTGGAACGGTGGGACAGGAGCAGCCTGGGCTGTGGCACTGAGCTGCTCCTGCCACCACTCAGGGTCACCTTTTGGGGTCAATCCCCCCCATCTGCCCTCCCAGCTCCCACGTTTCCAACAATTATCAATTCCTGCCCACAAACAGAGATCTGGAGCATTTTTCAGCCATGAACTGAACCAGGATCACCCTTTTTTTTGCCATGACAAACAAAACCAAACAGAGATTCCACAAGAGCTGGTGGGATGTGGACAGAAAGGTTTAAATTTGGTTTTCAAGGTGGCTGAGGCTCCGGCAGCTTCTCCCACAGATCAGAAAGGTTCTGCTCCCAAAGGCTCTGCTCCCAAAAGTTCTGCTCCCAAAGGTTCTTCTCCCAAAGGTTCTTCTCCCAAAGGTTCTGCTCCAAAGGTTCTGCTCCCAAAGGCTCTGATCCCAAAGGTTCTTCTCCCAAAGGTTCTGCTCCAAAAGGTTCTTCTCCCAAAGGTTCTTCTCCCAAAAGTTCTGCTCCCAAAGGTTCTTCTCCCAAAGGTTCTGCTCCCAAAGGTTCTTCTCCCAAAGGTTCTTCTCCCAAAGGTTCTTCTCCCAAAAGTTCTGCTCCCAAAGGTTCTGTCCCCAAAAGTTCTGCTCCCAAAGGCTCTGCTCCCAAGGTTCTGCTCCCAGCCCTTCCCACGAGAGGGAAGTTCCCTTTCCTCAGCACAATCCCTTCCACAGCAATGGAATTACACATTTTCATGGAGAGCTCAAAACAAAGCAGCAGAATAAAGCCAAAGTGCAGCTCGGGGGAGCAGAGCTGTGGGTGACACCCTGGGGGTGCTGCAAAACCACAACTGGGAACTAATTAAACCCACATTAATCAGCCACGCCTGGGGAATAAAACAAACCTCCAAGCTTTGCATGAAAAGCTGAAATACATTGATATATTCACCCTTAATTTGAGCCACCTCAACACTCGCTGAGGACCTTCTCCCAGCATCCAAATTTGCCTGGACTTTCAATTATCCAGACAATAATGAAAACATGTTGGCCAGGCGAGCGCTCGGGTTACAATCACAAATTCTGCCTTCAAGAGCAGCCATAAAACAGAGACCCAAAGCATGTTTTGTGCTTTTTTTTCCAAACATTAGCAACTCATCTGATCCTTAGGCCGCGGATCCAGTTTCCTGCAGGCTGATGACATGTGAGACCACAACCCCGAGGCTGATATTAAATTATACATATATACATACATAAATATACAGAGAGAAAACCTGTGAAATTACAGACACAGATGTGTTGTTGGTGTCATAATTTTTTCCCATTAAACACCGTATTAGGTTTATCCCCTCTCTGTACTCGAAAATCTTCACATATAAAAGATGAATGGCGACTTCTCCGGGGGATCCGTGCGGTTTAACCTCGTTACGGGAGGTCAGACACAACACACAAACTCTGCTGGTGCAAAAATGGCTGTAAAATGGGATTTTCCAGATTGGTTCCCCCTTCCAATGGAGAGGAAGGTGATTTTCCCATCCCTGAGCACTCCAAGGACTCGCGGCAGTGCTCGGAGAAGCTTGAGGAGCACCTTGGAGACGAAGAGCCAAGCAGAGGCTGATGGGAGCCACAATCACTGCTGAAATATTGAACCACAAAGTTTTGTTATGTGGTTGAATTGAAGTTTCTCAGCCCAGGTGGAAAAAAAAACGAAAAACCCAAAACAAACAAGCAAATAAACAAAACAAATGAAAAAACAAAAGCAAACAAACAAAAAACACAAGGAAACAAAACAAAACGAACAAACAAAAAAACCTCCAAAACCCCAAAAAAAAACCAAAACAAACAAGCAAATAAACAAAACAAAACAAAAACCAAAAACCAAAAACCAAAAACCAAAAACCAAAAAAACCCCAAAAATCAAAAACAAAAAACAAAAATCACCAAAAAAACAAAAAAAAACCCCAAAAACCAAAACAAAAAAAAACCCCAAAAACAAACAAAAACCCCTAAGAAACAAAACAAACAAACAAAACACCCCAAAACCAAAACAAACAAAAAACCTCAAACAAACAAACAAAACCAAAAAAAACCCAAACAAACAAAAAAACAACCAAACAAAAAAAAACCCTCAAACAAAACTCCCCAAAAAATCCAAACGAAACAAAACAAACACAAAAAAACCCCAAATGCACAACAAAAAAGCCAACCCCACTGGGATGGGCTAGGCCAGATTCCCACATGTTTTCACTGCTGACCCAAATTTTCTCCCCAAATACAGCCCAGGAAGGAGAATCTCTATTTTCCCTCATTTCCTAAAATTCCTGCTCTGAGCCTGCAGCTCTCACATCTCTGCCATGACCCATGAATTCAGAAAAACAGACTTGGTCCCTTCTTATGAATTCATGGGTCATATATATGAATAGATATGAATTCATATATGTGACCTATATGAATTCATATCTGTGAAATGAATTCATAGATCTGAAATGAATTGATTCATGTCATTGATTTCATTCATAGATATGAAATGAATATTAAATAAATTCATATATATGAAATGAATTCATAGATATGAAATTAATTGATTGATTTCATTGATTTGATTCATAGATATGAAATGAATATGAAACTAATTCATATATATGAAATAAATTCATAGATATGAAATTAATAGATTCATTTCATTGATTAGATTTATATATGAAGTGAATATGAAATTGATTCATATATATGAAATGAATTCATATGTATGAAATGAATTGATTCATTTCATTGATTTGATTCACATATATGAAGTGAATATTAAATGAATTCATATATATGAAATTAATTCACATATATTAAATGAATTCTTACATATGAATTCACATATATGAAAATATAAATAAGTGTTTTATTATTATAAATGAATAAGAGGGTTTAGAGCATCAGGAATATCCCAAATCACACTGCCGTGTGATTTGGGATATTCCTGATTCTCCAAACCCTCTCATCCCAGGGATTCAGGTTCTGAGCAGGTTCTCCCAGGGATTTTTTGGGTTGCTGGGAGGTGCTGCAGGCCAGGATCAAAGCCAGGCTCAGGCTGGCAGTCCCACCACTGCCTGAATCCCTCTGAAAATGAGATACAAAGAGAAAATCAAATCCTCATTTTCTCCCAGTGCTGCATCCATTGGGATCCCCCAACTCAGCCCTCGTGGATCCCCCACAAAACATCCCAACTTCCAGAGGAAGACACCACCACCACCACCAGCACAATAAAGATCTTCATTATCCCTGCCTGGCGTTTTCACGACAGAATTCATGTAGGACATAAAGAAAGCACAGGGCATGTTTACTGGAGCTTTTATAGTTCCATAAAACATAAATAAACAGCTTTTTAGATCAAAGCTGCGGGAATGAGGAAGCGCTGTGGCTTCTGACCAATTTATCACAGCATCTGAAGTTGAAAGGAGCGCTCCTGGAGCAGTCCCACCCTAAAGGCACAGTGCCCAGCACACAGCACAGCTGAGGGGCATTGGCTCTCCCTCTGCCTGCTGGAGCCTTCTGGGATGAGATTTGTGAGGTTCTGTAAGGAAATGAATGAAAAAAGAGCAAAGAGGAGCATTTCCAAGTGGCTCGGGGTGGATTTTCCGTGTGTGCAGCTCTGCAGATCTTCCCACACCATCAGGACCGACCCAAACTCCAGCTTGGTGGGAGCTGTTGGTGTCCATCAGCTCTGGATCCAGCCCTGGCATTCCTGAGTCCCTCTAAATCCCACGTGAAATGAGCAGAAATGGGAATTCTCCCTAAACTCTCACCCTCCCCATGGATTCAGCCCTGGCATTCCTGAGCCCCTCTAAATCCCACGTGAAACGAGCAGAAATGGGAATTCTCCCTAAACTCTCGCCCTCCCCATGGATCCAGCCCTGCCTTTCCTCCCTGCTGGGTGCAGACTTGACCCTCAGACAGGAAAATACCCCAAGGGCCAGGGGGATCTCGCTGGTTTTACTCACTCTGCTCATCACACACCTGGGAGTGTTTGTGGGATTGGGATTCCAGGTGGTGCCGTCAGCCCTTGGGGACATTCAGGGACCAATGTCCAAACCCAAAGCCTGATGCTGTCCTGTCCCCACCCTAAAAACCTTTCCCATGCCTGTTCAAGCAAACAGCACGTGGAATTCGGTGCAAACTCAGCATTTACCTGCACTTATTCCAAGCCCTTCTGTGATTTGCTTTTCCTTTCCTGCCAGAAAATGTGTGGATGCTGAATTTTGGGCATTGTGGATGCTCCTGCCAGGCTCAGCTTCCTGCTCTGCAGTTCCCATTGGGCTCTTTGCAGGGCCATGGGCACTTGCAGTTATTTTGGAGCTGCATCTCCTAATATGGGGCGGTGGGAACAGCAAATCCCACACGGAACAGTCCATCTTGGGATGGACTCATTAATCTGATGCCAGGCCACTCCTAAAAATAGTCCTGTGCCCATCAAGGCACCCCTTAAAGAGAAGAAAAAGCCAAATCCCCACACAGAGACCTTCACCTTCCTGTGTGCAGGAGCTGCTCCAGCCCCGAGGGTTCCCAGGTCACGCTGCTCCCGTGGAGCATGGAAAGAGCATTTCCCTGCCCCTGTGGTGGCTGTGCCCAGCACCTGAGGGCCAGGCTGGGCTTTTTCTGCCTCACACATCATCACCCCGGGCCTGAATGAGCTGGCAAGGCTGGTGATGATGCGTGAGGCCAAACAGAGTCCAGCCCGAGCTGCCAGGGATGCCTTGGCTGGGGGTGCTGACAGGGCTGGAAAAAACTGCAGCCAGGCTGGGAGAGCTGGAGCAGGAGTCCCTCCAGTGAGGCTGAGCTGCAGGGACAGAGCTGGGATGGAGCAGAGATGGGGCAGGAGCAGAGATGGAGCAGGAGTCCCTCCAGTAAGTCTGAGCTGCGGGAGCAGAGATGAAGCAGGACAGACCCAGGGCATGAGCAGAGCTGGGATGGAGCAGAGATGGAGCAGAAATAGAGCTGGGATGGAGCAGAGATGGGGCAGGAGCAGAGATGGAGAAGGATCAGAGATGGAGAAGGACCAGAGATGGAGCAGGAACAGAGCTGGGATGGAGCAGAGATGGAGCAGGAACAGAGCCAGGATGGAGCAGAGATGGAGCAGGAGCAGAGCCGGGATGGAGCAGAAGTGGGGCAGGAGCTGTGATGGAGCAGAGATGGGGCAGGAGCAGAGATGGAGGAGGATCAGAGATGGAGAAGGATCAGAGATGGAGAAGGATCAGAGATGAAGCAGGAGCTGACCCAGGGCAGGAGCAGAGCTGGGGCAGGGCAGACCCAGGGCAGGATAGACCCAGGGCAGGAGCAGAGATAGAGCAGGAGCAGAGATGGGGTGGGACAGACCCAGGGCAGGACAGACCCAGGGCAGGAGCAGCAATGCCCAGAAGGTGTTGGGAGCCCCAGGGGTGGCCCAGCTGTGTCCCGGCAGTGTCAGGCCCTGGAGGGGCTTTTCCTGCAGCATTCCCCAGGCTGAGGGGACAGCAGGGTCCCTCCCCTGCCTGGACCCTCCTTTCCCAGCCCTTTCCCCCCATGGCTGTGCCAGGCTGTGTTTGTGCCCAGCCCTGCCTGTTCCGAAGGGCAAATCTGCTCTGCTCAGGGCTCAGGTGGGCAGAGGTTCTGCCCCGAGCCTGGATTTGGGAATGGACACAGAGGAGATGCAGCTCCTGCCACAATGCAGGAGAAGGAGAAGGAGAAGGAGAAGGAGAAGGAGAAGGAGAAGGAGAAGGAGAAGGAGAAGGAGAAGGAGAAGGAGAAGGAGAAGGAGAAGGAGAAGGAGAAGGAGAAGGAGAAGGAGAAAGAAGGAGAAGGAGAAGGAGAAGGAGAAGGAGAAGGAGAAGGAGAAGGAGAAGGAGAAGGAGAAGGAGAAGGAGAAGGAGAAGGAGAAGAATTCCACTCTCCCCTCAGGCTCCTGAGCCAGAGCACGGTGCTGGAGCAGCCTCCTTTCAAGGAGGGATGTTCTCCTGCCATCCCCAGTGCCACAGACACACCAGGTTGTCCCTGAGCACTCCGGAGTGGGTAATTTTATCCCAAATGTGCCTGTCTAAAAATATCTCACTTCTGTGTTTTTTGACCATATGCCCAGGACCATGAAAATTTTTCCATAGGAAAAAAAAAAAAAAAGCTGAAAAAAACCCCTTAAACCCATAACATCTTGGAATGATTTGACCACTTTCTTCTCAGGACATTCTCTCCTTTTTTTATACCATGATGGGGTTTCTCCTGAATTTAAAACATCAATTTGGCCTAACATGAGGAGAGTGTTCATTCTTCCAAACCATAAAGATCAGAGACTATAAACTGTTGTTCCTTAAATGTTTCATGGCAAAAGGCATTCAAAGCGTAACATTAACACAAAGTTTTTCTGTAAAACAATCTGGGAAGTGTAATCTCTGTAAGAGGTTTTTTATGCACCATGGCTAATTGTTCCTGACAGTATGATTTTACATCAGGCATTTTTTTGTAAATTCAACACCGTTCGAATTTTATGGCAGGTAATATTCCTTACAACTCCTCAAATCCTGCCCATGTCTAAATTACTGTTGCAGAGTGATGTTTGGGGCTTTTTTTTTTTGCCTTTTTTTTTGCTTTTTTTTTTGCTTTTTTTTTTTGGTGGTGGCTTTTTTTTTTATAGCTGCAAAATATTGGGAGCAAATTCTCTCTTGTCTCGCAGTTGTGGCACTGGGAACAACTTTATATAATTCTTCCACTCCTCCACGTGGCGTTTTCACACCTTCAAAGTGCTCCATGGTGGGCCCAGGGCTCGTGCCTGGAGGCACAGAAGGTTTGTGGTCACCTCTGGATGGAGAAAGATGGAGACATTCCCAGCAACCTGTGAGTCCTTAAAATTCACATTTTAAACCTGTTTCGAATATCTGTGATTGAAATGTCAGGGATTTACAGAGCCTGGCTCAGGGTCAGCTCACCTGAGGGTGGCAGGTGGTGACATTCCATGGAACCATGGACTGGTTTGGGTCACAAAGGGCCTTGGAGAGCATTTATTGCACCCATGCCATGGAATGAATGGATATGGACACCTTCCACACCCCAGGGTGCTCCAAGCCATGGAATAAATGAATATGGACACCTTCCACACCCCAGGTTGCTCCCAGCCCTGCCCAGTGAGGTTCTGGACTCTCCTGCAGCCTCTCCGAGCAGAGCTGAGCCATTCGCAAGAGTTTTCCCTCTCACCCACACCTTTGGATGAGACTCCCACACCATCGGTGGCGCAGCCTCCTGTGCCAGGCCGAGTGACCTGTGCGTGAGTCTGCTCCGTGTGCACACACGTGAAAAAACTCCTCCTGACCAGCTCGTTCTACCTTATAAAATATGGCTTATAAAAACTTTATGGCGCCCGTTGCTCCGAGGGCTCATTCCAAGCGCACTACGCAAAACCCGCGCGGCTCTTTTACGGCGCGGCACAGAGAGGAGCTCAGTCTGTGCCCTCCTGGGATTCAGGGACAGGATTGAGCTGGCAGAAGGACCACACAGCCTTGGCCAGGTTGCTCCGAGGGCAGCACGTGGATCTGGGCCGGGGGGTCATGGACGAGTGAGGGAACATTGGTTCTTTCTGCTGGAAATTCCCCCTGGCGCCACCCGTGAGCGGCTCGAGCAGAAAGGGCAGAAAGGAGGTGATGGAATCACAGAAATTCCAGAAAAACCGACCTGGAGCTGCCTTTGGCAGGGACAGAGGTCCTCTCTGGGGTGGCTTCACCCAGCTCGGGCCACACGGAGGGAGGGAAGGTGCAGAGGATTGTTAGGAGCGCATGGACTGATCTCCACAAAAAATGGAATTAGACTCCTGGCAGTTCCTACACCTGAGCACAGCAAGGGCACAATAAATGCCCAGAGTGTGACATTTGTGAAAATCAGAGAGTAAATCAGGGTCAGCGCTGGGAACATACAAAGCCCTTTGTGCGGAGGCTCAGACCAAATCAGAATAGTTTTGACTCCACCCCTGAACACTTTCTCTGGGGTTCCACCTCCTGCCCCACTCTTTGTTCCTCCTGGAGCTCCCCCACCTCCTGCCCTTTGAGCCTTCCCGAGGGTGACCTTGACCTGCTGGAGGGACCTTGTGCCCTCCCTGCTTTCAAGTTCTTGCCTCAGCCATCGAACTCCACTCCCGGTCTGAAGATCTAACAGAGAGCTTTTCCTGCAGGTGTAGCTGCTTCTGAAACGCCACTGATTGATCCTGAAATAATTCATTTAATTAAATTTTGTTTGAATACATTTTATTTCACAGTGTTACCTCCACAGTGTAATGGAGACTCACCCTGGCTCATGGCTTGGGGTTATTCTGGGCTAACTGAGGCATTTCTTTCTGAAGAGAACAAACTTGGGCCCTGTCCTGCAGGCAAATGAGCAGCAAAGCTCTCCTGGCACAGGATTTAATCTCTGCACTTTTCGTGGGGCTGCAGCTCACACCTGACTGCTGAGGGAGGGAGAATTCCTGACTGTGCAGGGACACAAATCAGAGCACCAGCAGCTCCTGCGTGAGAATTCCTCACTCTGAGCTGAGACACAAACCAAACACTGCCAGAGCTTCTGCAGGGTCACCTATGTGAGAATTCCTGACTGAGCTGGGACACAAATCAGAGCACTAGAGCTCCTGCAGGGTCACCTGTGTGACAATTCCTGACTGAGCTGGGACACAAACCAAACACCACCAGCAGCCTCTGCAGAGTCACCTGTGTGAGAATTCCTGACTCTGCACTGGGACACAAATCAAACCACAGCAGCCCCTGCAGAGTCACCTGTGTGAGAATTCCTGACTGAGCTGGGACAAAAATCAAATACCACCAGAGCTTCTGCAGAGTCACCTGTGTGAGAATTCCTGACTGAGCTGGGACACAAATCAGAGCACTAGAGCTCCTGCAGGGTCACCTGTGTGACAATTCCTGACTCTGAGCTGGACACAAACCAAACCACAGCAGCTCCTGCAGGGTCACCTGGCCGTGCTCTCTGCAAAGATAATGGGAAATTCTTCAGGGTGATATGGACACAGAGCCGCAAAAGCTGCTGAATTCTGGGCTGTCCTGGTGACTTTTGCTCAGTATTTCTTTGAGCTGGGATTCGATGCCAGCCTGCAGTTGGGACCCTCGCTCTGTGACCATGTCCCATCACCTCAGAGCTGCCACGGGCGGTGCTCCCTCCTGCCCAACTCCTGAGCAACCAGACTGGAAGGATTTCAGAATTTTAAACCTTTCCTCGGGTGGGTTCCTAAAGGACTCACAATGAGCAGCATCCTCAGGATCTTGTGGCACCACAACACTGAATAAGATCAAAGTTACAGAGACCCTCATGCTTTACTCCCATCATTCCTGATCCAAACTCTTAATTTAGGTGATCTGGACCAGCTCACCCCCAGATTTATTCCACGTGTTCAGCAAATCAGTTTCCTTGGCACAGAGTTTAATTATTCATTGTACTTTTTTTTTTTTTTTCTCTAGGATGCAGAAGTTACTAAAAGGTTCCTTTCTTGTATAAAGCATTTTCATGTTTGAGTATTAATTTTAAAATCTCCTGCAAATCCGCAGTACTTTGCAGTTGTTTGCTTTAGCCCTTTCCAAATTTGTCATTAAGGCTTGTGAGTGTGCACGCACAGGCACACGCAGAGATAAACTTATACAAGCAGATATTCACAAATTTAATGCTGTTTTTTATATTTTACTTTGTCTCCCCAGGCGTTGGTGTCAGCCTTGCAGCCTGGCTTTGGGTCTGTCCTTGCTGAGCTGAGGGTGGACAAGAACTCTGTGATTGAAGTGCTGGACAGAGAGAGGAAAAAATCCTTCCCAAATCCAGAGGTCCCTCCAGCACCACCAGATGAACTCATCCATCAGCAGCAGCCCTGGCACCTCATTTCTGGAGGAATTAACCTCATTTTTGGTGGTGCAATGACAAAACCCATCAAATACACCGTTCCCATGCGGGCAGGGTTGAACCCATCCTGATTTCTTGGTCAGGCAGCACAAAGCTCCTGCTTCTCTCTGCTCCTCCTGCTCTGGGTGCCCACTTCTGCTGGGAAATGGAGTATTTTAAAAGCTTCAGCAGCTCCATGAGGTCACTGTAGCTACAGAAAGCTGTAAAAACTGCCTGGGTTGATGGCTCAAGCAGCCACAGGTCTTTTTCATTACAGAACAGATATAACTCTATGAAATTATTATAATAATAACATCATTTATTTCAACAGGACTGAAGCAAAAAAGCTTTATGATAGTGTTTTATATGCAACATGTGCACCATAAATATTTCCATAAAAACATGCATTAAAATATAAAGTTGGCAGAAAGAAATCAAAAGTCAGGAGGAAAAAAAAGAAAAAAATCCAGTTAAAGGAGCATTAAACCATAAGGCAGGGAGCAGGGAGCCCCTGCCAGTCAGGGCCACAGGCTGCTCTTTCTCTGCTTTCAGCTACTTCCAGCACAAAGGAATGAGCCAAGTGGCCCTGGAGAGTCCCTGATAAACTCCCAGGCACTTCCCCAGCCTGGGAAGGTCAGCGCAGGCATCCCAAAATCCCAGGGTTGGAAGGGACTTTAGGATTGTCTCGTTCCAGCCCATGGGCAGGGACACTTCCACTGTCCCAAATCCCAAATCCCAAAATCCCAGGGTGGTTTGGGTTGGGAAGGACTTTAGGATTATCTCGTTCCAGCCCCACGGGCAGGGACACCTCCCGCTGTCCCAAATCCCAAATCCCAAATTCCAGGGTGGTTTGCGTTGGGAAGGACTTTAGGATTATCTTGTTCCAGCCCTGTGGGCAGGGACACTTTCACTGCCCCAAATCCCAAATCCCAAAATCCCAGGGTGGTTTGGTTGGAGGGGACTTTAGGATTGTCTTGTTCCAGCCCCGTGGGCAGGGACACTTCCATGGTCCCAAATCCCAAATCCCAGGGTGGTTTGGGTTGGAGGGCACTTTAGGATTGTCTCGTTCCAGCCCCGTGGGCAGGGACACTTCCATTGTCCCAAATCCCAAATCCCAAATCCCAAATCCCAAATCCCAAATTCCAGGGTGGTTTGGGTTGGAAGGGACTTTAGGATTATCTTGTTACAGCCCTGTGGGCAGGGACACTTCCATGGTCCCAAATCCCAAATCCCAGGGTGGTTTGGGTTGGAGGGGACTTTAGGATTATCTCGTTCCAGCCCTCTGGGCAGGGACACCTCCCGCTGTCCCAGGGGCTCAGTGCCTGGTCCAGCCTGGCCTTGGGCACCTCCAGGATGGGCAGCCCCAGGCAGGGGCAGGAGGCTGAGGCTGGAGTTGAGCCCAGAGCTCAGAGAGCCCCAGGAGAGGCTCCAGGGCTGCCCTTGCCCTCGGGACTGTGGGGTTGGGGTCAGGGCTCTGCTCCTCACACAGCACCTGCGGTGATTGCTGTGATCCCTGAGGGAAATACTCAGATTTTACGGTCCTGACGAGGCACAGAGCCCAGCACTGCACCAGGGCTCTGCCCAGCTCTCCCCTCTCTCTTTGAATCCCAGTTTGAGGGGTCACAGTCACTGGTCCCCTCTGCCCTCAAATACAGACCCACGGAACATCCTGAGCTGGGAGGGACCCCCAGGACCCTCCAGAGCAGCTCTGCCCAGCCCCCCAACAATCCCACCCTGTGCACCCCTGGGAGTGCTGTCCAAACGCTCCTGGAGCTCTCTGGCACATTTGGGAATGTCACCATTCCCTGGGCAGTGCCCAGCCCCTCTGGGGAAGAAACTTTCCCTAAAATCCAACCTAAACTATCCCTGACACAGCTCAGCCATTCCCTGGGCAGTGCCCAGCCCCTCTGGGGGAAGAACCTTCCCCTAAAATCCAACCTAAACTATCCCTGGCACAGCTCAGCCATTCCCTGGTCCTTCCCTGTCCCAGAGAGCAGAGAGCTGTCCCTCAGGAGGATCTGCACCCCCTGAGCTCTCCCTCAGTCTCCTCCTGGATCTCCAAACTCCTGACCGTGAACATCACAGATCAATCCAACAAAAGGATGGAAATCAGCCTGGGATCTCCTGGAGAAGCCCAGCAGCTCCAGGTCCCAGCCCAGCCCCAGCCCGGCCCTGCCGCAGCCCCAGGCGCTGTTTACAGCACCACACAACAAAATTCTGCTTCCCGGGCCAATTCTGCTGTAATCCATCATCCCAGCAGACTTGTCAGATTGGTTTGTCTACAAATATGTTCACACTTGGAAATATCTCCCTTCTGTGAGCAGCAAGCCATTAAACATGCATTTCTCTGGTTTTCCCATCTTGCTCTCCGTACATAAAATCAGTTCTCTGCTTTTGTCCCCAGTAAATGCCTATTCCACATTTTTGCATGTTTTAAATATTCACGCATACGAAAGAAGCTGTAAAAACATTGCACGGGCTTATTTATTATTTAGTGCACACACTTTTTGCTGCGGAATACCAAAATAAAAAGACATTTTAGTCAATTTTTTTTCATTTCCTTTGTATTTCATTTCCATTACTCCGCTCGTTAAAGTTTAAAAACGACTTTGTTTCCTGACAGAGGGGATTGCCGTGGCTCTGGGTCGGGGAATACATTTGTACCTGCAGGCAGGGCTGGGGGGAGATGCTCGGGGAACTTTTTGTTCATCGTCTCAGAGTCCAGAAGGGAAGCTCAAATCACCCTGGAAGGGGAGAATTCACCCCATCCCTCAGGACACTGTTGTCCCATCTCCATCCTCAGCCACCTGTGCTGCCATTTCTTTGATTTTTACAACCTCTCCACACTCCACAAACCTCTCATTCACTGCAGGAATTACCTGTGCAGAAATTCCCTGAGTGGCTGGGCCTGGCTCTGGCACCAGGGACTGGATGAGGCTTTTCCAAGTGTCCCAAACAACTCTTTCTCTGGATCTTGTCGCCGGTGCCGTAAAAACCGAGTCATTTTTTTAGAGAATTTTGGATATTCCTCGCTCCCGGATCAGGTGCCTGTTCCCAGCACTGCAGTGAGACATGGAGAAAGGCAGACAGGCAGTACAACAGGTTTTGAGCATATTTATGTGCTATTTTATAACACAGAAGTCCAACAGCACATTGTAAAAGCCCTTAAAATGCGCTGCACAAACACTGCATTGTTATATATTGTGGAATATCACCTTGTCCTGCCAGGGAGCTGCACTGGGGAACTTAAAATACACTTTATGTTGTTTTATTTGGGGTTTTTTCACCGTTTTTCCCAGAGGTTTTGAATATCCTCTCTATTTCTGTGCACACATCCCTCTGTAATGGCAAATATCAAATCCTTGCCCCCCTCCCAGAAAAGGGAATGAATTTTCCTCCCCTTCCTGCACCAAGGGAACACCATCACATCAGGCAGCTCGGATGGGCTGATAAGACAGAATTCACTCCAATTCCCCAGCCTGGAAGAGAACATAACCAACTCCACTGATTTCAAGGAATGCCATTAGGAAATCCAGGGAGCCGAGCCTGAAACGAAGGAGAGTTTTCCTTATGGCCACATCCTGCATCCAGAGAACAAAATGCATTTTCTGGGGGATATTCCTCACTTTCGGATTTTTCTGAAGGGTTCAGGACTCCTCACACTGTGGGGATAGAATCCTGCACAGCATTAATTGGTAATGCTAATCATATCACTGATTACCCAGGGACAGGGTAATTACACATTAATTAATGCACTGGGGTATTTAGAAGATGAGATGTCAGGAATTCTGGGTGCTGTTGCTGCAGACACCCCCCAGGCTCCTCCAGGAGTGGGAAAAAGACCTTTCTCTAACACCTTTGTTACTCAGGGGTTACACCAAGGCTACTACAGACCAGAGCAGGAGTAAGGGACTGTCCCTGAGAAGGGTCAGGAGCACACACAGATCCTCCTGCCCACTCTGGGGTGCTGAATTCAGGGATTTGAGGCAGAATTATGGGTTTGTGGTGGTCAAGCCGGGGTAAAAAACACCCAAAAAATCCCTAAAATATTGTTGTGTGTGTGTGAGTGTGTGTGAATGCCCTGAGGGATCAGGTAATCCTGGAGGACAGAAAGAATAGAGCACCACGAGAGGATTCTGGAACATTTCAGTGTCCTGTTGACTCACGAGATTGGAGCAGACAGGTACAGCCCAAAGACAGCGTGATCGAAACGTGGGCCAAGCTCTAACACACAGCAGGAATGTCTAATTTTAGTCTGTCCACTTTTGGCAATGTCACCTTTAATTGCACGGCTCATTTGAATTGTAAAACACCTTTAAAAGCTAACTAGTAAAAGGAAATAGGCCATATTTTCTAGACTAACGGTCATATTCAATTTTAACTGCTGCAAAATTGGGTTTAAACAGTTAATGCACATCAGGGCTTGAGTTTCCAGGGGGAAACCATGGCCTGAAAACACACAGACAAAATTTCAGGCCTTGAGCTGGGACTGCAGTGGGATCACTGTGCTCTGCAGACTCTTTGTGTGACCCACAGCTCTCTGGGGTGGATTTCTCACAGCTGAAAACTCGCAGATTTGCACACTGTGTGTGCTGGGGGGAAGTACATTTCAGGTTTCACACACAGCTCTGCTCAAGATCCTCAATTCCAGATCCTCATCCTCAGATCGTGAGGAGCAGGAGAGCCAGGCCAGTCCCAGCAGGACAGGATGGATGGAACGGCCACAGCGAGCACTCCTGCATGAGTGTAATTCTCAATAAATTATTTTCAGTAAAGCACAAGGCCTCAACAGGCACACAAACGCGTTAAAAAAATGGATATTAAGTAAAATCTATTTAGCCGGCTTGTCAAAAATAACACAACCAAAGATGGTGCAGAAGAGGAGATTTCCTGCAAACCTGGGCTGAAGCTCATCAGCTCCAGTGATTTTATCTCACGTTGAGCACAGGGTGCAACTCCCAAAATTTGTGATTTGGTGGGTGAAGTCCAAGGAAGCTCCTGGTGGAATCACCGAATCCATGCGGGATTCAGACACTCCCAGCAAACCTCTCCAGGTCAGCAGAGGAAGGAGAAATATTTGAGGAGCGCATTTAAATAATCCTCCCCCGTGTGAAATAATTCCCCCCCATCCTGCGAGCCCGGAGGGGAGGACTGGGACCACTTTGTCACAACTTCCAGCCCTGATTAGCCCAAAATTCCGAGGCAGCTTCCCAAAGCACCCCAGGCTGTGCCCTCCTGCTGCAATCGCAGGGAAAGCGCCGAGCGGCTCCTGCCAGAGCCCAATCCTGCTGAGCCAGTGATGGAGGTGAATATTTAAGGCCTTTGCCACTGGCACAACCTGTGCTGCCACCTGAAACACGCTCGACAAAGAGCATTTTTATTTCTGTTGTTGCTGATTGAGCTCTCGCACAGCCTGGGAAGGGCTCTGGGAGCAGCGGCGCTCTGCCTCCCTCTAGAGCGGCTGCGACGCTACTCGAGCTGGAAATTCCTTTTTCTGCCCCTGCTCCGTGCACTCAGTGGGGTTTTTCTCACTCTTTAGGGCTTCCTGAAAATGTTGGAGCAGTGCAGGGCTGGCGATGCTCTGCCAGCACCTGTGGGACGTGTCCCAAGCAGGGACAAACTTGGTGTCCTCAGAGAAGGCCCAAATCCCTGTCCCCAAACTGAAAATGTCTGTAACAGGAAGGATTTTAACTCCGGGTCTGCCCACCAGCAGATTTCCCACTTTCTTAAGTATTCTGAAGTATATTTGTGACACCTGGGTGTTCATATCCAGGGTGGGAAACCCCTCCATGCTGCACAGGTGGGGTTTGCTGACAGAGATCCCATGGCAGCACCCCTGGAGCCCCAAACGGGCACTGCTGGGATGGGCAGTGGGGTCAGAAAACCCAAATGGGCAATGGGTTGGTCAAACCCCAAATGGGCAATAGGTTCAGCAAATCCCAATTTGGGGCAGTGGGTTCAGGAAATCCCAAATGAGCAGTGGGTTCAGCAAACCCAAATGGGGCTGTGGGTTCAGGAAACCCCAAGCTGGGGCCATGAGTTCAGCAAACCCCAAATGGGCAGTGGGTTCAGCAAACCCCAAAGGAGCAGTGGGTTCAGTACAACCCAAATGGACAGTGGGTTCAGCAAACCCCAAATGGGCAGTGGGTTCAGTACAACCCAAATGGACAGTGGGTTCAGCAAACCCCAAATGAGCAATGGGTTCAGCAAACCCCAAGTGGGGCAGTGGGTTCAGGAAATCCCAAATGGGCAGTGGGTTCAGGAAATCCCAAATTGGGGCAGTGGG
Organism: Acanthornis magna; assembly: GCA_036785705.1. NCBI lineage: Eukaryota > Metazoa > Chordata > Aves > Passeriformes > Acanthizidae > Acanthornis > Acanthornis magna. The sequence goes on from JAWUZG010000050.1 coordinate 3,356,412, forward strand.
TTCAGCAAACCCAAATGGGCAGTGGGTTCAGCAAACCCAAATGGGGCGGTGGGTTGATCAAACCCCAAATGGGGCGGTGGGTTGATCAAACCTCAAATGGGCAATGGTTGGTCAAACCCCAAATGGACAGTGGGTTCAGCAAACCCCAAAAGAGCATCATTCCCTTTTATCACAGAGCAGGGAGCAGCAGGTGCCCTCACAGGCCCCAGACAGCAAAGCACAAACCCACAAAAGCAATTTGTAACCAAAACCGTCACCTTTTGTTCCCCCCAGCCCTGATTTCACAAGGATTTTAAGGACACATCTAAATTTAATGCTCAGAACTCTGAAACGATCCCAGGAGATCCATTTACACATGAAAGGTCATGCATACATCTACATCCTACAAAAACCAAAAAGACATCTTGACTGCACTTCTCATTAGAGATAATTGTTCAAATAATTAATAAACTACACTTGGCCTGCAGCTTTCTTGAAAATTTTTGGTTTGTTTTGATTTGAATATCCTCAACCCTTGAAATCCAAAGTCTCCTCTCAGATTTTTCCTCCCTTAATGGATCACTTCCCTTCTGAGGTGTCCAAAACTTGATGCAAGATCTTTGTTGGACTAAATTCTGTTCTTTTGCCTTAAGCCTAATGAGTCATTAAAAAAGGCAAGTGGGAAATCGCCTGGCAATTAAAAACAGAATATGGAGGGAAAAATTAAAGTAATGCATCCTTGGACTGTAATTTAGAGAATTTATTAGTCATAAAACCTTGATGAGTTATTCTCATGGCAAAACCTGTAATAAGAAGAAGTAAAAAAAAAAGAAGTGATAAAAATAATGAACACATTTGTATGACAGAAATCGTGGCAAGTGCAGGGAATGACAGAAGCCTCCTTGGGAAGGGTTTAGCTCCATAATTGCAATCACAGGGATATATCTTCATGCCATTATTTCAGTAATATATTGTCAATTTTGCCTTGGAAACCTTTTCCACTCTGCTCAATTTTATCTTTCAAAGGTAAGCACAGGTTTTGAAGCAAACTGCTGGGAGCTGTGCAAGAGCATTCTCCAGGAAAGCTGGGCAGGGATGGAATTTTCTGGCAGGTTTGGGGAGATCCCTGTCAGTGACGGGGCTGGCAGACACCCACGAGTGTGGTTTAGAAATTTGGGTGCAAAATCAGGGTGGGAAGGGCCCTGTGAGGGTCCCAACGAAAGCAGGAGGTGGAAGTCACTGGGAAAAGCAACCCCAGGGGTTCAGCTGGCAAATTCTCCTACTGACTGGCAGAAATAATGGGCAAAACAAGTGTTAAGCTGTGTTTTTAAGTAGAATGATAGCTGGAAATTTGTGTTGGAGTTGTAGTGAAGGACTGAGGGGTGGACTTTGTGTAATTTCTCTTTTTGTCTTGTGTCGTGATGTTATTCGTGGATTCGATAGAGGGAACTTTTTTTGTTCTTTCTGTTTCGTTTAGCTGTTCTTTTGGCTTTCTGTTGTTGTAGGTGACAATTATATGCTGAATGTGGATTTTAAAGATTATCCTGTCCCAGCCCCACAGGGAGCACCAGGGTCAGACCCTGCAGTGCCCAGGCCACATCAGCACAGTCACATCCCAGCCACTGTCCCCTGCCCCAGGGTGGGGCTGAGGGCTGCAGACCCCAAACTGATTTCCATGTCCTGGTGCCAGTCCCCACCTCGTTCAGGCGCTGTCCTGCACAGAGGGACACCCTTGGGGACACCCTTGGGGACACCCTTGGGGACACCCCGCACAGTCCCTGGGGTCCCTTCACTCCAAACACCGCAGGAAGCAGCAAAGGAAAGGTTTGGATGGAACCCTGCGGGTGGAATTTCAGAATCAGCAACCAGATCCTCCCGAAATCCCAAAATCCCAAAATCCCACCTGCAAACCAACCCCGAGCCGTGGGGCTCAGATTTAACCTGTGCCTTCCCCCCAAACATTTCTTTGTCAGGCTCCGAGTTCTGAGCTGCTCCAACAGGGAAAAAAGTCCACGAGAAAACAAAAAATTCAGAGAGGGCCCTGCAGCAGCCCCCAGCAGGCCCAGGGTCTGCGTCAGGGCTCATTTCGCTCCCCAGGCAGGCAATGTCCTGACAGGAGGCTGAGCAACACCCATGAGGTGTTTGATGTCTTTAATGGGAGCCTCTGAGCTGTGGGGTCCTCCCCACGCCGTGTGATCTCTTCCAGAAATAACCCTCAGCTGGAACGGGAGGGCTGTGATAGGCACAATCTGTTAGCAGCAAATTGAGCTGTCACCCTTGTGTGTCATGTTCATTTGGCTGATTAAGGAGATATTAATCTGCTGCCATTGTCGCCGTATCTGTCATCCCGGGGTGGGAAAAAAACCCAACGAGGATATGCAGGCAGCTTTTCTGGAGATATATTTATACACCCAGGGAGAGAGGAGAAGGCTGAGGTGTGCAGAATACAAATGAAACTCTAATCTGCCACAAATATTGAGCCGAGCGCCATCGATTACAGATGGCTCTGGCTGCAGGTGATGCTCAGCCTGGGCTGGGCCTGAGTCCTGCAGGGTGGTGACCCCAACCCTGTGGCTCCTCAGGACACAGAGCTGTCTGTGATGGGTGCAGGGTGGCACGGTGAGGAGTTCTGACACCACATTTTGCTATTTCAGGAGGCAAAGTCAAACAAAGCCTTCATTGCTGGCTTTGGTAAAGCAGTGGATGCTCCTCAGTTATTTTGCTGAGTGGTTTCAAGGCAGGAAGCTCCTGAAATACTGAATAAACCTTGGGTTAAGGTCAATACCTGATGGCTGGACTTGATGATCATAGAGGTCTTTGTCACCCTAAACAATTCTGGATTCTATGATTTAAGGTTTTTTTGTTCCTCAAATACCAGGACCTGTGTGTGGGATCCCCAGCACTGAATGTCCATTAAACACCCCCAGAGCAAATATTCATTTCACCTTTCATTCAGCAACACTGCAAAACCAATCCCAGCTCATCTGTCACACAATCCCTCCCTTCCTTCCTTCCTTCCTTCCTTCCTTCCTTCCTTCCTTCCTTCCTTCCTTCCTTCCTTCCTTCCTTCCTTCCTTCCTTCCTTCCTCCCTTCCTTCCTCCCTTCCTTCCTCCCTTCCTTCCTTCCTTCCTTCCCTTTCCTTCCCTTTCCTTTCCTCTTTTCTTTTCTTTTCTTTTCTTTTCTTTTCTTTTCTTTTCTTTTCTTTTCTTTTCTTTTCTTTTCTTTTCTTTTCTTTTCTTTTTTCTTTTCTCTTTTCTTTTCTTTTCTTTTCTTTTCTTTTCTTTTCTTTTCTTTTCTTTTCTTTTCTTTTCTTTTCTTTTCTTTTTTCTTTTCTCTTTTCTTTTCTTTTCTTTTCTTTTCTTTTCTTTTCTTTTCTTTTCTTTTCTTTTCTTTTCTTTTCTTTTCTTTTCTTTTCTTTTCTTTTCTTTTCTTTTCTTTTCTTTTCTTGTTTTTTTTGTCCTTACCTGTTTTCTGGTTTTTGTTTTTTCTCCTTACCTGTTTGCGTTTCCCCACTGCAGCAGCTCCTCCGTGCTGTTCTCAGACCATCCTCTCCCCATTTTCCTGGAAGGAGATGAACTCTGAGCCATTTTGTCATTTGGGAAGCCAAGATGTGAAGTTGGCACCTCTGCAATAGCAGAGCCCTGAACGTGGCCTGAGGATTAAGCACAGAACACCTCCAATTAAGGGTAATTAAGGGAAGTGTTGAGTTCCAGCAGCTCGTGGGTGATGAGGGAACACAGATCTCCTCAGAGAAAATCATGAAGGAACCAACTCAGCTCTGGTGTCCACAGGTACAACTCCCACTGTCCCTCACTTAAAAACTCTGGTAAATAAATACAAATTTGGGGCAGTTTCCAATATATATAGTTCATGGTCAGAGCTGGTCACAGAACCTTTAACCAGAGCCAGGCTGCCACAGCTTTTATTTCAGGGCCCAGCTGCTGTTAAAACAGAATTTTAATGAATATGCACATGCAAAATCTTGTCTGCGTAGGGTCTTTCTCATTTTTGTAGTGGGAGCACTAACACAACCTGAAAAGCCCCAGAATCCATCATTAAAAATAAGCTCTTGGCTTCACATTTTCCTGGACGAGGAAATGTATGCCAAGCCCCTCCAGCCCCCCCTTCCTTTTGCCACAGCCCTCATAGTTTATGTTTGAATCAATAACTATTTTAATGTGGGGAGTTTAGAAAAGTTTGATTCAAATTCCTTTGACACAGTTCCATCAACATCCAGTTATAGAGCCATTCTGCATATGACTCATTAAATATTTAAAAGATTCCTATTATTGAATTAACTATTTATTGATTTATAATTTAAAAGATTTATGCTCGGCCATTAAAAAAAATTCCGAGCTGACTTTCACTTAAAGAGATGTCAGGTGCCATTTGCTGCTGGTGAATGTCTAATGTAGCCTTTTCACCCCCGGAGTGGAGAAAGGACAATTACTCAAGGACCTCTGGTTCAATATTCGGCTGCTCGGATGCTGAGGTCGGTGCTTGCTGATTTTTCCTGCGGCGTTAGGTCATGCTCAGCAGCCTCCATCCATCCCACAGAACCTCCCTGGAAATGCGCAGCTTGTGCTTTCTCTGCTGCTCCATTTATTGATTCGCATCCCGGGTGGATTTGGGGAATTTTGTGAATTTTGTTGTCCCTGTTCCCATTTTCCTGTGGTTTTCCCGTGCTGAGGATGCTCTCGCTGAGGTTCCACGTGCAGGGGAATGGACACACACAGATCCTCCTCTCCTGTCACTGCTCTCCCAGGCTCAAACAGCTCCTCAGACAGGGAGCCCTCACCTGGAAGGGAAAAAAATGGGCATTGCAAAATTAAAAATGGATTTCTGAGCTCTGCTGAATTGGCAGCATAGAAATGAAAATACACTCCGAGGCTCGCAGCAACTCCTGGATTTAAACCAGCACTTCCCACGCTGATGCTTTGCTCTTTCTGGAGTAAAAAATATGAGTTTTATGCCTTTATTTAGCACCTTTAATCTGAGGCTCACAGACTGCTTTAGCCCCATTAATTATTGAAATCTGGGAGAGCCCCCAGGGGTGTCTATTATTATAATATTCCTTTTACAAATGACTGAAGTGACGCACGGGAAGGTTAAGTGACTCTTTGAAGGCCACACAAAGTCCAGCCACAGCCTTCCAACGAGCAGGAAAATGGGACAGAGCAGGACAAATGCACTGTCTGCCCCAACTGTACAAAATTAAGGCATTTCCAAATCCAGACAGAAACGCTATTTGCACCTAAAGGGGAAAAAAAGAAGCACAAAACATGGGAATGGCTTTTTTTCTGCACACAGCAAGCAAGGGTCTGCTTCAGATAATGATCTCTCCCTGTTTGTTTTACTTTTGACTTCAGGGACCTGAGTTTTAGTGATACACATTTTTCTACAACCCATTCTTGGCTCTCTATCAAACCCACACAGAGTAATTAGCACAGGTCTGTCAGACACAACTACAGCAGAGTCATGCATTACACCCTAAAATTGTTGCTCCAGCTTCTCCAATCCATGAATTATAAATAAAGACTTGAAAAGGCTGCTTGCTCCAAGTAGTAACTATTTCAAGCCTGCCATACAGCTCTCCCAGTGGTATTGCTGGGGGTTAGGGATTAACCCTAGAAAAATAATTTTTGGAATATCAGACAGAAAACTGTAATAAACGGAGTTGGAACTGATATAGGAAGGGGAAAAAGAGGTATTATGGAGCCAAGGAGAGGGAAGCTCACGCCAGTGTGATATGGGAGAATACTTAAACAAATAGAGATACACACACGTGTGGATGTGTGTGTTTGCCTTGCCTCTATTCCTCATGAATGGGCACTGGGAAGCTCCTCTGGGGCTCTGGCTGAGGTGCAGAGGGTCACTCATATTGGGAAGGGCAAAGGTGGGGCTGAGCCCCGTGAGCAGCACATGTTCATGAGCAGGGAAATCCAAACGTGGTGATGCTGCTGTGGCTGTTCACAGCGGTGCCTGGGGATGTAAACCCCCCTGAGCCATCCCTGCAGATCCCTGCTGGCCACAGCCAGGCCACTGTGTCCCCAGATCCCCTGGGATCAGCCTGGCAGGGCCCCACGGACTGCACACAGGTCCTGGGCAG